>OW240912.1:13928030-14084598 GCA_933207985.1 Pelobates cultripes
GATCACCGTTGCCCCGTTACATGAAGATCGCAATACTGCAGCCAAAGAAGCGAGTTGGCCGGGAATCACCCTCGCGTATTGAAGCCAGACGCGGGAGCTCTCTCAACACACGTCTGGTCTGCTTGGCAGTCAGGCTCTACCCCCCTTATTAACTCTTTTACTCTGTTTCACTTACAATTGGATCTATGATATCAGGACATCACAAGAGTAGTTTTGTTCTTTTTGTTTGTTTATTGTTCTATTTTCTTTGGACTTCATCAAAGCTGTTATAAGAAGCTGTTTCTAGATGAACTTCTAGTCTAGTCCACTGGAGAACCTTCTTTCAAACAGAATGCAGACAATTGTAAGAAATATCTACTGTACAAAACTCCTGTAAAATGTTTAAGAAATATGCAGGAATCAACACATCATCTCTAAGTTGGTTCCAGTAAAAGAACCTTAAATCTTTAGGGTGAAATGTGGCTAAATGGCATGCAGTATATAAATGTTTGGGCAAAAAAATGTGTTGGTAAGCCCAAGGTCCCTAAGGGATGTTTCCACACATTGAAGGCAGGTAAAGGTTTTAAGATAGACATGCCATCCACTGGATGTAAGTACCCATAATAAAATTAGAGTTTAGGTTTTAATTGACATGTTTAATGCAGATCGCAGTATAGATTTGTTTGAAGCCAGTATACAGAAATGTCTGCTATTCTCTGGTACTGTAAGAGTATCTCTATTGCTGTTTAGCTGATAAATTCTTTTTAGTATTACAATGTTTTTCCTCCCTTTTAATAGCAATGTATATTATTTCAACAGGGGCTTGTAACTCATGGCACACGATATGGATTAATAGAACCTCCAAAGCACTATAAACCCCTTCACAGTACGATCCGACTGTCAAAGGTCACCACGATCGATTTCTCGCCATTCGAAGTGCCTGCATTTCTGGTAAGACATGGCAACTGATTTATGACGATCCTATGTAAGATCCCTGTGACATGTATTTAATGTGACGCATGTTTGGACCACTCACTGGAGAACAATTCTGGATATTCTCATTTTATGTTCCTATAAACCCCCATCATTTATTTATTTATGTAGTTCTTTAAAAGAGACAGATAAATAACATATTTATTTATAGTGTGCTGCAGAAGAAAGAAATGTTAGACACATTTATACAGGGGAGGAGTAAAGGCGCATGCTACACAAACCTTGCTATAGCTCTATCAAAGCTACATAAATCTCTGTAAGGTAAAAAATAATTGCATCACATAGAATGCCCAATTTTAAAATAGTACCCAGTTATGGCCGCTCATAATGTAATCTTGTTATTTCCAGAGAAGTGACCGTTCATATTTAAAAGCACTTTCCTTTGACCAATATAAAAGCAATCAACAATGCATTCTCCCATAATTGCCATAATATGCTACAGCAGTGGGTCTTAAACTTTTTTGTCAGGGACCCAAATTACATGCACTGTACTAATTTAGTAACCCATTAATCAATAGGAAAATTAGCTCAGTCACCCATTCTTCATTGATTATGTAATATATCATTTAATGAGAAAAGTACTTTCGTAAGACTCTTCCACAGTACAATAGAGAACTTCTTACACTGAGAAGACAGTGCTGCTACAATAACCAGTTTATTGTGGGCAGTTACCTGGTGGCATGATGAATATGATGTGCTCTTTCCATCCTTTGGGGAAACCTTAAATAGCATGGGGACTTAATTTTTAGTTCTGATTCAAGGGTTAAGAACCACTATGTCATTGTAAATGTATGTCTTATTATATACCTACAATCAAGAGCCCACAGTCTTTTCAGTCTGAGCTGGTGTGGCAAAGTGTACTGTAGTGGTTATGGTGCTTAGTGTATCCCTCTAAGAGGAGCCATAACATTTTGTGTTGATGTTTTACAGTGCATTTATCCTAGTTGACTTTATTGATGAATATGCTTTTGTTAAATAGCATTGAGTGTATACAAACTCAACTTACATCTGCCAACTAAACCATGAAGTTTCATTTTTATATTCTTCTGAGGTCAATATAATGAGACATGTCAAGTTGGAATATATTTATCTATGTATCTGTGCTTTGGGCCCCCTTGCTATATAAAAATACATTTAAAAAAAATATATACATATATATTTTTTTTTTTTTCATGATTCCGTCTGTTGTGTCAAATTAGCTGTCTGTAAATGTATAGTGTAGATACATTATGTATAATAAATAACAAAGAGCAGTAACTATTGCTTGGGTTATGTATATTTTCTGCGTTCTATTATACACATATAAGAAATGTAACGAAGATATTTTTTTGGCTATGCTTTTTTAAGGCTGGATGTTCAGACGGGTGCATACGATTACATACGACGAGCGTGCAGTTTCCAGTTATGCAGTGGAATGAGAGCACCAATGGACAGTCGGTTACAGCTCTACGTTGGTCACTGACACGACCAAATGTTTTCTTTGTTTTGGATGCTACAGGCTGCATTTACATTTGGGATTTGTTACAGAATGATTTGCAACCAATAGCCAAAGAATCCACGTTGTCTGATCAGTAAGTATAGAGATGATTATTGTCTGAATATTCTCAAAATTCTTTGTCATCGGTTGCCTGTATATGTCATGAAAAGGCAACCACTAAACCAAAAATTGTATTTTAAATGGATTACTGACAAAATCATTATAACCAGGGCTTTGTAAACCAGTGTTTATTTTTATCTTTACACGGCTTAATTGATCAACTGATGTCACAGCTACTTTAAGAGCAGCCTGGTAGTAACCTTTAAACCTTTCTAATTGCAGAGTTTGATCAGGGGCCAATAGAATTCTGCCAGATAGCATGATTTCCCTCTGTACACATTACATGTGTGTTTGTGCCTCTTTCTTGCTGTCTGTGGGTTACAGATAGGAAAAACTTTCTGTACTTCTCTCTGGAATGGAATGAAGAGACACTCAATTTGACAGCTGTGAATGTGTCTTGTAAATGGCAGTCTCCCACATCTGTAAAAAGAATCTCAGTACAATCCATTAATACTTTGGTTTTATAGATTTATTGTCTAAAAATGACTTGCATGATAGCTCCCTGTCAACCCATTGTTATAAACTTTGCACCTCGCAGTCAGCTTTTAGAAAGCAAACAGTAGAACAAATTGCATCTCGTGGGACAAAAAACAGGTTTTCACAAATTGTAGGTGATTTTCAATGTTTTTGTTAATGGTAAAAATTGAAGACGTTAAATTTTGGAAGGTCTTCCCATCCTGCATCGTCACCCACAGTGTGGCCATGCCGAATACTGCTCATACTTCTCTTTGAGAAGCACTGGATTCAGGCCTTCTCTATGAAAAGCACCAGATTGTTGCTATTGCAAGCATGCACCATGGGTCTGCAATACTCACTGTGCTTGCATCGGGCTGCAGAGAACAGACTGTTTTGGTGCTGCATAATTGTTGTTTTTATTTTAATTTTTTTCAGGGGGTGGGCAGTAATCTTCACTTAAAAACAAGTCTGCTATTGTTAAAATTAAAAATATTTATTTGTAGCATAAGAATGTTCCTTTAAACATTGCACAAATTAAGTGTGTATTCAGATTGTGGAAAAGCAGATCTTATAATGTATTTTTTTTTTTGTTTTCCTTCCCAATCCTGCAGAGTTCTAAGCATGGCCATTTTTGGTGAACCAGAAAAGGATAATGGTCTGATGGGTCTAGCACTGGCAAGATCCTCTGGGAAAGTGGAAATCCAGTATATCAAGAAGAAATGGGCAAAACCCCAGCCTAAGGATAAGGACCGATTCTCTCTGTTGTTACTTTAGAACATTTTTGTTACCTGTTTTATATTTGTTTATAACAACTACAGTTTGTATGATAAAACTAAATAAATTATTACATATTCTCATATATATATTTTTTTAATCAACATCTTTATTTGTATTCAGAGCTTTATAATAGGTGTAGAAACTGGTGCTTACAAAGCTACCATCAAATGCTTTGCATCAGAAAGATATGAAGTTATATTTTTATATCTGTGGCATTTTGTGCCTGTATAATATAATATAACTTTAACTGAATGGAGAAAATAAAAATTTGTGCAAGGCAAGTGCTCTGAGCAATTGCTGCCTCTTTTGTTTGGCTCCACTGAGCTAACCAAACCAGGAAGTAACAAGGCCTGTTGTCTGATTGACAGCCAGGGGGGTGTAACCAGGAAACCACTTACTCTGGTTTCTATTACATTAAATAAATGACTGTTGAGTTCATCTCAACCCCACAGGTCTCCTTTAACAATTTTACTGGTGAACCCAATGAGTTCAATTGCAGTTGTCGCTGAATGTACTAAATTGATTGCCCCCACTAGCTATTGTCGGATCAGGTTTTGATGAATCTATAATATATTGATGTCAGTGGCATTTTTGTGTTGTGTATATACATTTTTTTTGTAGAAATTTATACTTTTTTTCTGGCACTTTATGGACTTTTTTATATATATATATATATATATATATATATATATATATATATATATATATAGTTCAAGTGGTGTGTAAATAAAATATTACAATTAAAAGTAAAATGTGTGTATTTTTGTGATATTACAGTGTTAAAAGTACCCATTAAATAAGTAGGTTATCACAAAATCTTGTTTAAAAACTGATTTCGTAAAGTATAATTTATCATTAGGTTTTCGGGCTGAGTTAGAACAAGTTTATCAGGATACCAGCAATATTGCAGCCTGAATCTGAGGAGCTCCAGCCATGTGCAACCTGCTCGGTTGTCTGTCAGACCCCGCCCCCAATGAAGAACCTTGTGTCCAAAAGAATGCAGACAATATCAAGGAAAAACTATCTGTACACAATACCTTTTATAATGCTTGAGAACTATGCACCACGTGTTTCCTTTATAATACTGTACACAATGTTCTAATTTGTATAACTTTATTAAATAATTTTAACATAAATGTTAATAAAACAAGAGGACACATGTTAAATTCAAACTCTTCCTTTAATACGTACATCATCCAAAAACCTATATATACATTATGTTCATATGCTAAAAATATCTACAAAAATTGATAAATGTTTAAATAAGCAAATGCCAAGGGGGATGGGGGGGTGAATACTTTTGCAAGGCACTGTATATGCAGTATTTGTATAATAAAGCCTAAGCGTCCCTTTTAATAGAGTTACCAATACCTCCTTGCAGCTGTAAGACAAATGAAAAGTATAGATTTAGCAAAAAAATCACAAAAAAAGGTATACCTTACAATCAATATTTAGACTACCTTGAGGATAAAATGATCATCTGCTCCTCTATAATTGGTTTGCTTAGCTACAAAAGGAAACTTGTTTTCTTCTTTAAACTGTGAATAACCAGGATGCAAACTCCAATGTGCAAGTGACCGGAATCTAAAAAATGAACTTTGGATCCATTTCAGAACTTCCAATTGTATATGGTCAGAAAGGTAATGCTTCCGATCCATGAGCGCTAAAGATGGCTGTTCCAAAGTGGGACACTAAAAGAGCTCACCTATATAGTCATTACTTAATAATGCACAGCAAGGTTATATTAAATGTAATGTTTTGGTTTCAGTTACAGAAAAAATGATTGAATGGAAAACTCCAGAGGTTCTTATGATGATTCAACTAATTAAAGCCAGTACGCGGTGTTTGATGTATATCTAATCAAAGTTTGGTTCCTTGCACCACCAATGTCCTCATTACAAGGTGGTAAAATGAAAAACATTGAAGTGGTACACTTACATAAACAAGAGAAAATCTCACTGTATATTTCTTGTAATTGTTATTTTGAAAATTAATTTACATATATGGTATAATGTTCGAAATCGGGGCCCGCTGTGGGTTTTAGTGGAATGACCTCCTGCAAGTTAAAGGGGCCCATCTGGTTGCCCATGCACTTAGAGCCACCTAAAGGCAATCTGGTCTGTGTGAAGCTGCGGTGCTGGAAGGAAGTAAGTACCAAGTCCCTTTCTCCCAGCTTACCAAAAAGAAAGCGCAGAAGAGTGATAAAAGGGGGGGGATCGGAAAAGAGGTAGAGCCTGCAGTCTTGGACCGACTCCCATCAGACTTCTCCAGATGGCACTAGACCATGGGAAGCCACCCCCTGCACCAAAAAGGTATGGAAGAAGGGGGTGGCTCAAAATCAGGGCCGGACTGGGGATACAAAGCAGCCCTGGGAACAAAATCTATGCCAGCCCCATAAGTCATTGCGCCATATATTGTTGCATGTAATATGTAAGGCTATGTCTTGTCACCCCAGATGATTGAGTAATATATATATATATATATATCTTTATCTTTTTTTAATATAAAATATTGGTCCATTCAGACTAAAATGTTTAATTATACAGTTAGCATACTCACATGCAGACACAGACAATCTCACCGACACAAGCTCATTGATACACAGCCTCAAAGACAAACAATCTCACTGAAATAAATAAGGTCATTGACATAAATGCACAAGCTTACTCAGTAGCAGACACACACACACATGCAAGCAAGCCCACTCACTAGCAGGCGCGCACACACACACAGCTTAATGTAGTGGTTCTGGTGTCTATAGCCTGTCCCTGCAGGCTTTTCAATGTAAACACTGACTTTTCAGAGAAAAGGCAGTGTTTACATTGCTTCCTAGTGGCAGACACTGAGACGGTCGCTAGAGGTTCTTCCTGTGTCAGTGCAGATTGGCTGAGATTATCAAGCTTGATGATCTCAGCCATAGAGGCAGGGCCAGTCGAGGGGAGACCACTATTTTTAAAACACACACACACCGTGACACAGACAGAAACACAGACACACCATGACACAGACGGACACACACACACACCATGACAGAGACACACACATACCATGATACACACCATGACACAGACAGACCATGACACAGACACACATTACATGACACAGGCAGACACACACACTCCATGACACAGACAGACAGACACACACACACACACCATGACAGGCACACACACACTGGACACAGACACACCATGACACAAACAGACACACACACACCATGACAGAGACACGCACACACCATGACAGGCACACACCTTGACACACACACACCTTGACACACACCATGACACAGACAGACCGCAACACAGACAGACTCACATTACATGACACAGCAAATACACACACACCATGACACAGACATACACTCACACTGACACACATAATTGCTACCTGTGTGATGGCGGCCGCAGGGGGAGCTGGCTCTTCTGGCGGCTGCAGGGGGGAGCTCAGTATGATGGTGGCCGCTGGGGAAGTTGGCTCTTCTGGTGGCCGCAGGGGGGAGCTCAGTATGGTGGCGGCTGCTGGGAGAGCTGGCTCCTCTGGCGGCCGCAGGGGGGAGCTCAGTAGGATGGCGGCCGCTGGGGGGAGCTGGCTCTTCTGGCGGCTGCTGGGGGAGCTGGCTGTTCTGACTCTGCTCCCCAGCGTGGAGCTTAATGAGACTGGGGCCGGAATATGACATAATTTTCCGGCCCCGTTTTTATTAAGTAGCGCTCGAGGGGAGGGGGAGCAGAGTCAGAACAGCCAGCTCCCCCCCAGCGGCCGCCAGAAGAGCCAGCTCCAACTGCCTGCGCGGCCCCCAGGTGCCAACGGCCCACTGGGAAATATCCCGGTGGGCCAGTCCGGCCCTGCTCAAAATCTGTAAATTTTGATCTATGTGCATATGTGTGTATATGTTTTTTCTGTGGATTAGTGTAATGTGTGGGAGAGTGTACGTGCATACATCCCTACTCTACATAGAAACACATTCTAACACAAACACTACACACAAGTACACCACTGCTTTCAAATATAAACCGTACATACAAATGTACAACTGCATTCAAATGTCAACGCTACACAAATACATACATTCAAACAAACTTCAATTTTTCAGTAGTTAATTTTTTCTATTGCAATAATAAGCATTCATAAAAATGTTATGCTCTTTATTAACAAATGCTATGAGGTATGAGGTATGAGGACAAATCTTGCTTTTTTTTTTAATCCAACCCTCGGATTATCTATGGTTGGACAGCCCTGTTCTGAATAAAAAAAGTCATACTATTGTTTGATGACCAGACTGCGGGCACACTAGTGATCTTTTTCACAATTCTAATGAGGAGCAGAAAGATGAGGCTGACCAGCTATTGAGCCACAAAATGCTCCAAAGCTGCTCTCGCATGGGAGCAATGCCCAACCTTGTCATTTTGTTGAACATTCTTTGATATTGTAAATGTCTGTGTTTTTATTTAATTTATTATCATATAATGGCACAAGGACACTTTTAAATAGGACCACCACAGGTGTTAATTATGCACTTCTTTCCCTCGCCACCCTTTTTCTTTTCTTCTGCATCCCAACTGCAATAAAACTTGTCAAAGTCAAAAAATAACACCAGGGACCTGCAAGCCCAAATGCTAATTGATCGCATTATTTAAAATCAATCTTCACAATTTCTAAAAAGATTATCACCCATGTTGTACAAGCCATAACTAATACGACAAGGGACCTGCGAGTCCATCCACAATCTGGGCTTGATATGATTCGCATTATCTAAAACACTTCTTTCCCTCGCCACCCTTTTTCTTTTCTTCTGCATCCCAACTGCAATAAAACTTGTCAAAGTCAAAAAATAACACCAGGGACCTGCAAGCCCAAATGCTAATTGATCGCATTATTTAAAATCAATCTTCACAATTTCTAAAAAGATTATCACCCATGTTGTACAAGCCATAACTAATACGACAAGGGACCTGCGAGTCCATCCACAATCTGGGCTTGATATGATTCGCATTATCTAAAACACATCTTCGCATTTTCCATGATTGATATTCGCACATGTTGTGCATTTGTTATTGTATTCCATATGCCAATAGATACCTGCGAGTATCACTGTTCCCTATTTCCTTTATCTGCAAAACAAATAAAAAATCATATTTACAAAAATTATGCACTTCTTTCCGTAATAAAGCCCCCACCTTTGACAAAACGGTCAATGAGAGTGTCAGAGAGAGAAATAAGAACACGAATGACAAACAAAATCATTAGCAGTTTTTAACAATTTAACTAAATTGATTTTACTAAGATAACATTTGTGTCGAATAAAAATTAACCCATCACATCCAAACATGGAACCCAAAGCGGTAAGAATAACTACGATATTTGTATCTTCCACAAATGTACACATACGCACTATATAACAATATCTGTTGTTCTTTGCTACTAGAGAGGTTTATATACTCCATGATTTTCGACCAACCAAAAGTTTTTGTTTGACAAAGTGAGCTTGTTTATCTTTTTAGTTCTGTTTAGTTAACATACCAATGTTAGCAGTTTTAATTCCAAACAGCAGATGGCAGTTTAATCACATATATCTACACAATGTAATGTACTATAGTATATTAAATTGTTAACACTCAATAATCTTAACTACTTAACTTTTACATGATATATAGGACATCTTTGGACATAGATCACCAAGTATTATTCGACACTAAGGAATAACCATGATCCAACCAGCCACCTGTTTTGCATTTAGTTTTCATTACGTTGCTCTGAATTCTAACAAAATCCAAATTAGAAAACGAATGGTGTGTCAGAATGCCAGAATATGTCCGGGATACATACATTTTAGATGATCTCTTAGGCTATAGTGAAATATGCATGAACTTTGATTGAATTACTGCAATATTATGCTAGTTTTGTAATGCTTCCAAATCACTCATCTCCATCAGTTATCTGAGTTTGTCTCCAGGGCAATAATCAGTTTCTGCAAATTCAAGGACATCTTCTGGATTTGATATAATAATTAATTCAGTTTAATATCAGAGTTGAGGGAAAAATGCTTTATTCCCAGCTACTATATACAATATGTCACACTTTAATGTTTATGGGTTAAGTGATGTTCTTTGACTTCCATGTATCGGTTTATTTGCTGATCTGAATTAAGAAGCCCAGAATAGGAAGCGCAGCATATATTAAAACATTGTCTGATAGTGAAAAGTTCACTTTTTTTTATTGAAATAGGAAATGTAAAGTACCAAATACAGGGTAACTAACAAACATATGAGTTTTCAACAATGGATGGATTTTATATTATAGGTCCAAACAGGCGAATGTGGCTCAAGACTTGGCTCATTTTTCCAATTTGGCTATAATGGTTTAAAATTTGAATTCCAGTTTGAATCCACCCTGAAATCTCTATGAAACAATTCAATAAAACAAACCTAGAGCAAAATAAAGTTAAAGTTTAGTAAAAAACACAAAAAGGAATATACAAGGCAGTGCAAATGGTTGATTTAACGAAATAACTGAATAAGGAGTTGTAATTACAATACAGACATAATACAAGGAGACGTACTATAATTGCATAATTAGCTGTTATATGGATGTACAAGTCCCAGGTACACTTCCCATCGAGGCAAACTTTGTGAAATGTTGTGTACAGATTTTATGAGACATGCTCTTGCATGACATGTAGGCATGGTTTTTCTTTGATAAGATCTTCCTGATTTACACCTAAGCATGGATGGCATTTAAAATGAAGTTTGTAATGGAGTATGTTAGTTGGGAATGTGCTATAAGAGAAAGTGGCGTTGGAGAGTGTCATACTATTTAACAAAAATCTTTCTCCTAGATTGGATGTAACAAGGGACGGGCTCATGTGACATGCTAGTCATTAGGCTTTTAGGAAACCAAAAATAAGGACGACAAAAGAGGAGACCAATGCGTTACATACGAAAAAATGCAAGCTCTAAAAAATATATCCTTTACTCAGTGTATTAACACCTTAAGGACGAAGGCAATTGTACATGCTCTTATCAAAACCAAATCATAACAAAACCTGGAATTTGACTGTAGGTCTGTTCAACCACAATTCACCTCTTTCATTTGAAGTGCACCTATGCTAATTACATATCATTTTGTTCAGGAGAAACAGGGCTTTCATTTCACATCAAATATTCATATATGGTATATAATGTATGATGAATAAAATAAAATATAAAAAACATAGATAAATTATGAAATTGTGTTTTGTTTTTTTATTAGTTCTGCATGGCATTTTAACTGCGAATGTCCAGGGAGTCCCTTAAACTGCCCGGTTGTGATGAAACGCAATCGTTGGCACTGCAACAGAATTATATTCCTGTGTGCGTCAATCCAGACATGAGGTTTTGATTGACCTGAGAATTCAATTTATCATTAGGATGAAAGTTAACACTGTTTAATCAGATTTTTCATGCACTAGGGCAGGGAAAGGCAACCTTCGGCACTCCAGATGTTGTGGACTACCTCCTCCATAATGCTCTTACACCCATAATGCTGGCAAAGCATCATGGGAGGTGTAGTCCTAAACATCTGGCGTTCCGAAGGTTGCCTATGCCTGCACTAGGGTCTTGAATTATGCTTTTCCATTTTCTCTTGTCAAATACCCGTATAGATGGATGGGTAGTATTAACAAGCATCGCCCTTACTTTAGCCTTAGGATTTCGGGTGGTAGGGGAGTGGGGCATAGGAGGGGTGTCCTTGAAAGTGCTATACAGTTTAGGATTAGATGATATAATTTCTAGTCTTACCATTTCAGTCAGTTGTAGTTTCCCCTCTATATCTCTCACTGTCCCTCACCTACCTGCTCTGGGATTACGTGTATCCTTTCTAGTTCTGGTATTCACATTGTTTCCAAGCTCTTTCTGATAGTTTGTGTCCACTGATCCATTGGATAGACTACCATTTGGGCAGATCCCTGATGTTTGTTTGACATTCTTTATTTACACTGTATTCATTATTATATCGGTGATTATCAGCAGATCAATATATTTCTAGGAGGAGGCATACTTCAGAAGTTTCCACATTCAACCTATTGCTGCCAGGGATTTATTTAACTGGTTCCATACTGAGATTTATCCGTAGGCTAGGACTAGTAGATGTAGGCATTTACTCGATACATTGTTTTTATTGGTTTCTGGTTTTTGATACAAGTCTAGAATTGATTTTTTAAGATGATGAAATAAAAGTTACGTTTTAGATAGTTTCGAAACTGGTTTTCTTCTCTCTGTATATTATATGTATTGTTGCATTTAGTATTCAGTTACATCTGTTGAAGAGTCTGTACATGCCCTAAAAACAACTAAATACAATTTATTTTAGTACAGGGTTATTCGCTAAACACCAATCCGCAGTGAGTTGAAATTTAAATGGCAACATTTAGACTAAAATTGCCAAGATATAAATATAAATCATTTTAGGAATTTTTCCAAATCAGTTATATTTTGCAATCTGGTTTTCAGTTTGTAGTTTAGTAAATAAAACCCATCTAGGCTTATTCAATAACGTGGGAATTTTCATCCAAAACACATGTAAAGGAAAGAAAAGTTATCTTCGAAGTTCCAACGGTTTCCACTGTAGCGAATGTCCCTTATAATAAAGATAAGGAGGCACAAATAACTATGCTGGCGAGAGGGCTCACAAACAGCCACGGTCCGTGGTGACAAATACTACGTTCGGTGCCATCATTGTGGAAGTACTACAAGTACACATTAATCTCTCATATCCAACGGCTTATGTCTTGTGATATCATCCCAACTGTGATGATGACCAATGTCGAGTGCCACTTTGATAGACAGTGGGCAATGTTGAGTGCCACTTTGTTGAGGTGTATATGCATCAGAGGAAAACAGTGATTCTAAAATTTAGCCACAATGTGTTCGAAAGAGAAAGGAGGGACCAAACAATATATGCACCAACGTTTGGTTCATCATGGATAATTATAAAATGGGATATAATCACGAACGGGTAAACTGATTTTTTTTTATTAAGAAGAATTTTAACTATTTACCTCTCACCCATTTTGACCTAAATTTTGCAAGAAAGTAGTCGGATTATTGTGAAGCAAATTATCACCTCCATGTTTTATGTCCCTGTTGGGATGACCAAAGTATTTCTCCTCCATGTAAAAAATAATGTAAATATATGTAATTAGCAAAGACTTAAACATAATTTTCCAAATTAGATCTCTTAGCTCATTTGCTAGGAATAGGGTTCGCTTGATTTAAAAAACATGATTTACCAATCAACCCTTAGTCAGCTTTGATATCCACCAGGTAATTGCAGGATGCCATTGTGAAGATATCATAATGTAGGTGAGCGGATGCTGGCTTATGTGAAATTCTATTATTTATGTCACTTCGGAGATAATGAATAACTTGTCATCATTCTGGCAAAACAAGTTAAAGCGGCACTGTCATGCCGAATTCTGTTTTTTTTTTAACCCCCCTCCCGCCTCCACTACATCCAATTGACGCACTAGTCACCCCCAAATGCCCCTAAGCCCCCCACATTACCTATTTTTTAATCCTTATTTTCTGCCCCGATCTTGATTCAGGGCGCCGCCATCTTTGTGTGGGTAGGTGAAGTCCCTGTGGGACACGTCATCAGCCCACACTAGGCAGACACTGAGATTCCCGCACATGCCCAGTGAAACACCTGGACATGCGAACGGGAATTTCATCTATTCATTCATTCATCAGACAGACGAATGAGTGAATAGAAATATCAGCCGAACAAACAAACACAATGTATCAGTGTTAGTTTGTTCGTGCAGTTTATTACAAGGAGGGAGCTACCGGCGTGCAGCTCCCTCCTTGTAATATGTAACGATAGAAGCGGCAGGGAGCAGTGCTCCCCACCACTTCATAAGCCCCCCAGGCCCCCCTCACTCTATGGGGGTCAATATGAACCCCATAATAGCACAAGGGAGATAAAAATCTCCCAAATGCCCCTACTCGCTATACCGCGAGTAGGGGCATGTCCACTAAACAGTGAGCAGCCTGTGGCTGCTCACTGTAAAAAAACAACAACAAAAAAACAACTATTGGCCCCCACCCCTAAACAGTGAGAATGAGGGGGGGGGCAGTACTCCCCCCACCCCTGGGCGGCGGGTGGGGGCCATAATGAGAATGGGATGGGACCTACTGCCCCCCCCCGGCCCCCACCCCTGGGCGGCGGGTGGGGGCCATAGTGAGAATGGGGGGGGACCTACTCCCCCCCCGGCCCCCACCCCTGGGCGGGTGGGGGCCATAATGAGAATGGGGGGGGGGGACCTACTGTCCTACCCCCCGCCCCCACCCCTGGGCGGCGGGTGGGGGCCATAGTGAGAATGAGGGGGGGACCTACTGCCCCCCCCGGCCCCCACCCCTGGGCGGCGGGTGGGGGCCATAATGAGAATGGGGGGGACCTACTGCCCCCCCGCCCCCACCCCTGGGCGGCGGGTGGGGGCCATAATGAGAATGGGGGGGGACCTACTGCCCCCCCCGGCCCCCACCCCTAGGCGGAGGGTGGGGGCCATGAAGATAATGAGGGGGGGGGACCTACTGTCCTCCCCCCCCCGGCCCCCACCCCTGGGCGGAGGGTGGGGGCCCTAAGTCAATTACCCCCCCCCAAGGTGACTAGGGGTCCCCAAGCCCCTAGTCACCCACCCCCCACCCAAAAAAAACAAGTCCCTACCTACCCCCCTCACCCTAAAAAATAGTGAGGGGGGGATAAAATAACTAACCTGTAAAATAAAATTAAACTTACCATTCGACGTCTTCTTTTTTCTCAAATCTTCTTTTTCAGCCCCAAAAAAGGCCAAATAAAAAACCATCATAACCGTCGAATTGAAAATAAAATAAAAATCCCGAGCGCAAAAAAAAAAACCCGACGGAAAAAAAAAAACCCGAGCGCAAAAAAATAATCCATCTTCACCCATGGAGGGCTCCGCGCAGACTGAGCTCCGCAGAGCGGGGGAAGGCTTATAAAGCCTTGCCCCGCCCTGCAATTAGGCTAAGAACACTCTGATTGGTGGGTTTAAGCCAATCAGAGTGTTCTTTGTCAGTATAGCGAGTAGGGGCATATTACTTACTAATACTAAGTAATTGTTACTTGGTATTAGTAAAGTTGGCTGAAAGACCAATTTAGGTCTTTCAGCCTTTCAGTAGATAGCTCCCTGATACCGTGGGAATTAGGGAGTTATCTACTAAGCGGCTGCAAGATGGAGCCACAGCAAGAATAGGATCAGAGTTTCATTCATTCGAATGAAATTCTGATCCGAATAAAGTGCCGAATTGCGTTCTAAAAGAAACGAACAGACTGTTGTCATTCAGTTAGAACGCAATTCGGCAGTTTTGTGTAAAATGACAGGAAGCATTGTGGGAACATTGAGGAAAGCTAGGGATCATGGGAAAATTGCTCTGACCAGCGGAAATGAAGCACACTTTGCTCCTCCGCTGGTCAGAGCTGGTCAAGCGGGGGGATCCTCCATAAGGCAAAGAGTCCCTACTTTGTGTTATGATTTTAAAGAAAACTAAAGAAGACAGGAAGAAAAGAATAACAGATCCTGAGAGAGGGGGAGAAGAGGAAGAGATTGAGGAAAGGTAAGTTCGGCATGACAGTGCCGCTTTAATATTATTTTATAATAAATTGTTCCCATTTTTCATTCACCTACTGTATCCTGTATAAGTGTATTCAAAGGGAGGGGCAGTGTCATCCCACAATTTGACACTAGGCAAAAATACTTAGAGCCGGTTACCAAGGGCTCTAAATAAGGTGAGTGTTTCTATTTTTACTTATATGGATATCACTTCCATTTTGAGATGCTACACTTAGTATAAAATATCTGTGTCTCTTATATATTCGGTGGAGAATATTCATATCTTCCTCAGGAGAGAGGGGTTGTGTGATCTACCCAAAAAGACACAGACGCGCAGAAGTTTAGAGCCTAATACTAGAAAAGGCTCTAACAAATGTGAGTGTATATATTCACTTATTTCACCGATCTCTCCATTTAAATTCATATTACACTATTATCTGTATATGTTCTTTCTGTTCTTCTTTTTTATGTACCAATTGTATCAAGAGAAACGATAAAGGGTAAGAGTTCCAAGATCCAGTGAACGCACTTACCTAGCACTAATATAGCGCTGCACTCACTTAAGGAACTTTAGATTTGGATGGTGGCAACATCATCCAAATCAAAAGTTTTTCTGTGTTTTGGTGAGAACTAGTTAATGTCAGAAACGTGGTGAATTGTTGTATGCTGGACTTACGATCAATGTATTTAAACAAGGGTTATAAGAGCTAAACCACAGAACTCTCTACTTGGATTGCTAAAAGTATACACCCCAACTGTCCAGTATCTGGGGAAACAGTCCTGTTTCACTTTCTTAGGCTTTCCTATTATGTGCCCAGTGTGGACACATAGAGTGCTACAACAGGCCTCTTGTATGTAAATGCAAGGCATTTCCACCTGTACGAAAGTGCTTCAGCAGTGCTTTTTGAGTGAATAGCCCTACTTGGTTTACTGACAGAGCTGGTGTAATCCCTTTCGTTGATGAAGACCACGTAATGGTGAACCATTGCCACATGCATGAACGCAGTTGTTTGGAAATATTGGGATAGCTGAGTTTCATTACTATTTGATGTGACCCCATATGTCAGTGCCCCCACAGTATTAGGAAATATGTTAAAGAGACCGATCCTATATGGGCTATAGTTATATACAATAGCTTTTAACCGTGTTAATGATACTCTTTTTACTCCTTGTTCAATAAGACAGAAATGTAATAATTTATTCACTAAATGTGGAATTAGAACTGACAAAAAAGGGGGTTATAACTTTTAGATAACACATCTCCATCATAGTTATATTTGGATATTTTTAGCTATTTTGGTCTAACATTTTCTGTGGCTAGTTTAGTGAATAAAGCAGTGCGATTTTTACAGCATAATAAGTCAGTCAATCTAGTCTGCCCACAACCAACTATTTCCAGCATCGTAGCATCAAAACCTAGGATGTGGACGAGTCAACGACAAGACTTTAAAGGAGGGGTATCAGGACCGGCACACAGGGTCTGGGGCTGGTATGGATCTTGTCAGTCAGCAAGGAGAGATGCTCCCATTCTTATCAGTTTTCCATGTTTAGTGTTTATATGGCGTAAGGAGGGGGGAAGTACCATTCCTCAATTCTACGTAAACCCAAGAGCTCCCCACTTCTGCATTAGCAATTTTAGGCCAAATATGGATGGTACTGATAGCTTTGTAGCAACAGCTAGTAGTTTAAGCCACTCAATGCATTCCAAAACACCTAGCATTATAACTACTGCAATGGGGTGTCCCTTTACTAATTTAGTTTGAATTATCTATTTTTTATTTCCATCAAATATTATGTCATTTTCTGTTATATATAGTAGAGAATTAATGTATCTATTTTGCAAAGCTTTCAGTGGAATGTATAAAAAAAAAGACCAAATCGTAGAGATTTGAAAACCAAGCTGCAAAATTTAAACTAAAATAGCCTAGCTGTGACTATCACGGAGTTGGTAAATTTTTGAGGTTAGCTATTTTGGCATTCATTTCACAACTCGGCATTCCGTTCACCACAATTCCCTGTTTAGTGAATAAGTCCCAAAATGGTTACTGTCCCTTTAATTTTGGAGTTTGAGAACAACTTGCTTCATCACAAAACCCCATAGATGTCACTGTTAGTTACATTTGAGTTGCTTATTAAATGCCTCCCTGCACGTACAATATAGAGTTTTTGAAAAAGTATCCTTTTTTTTCCTGTTATTTGTCCTCTTTTCAACATTTCTGGTTCAAAGCTGACATTTACTCTGTGTAATTACCACTTCGTCCGAGCGTTAGCTTTTTAATGAAGTGCTGTGCCGATCTATAAACTCATTTGCGCCAACGTGAAAACAGCACGCGCGTATTCCGGTCACATGTTTATCGGCAAAGGGACATTCTCTTTAATTAATATCACTGTAATTAGTATTGATTTTAAGCAGTCATATGATAAATTAAATTCAGTTTTCACCAATGCGCCCTAAGGCCAGGAAAAAGCGTGTTCTATATATATCTGTATTTGGCTATCGGTCTCTTCTTCTAGAACAATATTTTCCACCACTTTAGCTGAACAAGTCGTTTACAATAAATCTTTTATGTTTTCTTTCTTTCTTTTTTTTAAATTAAGCAATTAAATCAAATCCCAAGAAACAATGAATACCAGATACACAGCACGTTTTAAAAAAATGACCCCATGTACTCTGGTTCATGGGCTGCCAAGACTGTCTCCTTTTAGACACATAGTGATTAATGGAGAAGTGGATTCTGGGTAATGACATATCACCTGCTATTACAAAGTAATTATCAGGAAGACAACTTTGATAGGATCAAAGCCAATACTCCTATAATTTTATTAACTTGAGTTTATTTATCTTGATTATTGATCTCCCAGACATATATCCTGATTTATGATGAAAGTGATGAAAGTGATCAGGGTACATCCAATCGAATCTTTATAACATGAGGTAATGTCAAATTATATCGGTATTACAGTGAGTACGATTACAGCTGGATATGTATTGTACATGGCAGAATTTAATTGTATGGAACATGTTATTTTGAAACATTGTATACTGTATGTATAGCTATTAAGAAAAACAGGCCATCGGGGAGTAATTTGGGGAGACTAGGGTTACATTGCAGGTTACGTTGCCTAATTTCCATAAATGTCTAGGTAGGCTTTGGTAAACACTGGTGATTTAGTGAGATTTGATATTCAACAGCAAAAGAAAGCACCAGGATCGTCATACATGCCCTACACCACGGGTAAGATGTTGTACACTACAACTCCCCTGATACTTTGCCACCTTTATAGCTGTAAGAGTTTTATATGAGAGTAGTCCACAAAATCTGGTGTGCCAAAGTTGTCTACCCTTGCCTTACACCAATGGTAGGCAACCTTCAACACTTCAGATATTGTGGACTTCATCTACCATAATGTTCTTAGACCATTATGCTGGCAAAGCATCAGGGGTGATATAGCCCACAACATCTGGGTGCATAGCCCTGCCTTACATGATCAGGGTCCTAGAGAGTTTTTCTGCAGGGAACTCCATATAGACATTGGCTTCTCTCCTTTCTGTGATGTGAGCACCATATTCTATCTAATCATATCCCATATAAAATGGGTCCCACATAGATTCAGTCATGGACCTAGAAGTCCTACAGGGGGTTCACTAAAGTGTGAATGGTTGGCAATTTAAAGTGAATTTCAAATTATAGGGAACAGAAGTCAAATTGCAAAGGTTCCCTAATATAGCTCTCTAATCAATTCTACTATTTTGGGATAAATTCTGTCACTCTGATTTCCCAACAAATTCTCACTATTTACTAAAATGACAATTGTCAGGAATGTAAAGTGAAATGTAATATTTATGGCCAAAATAACAAAACTCAAAGTCAGCTATGCTCCCGGTTCGGATACTGTGGCCTCAAATGTGAAATTTACTTTGTGTTAACTTTGAATTCCCGTCAGTTCTTATTTTACTAATAACTCTCTACGTGTGTTAGCAGTGTCTCCACGAGAATTCGATGAGACTGGTTTACTACAGCAATCTGGCCTCTAATTGGAAAATTAAACAATGCTTCCAGTTGCTAAATTCCAATAGTCTTTGATTTATTGGATTGTAAACAAAAGGTGAGTGTTGTAAACAAAAGGTAACATGTAATATCAAGCCTTGGAAAATAAGCTTGAAAATGAACCGTGTGTGGACAAAAAATGCAATAATGATTGCTCTTATTTGTCGTGTTTGTGTTTTGAATGCAAACATAATATCAAACATAATTGTACAACTAAGGAAACCAGTTACTAAACATTATAATAAAAAAAATATACAAAATAGCATGTGCTGAAGTAGATCAACTTTGTGAATTTTTGTGAAGTTACAAACAGTAAAATAACTTCTTATTTGATTAATAATTAGTCATTCGTAACTTAGTAATGATGTGATTTCTGTTTTTTAATTAATCAGTATTAGTGATGTCCCGAACTGTTCGCCGAACGGTTCGCGAACGGTTCGCCAGGAAGTGTTCGCCACGAACTGTTCGCCACGGACTCATCATTGAGTAAACTTTGACCCTGTACCTCACAGTCAGCAGACACATTCCAGCCAATCAGCAGCAGACCCTCCCTCCCAGACTCTCCCACCTCCTGGACAGCTCACTAAGAATGCAGCTTCACAATGGATGCTGTCCAGGAGGTGAGAGGGTCTGGGAGGGAGGGTCTGCTGCTGATTTGCTGGTTTGGCAAACAGTTCGGGACATCACTAATCAGTATATTTCCATTTGTACTGCATTGTAGAATAGATACGTACTAGTGCCATTCACTGGAGTTTCAGAAAGAAATGGTACATGCTTATAATTATTATTATTATTATTATTATTATTATTATTATTATGTTTTAGGCAGTCAAACTGTATTTTATTTTAGTAATGTTTTGATATTTTAGATCCAATAATGAGTTTTTGACAAGATGCACATATAAAACAAACAAAAAGTTTATACAAAGCAAAGGACAGTGCGAAGAGTGGTAATAGCTCTTGATCCAAGGAGACATCTGACTGCTATTTTGGGGTCAAGAAGGAATTTTTTCCTAGCTTGTTGCAAAATTGGAAGTGCTTCAGACTAGGTTTTTTCCTTCTTTTGGATCAACAGCAAAAACATATGTGAGGAAGGCTGAACTTGATGGACGCAAGTCTCTTTTCAGCTATGGAACTGTGAGTGAAACTAGTTCATATCACTTTGGTTGTACTATTTCAAGTCTCTTCCGTTCATCCCAGCCTTATCCACTTTTAGTTTGCATATGTATGTATTTTATACAAGTCCATTATTGGGAATAAAAGCACTTGTGTTACTAAAATTAATGTTACTGTTTAAACGGCCAAACACAAAAAGAATTCAGCGCTAGTAATCACAAAATTAGTCAAGGTAGGCAGCAACCCAAATGAAGGAAAACCCCTCGGGTCCTTCGGTGGATAGATATAAAAAGATATGAAAGGGCTGCGCCAAATAAGGGTAGATAGTCCAGTAAAGTATTGCTAGGCTGCCAATAGATGGTCTAGGATACTTGATAGAGTTCCTCTGTGGATGCGTCTGGTGTAGACCGTTCCGTATATGTAAATACAAGAGAGGTAGAGGCGACTAATGGTATAGTATGAAAGTTCAGGGTGTGATAGGTAACAAAAAGTAAAGAACTCACATTCAGGAGAGCTATGGCCAGCTCTGGTGTGGATTGCGTACAGCGGTATAATCCCCGCTTATGGGATATGTAGGGAGGGGTCTCCGTCAGCACCGTCTGGTAGTCCAGAGCTCGAAAAAGAAAGACAGAAAGCAACAATAGTGCTCTCAATTTTGATGTGGTTCAATGTGCAGATAAGAAGAGGTAAAAAACTCACATTTGAGGGAGCTATGGCCAGCTCTGGTGTGGATAGCGTACAGCGGTATAATCCCCGCTTATAGGATATGTAGCGGCGATACGTCCGTCAGCACCGTCTTAATAACCATAAACGCGTTTCACCATAAGTGGCTTCTTCAGAATGGGATAAGAAGCCACTTATGGTGAAACGCGTTTATGGTTATTAATTCTGTATTTTACTGTGTATTTTAGATCAATAAAAGTTTTTTGGCTACTTTATTGTACCAATCCTCTTTTTATTGCACTCTTTATGCACTTTAAACAACTTTTGTTTTTACCTATTCCTGGCATTTTAACCTTTCCTGGTTACTTTTACTTCCATTGGCAATTTTAAAGTTCCAGTACTCCAAGAAATCCTAGGTGGGGATCATACCACCGGCGCCTATCCATAGAGCAGTACCTCTGCTCTATCTTTGTGAGTATTATTTTATTTTCTCTACTACTCTCTTAACCTATCACAATTGAGAGCACTATTGCTGCTTTTTATTCTTCTATATTGGAGCCTTGGATCACCAGACGGTGCTGACGGACGTATCGCCGCTACATATCCTATAAGCGGGGATTATACCGCTGTACGCTATCCACACCAGAGCTGGCCATAGCTCCCTCAAATGTGAGTTTTTTACCTCTTCTTATCTGCACATTGAACCACATCAAAATTGAGAGCACTATTGTTGCTTTCTGTCTTTCTTTTTCGAGCTCTGGACTACCAGACGGTGCTGACGGAGACCCCTCCCTACATATCCCATAAGCGGGGATTATACCGCTGTACGCAATCCACACCAGAGCTGGCCATAGCTCTCCTGAATGTGAGTTCTTTACTTTTTGTTACCTATCACACCCTGAACTTTCATACTATACCATTAGTCGCCTCTACCTCTCTTGTATTTACATATACGGAACGGTCTACACCAGACGCATCCACAGAGGAACTCTATCAAGTATCCTAGACCATATTTTGGCAGCCTAGCAATACTTTACTGGACTATCTACCCTTATTTGGCGCAGCCCTTTCATATCTTTTTATGTTTAAACGGACAGTCTGAGCACCACAATCGTCACAACATGCTGTAGTGATTATGGTGCTAAAATTCCTCTAGTGATTTCCCATGGTAATCAAACTGTTTCCATGTTACTAACCATTTTCACTGAGTGGCACCTCTTTTTACTGAAACTCTCAGCCAAAGAATTCAAAGTTGCACAAAATTGTTATTGTGAATGGCAAAGTATAACTGTTCCCTTTAACCGTGGACACCTGATAGAGAGAGGTAAATGTCAAACAGTACGTAAAAAAGGTCTGGGGCCATCATAACTTTATAGCTCTGTAATGGTTATGGAGCTTAGAACATCCCTTTAAAAAAAAAATAATAATATTAACATAATATTAACATAATAAAACCTTAAATTTATGTTAAAAAGTACTTCCCACCTTCCTTTTATTGCACGGTGTGACATGACATATTGAAAAATTATGGTTAATGTTTAGACCCAACAAATAGGTGCAGTAAGCTTTATCTAGCTCTATACATTGCTTTCATTTTGGGAAATCATGGTAAATTGTCAAGGGGGTTTGTTATTGCTTTTAGCTAAAATGTTTTGTATCTAAATCGAGTGTTTTGTATAACTAATTTCATCTTTTTTTTTATCATTTAATTCTCAGTTTCCGCAGCTAAAGTTATTAAAATACACTGCTCCGATTGCGTTTCCCATTTAATGTGTTTCTCTTCCTATGTTAGTGATAAATCACTGTGGATAGATGGCGTTCTGTACCTCTTTAGAGATCTGAAGGCAATATATACAGTAAATATACCTAGAATGCATTGTAACACTGCCCTCGCACGTCCCATGGGGTTTTCATACACGTATCTCTCTCTTTTTAATTCAAAGGTTCCGCTAGGCTAGTTTTTCTTCCATTCCCATGCTGGGGGAAACTGCGTGGCACCTTTGATGGGTTTTAACAATTGCACATGGTTACATCGTAATTAAAAGCGATCTTTGAGCATGTTTCCAATAAACAGCAAGCCTTGTTACAGCTCAAAAAATGATCCATCTGTTCAAACCAGCGGCTCCGATGGGGGATAAATTCAGCAGTTTGCACACAAGGTGCCATAGCTATTTATAGACGAGGTGTGAAGAGTCACTGAGTGAAATGTTAAGCACCCCCACAAGCTGTCGCGGTATGTAGGTCCTTATAATGTTACTACAACCAGTCATTTTCATGTCTCTCTAAAGTAATCATTGCATAAATGAGGCCATCAACGAGTGCTGTGGAAGCCATGTTACTTTATGGCAAGACATCGAGCAATGATTCGTAATGAACATTACCTGCCAAGGAAAACGGTACCTCGCAGAACAGAAGCCATCTCACTCACACAGGAAAACATTACTAAGCTGCCACAACGTATAACTTACTGACCTGGGAATTGGGGAGAAATTCAAATTTCAGGACATAATGGCCAATCTGGATTTTTGCAATTCAGTCAGCTATTTTAGATTAGAATTTTACAATTAGCCAAAATGTCTGGTTTATTGAACAAATCTCCTGTTTTCTATGAGCCATGTAGTGTATAATATATATATTTCCCTATAATAAATGGCCGCCGTCCCAACAGCATCTTCTAAGCTCTTATGGTGCCCATATATTTTAACTAAAGGGCTCTGTACCCTTCTTCCCATTTAGTGGATTAAGGGAAGAGACCTGCTTCTTGGAGTGTCCCAGAGGAACTCTTGTTTATTTTATGAATTTATTTTAAAGTTTATAACATACCCTTCCACCAAAAAAAAAGAGTACTCCAGAAACATACAATCTTTATGAAATACTCACATCGACCATGCTATAATTTCACTGAAATTTAAACACAGTCAAAAGATATACTGAGACAAAGTAACAACTACTTTGTATTATGTATTTTTCCTACACTCGACAAAGCTTCACATAAAGGCAGAGTTACCATTGTCAAGCCACCGGCTGTGGGGAAAAAGGCATTGTCTGGATCCACGATAGACATCAGTGTTGTATCGCACAATCACAACACCCGAGCACTGACGTGAGCTCCTGGCAGATGAAGCACCAGGAGTTGAGGAGGTGAAGAGCATGGAAGATGATACTAGTGGCCTACCTTTTACTACATCCGCAGGCCATGGCACGCCAAGCGAGAATGCCACAATCGGTGGTCTATGCAAAACATGCAAAGACCCCAGAAGATGAATGAGCATTGTAATGAAGAGAGCTTGACTCACTTTCCATGTTAAGAGTGTACTTCACCTTGCCAGACCTTACGCCTGGTTTCACTAGGTGC
This sequence comes from Pelobates cultripes, assembly GCA_933207985.1. Taxonomy (NCBI): domain Eukaryota; kingdom Metazoa; phylum Chordata; class Amphibia; order Anura; family Pelobatidae; genus Pelobates; species Pelobates cultripes. The sequence goes on from OW240912.1 coordinate 13,952,621, forward strand.
AACATTTACGCCAGCACAAGGGAATTTATTACTGACACGGTAGCTTTAATTTTGCAATATGGCTTCTAACTCACCTTAATTAGCTGTTTTGTGAAAAAAAAGCAATTTGTCAAAAAGTTGATAAATTGCTTTTGTTGGCGTTGTTCATGTGTTCATTCACCATCATAAAACAATAACAAAACTCATTAAAGGATGAAGAAAACCCATTTTGTGCAGTAGCGGATTGAGTAAATCCACCTGCTCCAATGTGTAAGATGAGAAAGGCTGCTGCACTGAGCTAAGCACTCTAATGTTAAGACATCCGCAGCTCATGTTACCAACACAGAAAGCATCCCAGAAAGAGGGACAGGGTCACATTCTGGACAAATCACTACATGTGACCTTTAACTAACACTTTCCTATTTAGATGGAAATAGAAACACAAAAGTGTAGAGTCATTAACTAATATTTATTGCAAGGAATGCGTAACTGTGAGAGAGGGGGACTTGCACTCCATGTAATTATGACTTCAAAACATATGAGTAAACATATATGGCAGACAAGGTCATAGCTCCTTAAGGTGAAAGAGTTTAAAAGCAGAAAATGGATCCTAAAATAATTGCCGATCCTTGGGAGCAGAGTTGAAATTATCCGCAATGAAGATTCCCTGACAGTTTAAGGAGCCATATTCTCTGTTTTGTTTCTTCAGGGATCAGTGAAGCAAAAATTAGTCATAAAGGAGGCAATCCTAAAAGGGACACCGTAGGCACTGTATCTGCTTCATCTCATTAAACTGGTTATAGTGTATGGAGTCCCCTGGTGCCATCATTTCTTTCAGCATTAAACAGTTTTTAATGTTGAAATGTTTTAATGCTAAACAAGAGACCATGGCAGTCCATCCCCTCTGTGCTGCTTCGGCTAATAAGGAAGTATTACCCTGAGCAGCAATGGGCAGCTGTGATTAGCTGAGAGTGTCAGCTGACTGCTTTTAACCTGTCAGAGCTCCAACTGACGGTATGAATGGGTATGACAACATGGAAGTGTGTAATCTCTGCCTTAGCTACACATACAGAAGGGGCCGGACTGTGGGTGGCATACTGCACAAACATGGTGCAACACTGAATGGAGGGACAGTGCCAGGGCACTCCAGGCACTATAACCAATTCAAAGAGACAAAGTGGTTATAGTGACTACAATGTCCCTTTAAGGGAAATAATGACAATAAAACCAAAAGCAACGTATAGGGGCTCTAAGGAACTTGTAAAAAGTTTTATTATAAGAAAGTTGATTAAAATAAATATATCAAAATAATAGCTTTGTACTTCCAAGAAAATCGTAGCACCACCGCTGAAAAGTAGAGGTAAAATAAAATATATAAATGCAGGTATTAACAGTGAAGTCCCAAATGGACTCAACACAAATGGGCTACGAGCTCCAACCAAAGACCTAACACAATAATATTCCAATACATCAGAGTCAAGTCTCCAAATGCTCCGGAGATATTTGCCAGTAAGTACCCTTAAAGTTCCTTTAAATATCGAGCGGTGGTGTGCGGAGAAATCAAAGCATATCCAAAGGAACAAGCAAACAAGTATTTGGGTGTGGAGCACAATCCAGGGGTCAATAGTTGTGGTGATAATCCTGCAATACTCAAGTATTCTGCAGTCAGGAAGTGTTTCCAGGAAGTAATGCCACGTGTCTTGCATCTGACGCATTTTGCCAGCATGACTTTCTCGAACAATGCAATCACTATTTGCTTTACTACAAAAAAGATATGAGATCTATGTTACCAAAACACATCATTAAAATCTGAAAGGGTATTGCAACAGCAAAGTAAACAGTCAAATAAACAAAATATAAATCTTTATTGAAAATAATAAAAAGAGGGTTAGGCCACCTGGAAAGGTGCAAATTGGGTTAAAGTAGGCAACGTTTGTAATTTGGGAGACAGCTTTTACTGAAAGAAGATGAGGAGTTACCTTTCACATATACCTGAAGGAAAAAGCAGGTTTAATTGGTGTTCTATAAAGCTCCTTCCAAACTCCGAAACATAAGATTAGGCAAATCTAAGTGGAAAAATATCATGTAGTTCTGTTGTCTTTTCTATCCCTGACACATAAACAATAAATAATGCCGCCTGTAGGGGCATCTCTTTTTCTTCTGGTTAGAGAGATTTGTAGCTTTGCCCAAAAACGGGAAACGCCGTTCTTTTAGACGTGGTTCCGGATTCTCAAGACCCACTCAAAATTCACAACTTCTTTACCGAATAAATCTGGTAGAATGGAGTAAAAAGTTGAATGATGCCCTAATCATGGTTTGCTCTATAATTTCCTCTAACAACATCACTGAATCTTCCCTCCACGATAGCTATGCTGCTGAGATAGCAGTTCTTGTGTTCTCCCGTTACTTAAAAAGTGGCATGTGGTCTGACAAGCATTGTTAAGAGTCTGACCCTAAATCTGCTATACCAGGCCTCCAAACAGTCCCAGATTTGGTGAGACAGCCCCAATTTCAGGGTTCAGTAGCCCCGTCCCTATTTTGTTCCCTGGTGTCTGCGGATGTCAAATGTCTGTCCTTGTGCAGCACTATGCGAGTGCATCATTTGACACTCTTGCTCTGTGAACGGGCACTAGGACATGCAGAGAGTGTTTCAGTAGCACTCTCTGCATTGATCTGTATGTTAGGGGCCAGCAAGATAAGCTGCCAGTCAGCTTGGCATACTTGCGGCCAGGCTGACAGGACCCTTCAGTGGGTGACCGTCCCTTTTGTGGGCATCCCAGAAACAAGCTTCATCATTGGCGACGCTCACCATCAAAAATTAATTTATGCAATATTAATTTAACAGACTGGCCATCGTAACCTGTAAACAGTTTGTGACCCTTCACATGAATATCTTAGACATATTGGTGTAGATGATAAGTTGTTTACTTTGCACAGCAGGAGTAACACTGAATAATCCCCTAAGGACCAACAACATGTCAGAGCTGTCATAATAACAAGGGACATGGAGCAGAAACAAACCAGTTAGTGATACTGAAGCGTATAATGAGTAGTGAAAAAACTGGCAGTTATTTACTAAACCGTGAACTGCCAGGAATTCACCAGGGGATTGCAAATTTAAGACCTGAATAGTTGAGCTATAAACATTGCTGACACCGAGATTTTTTTTCAACTATTTTGGTCTAAAATTCCCATTTCCCTGGCAAAAGTTTGACAGTTCATCTTTTATTGAATAACTCTGATATGGACCGATGCAAAAATACTTGTGATAATTATCTCTTTTAAAGCTAAGAACTGTGGAGCATCGACAAAGAAACTGTGAATTACAGCCTAAAATAGCTGTGCTGAAAAATTTGCTGAATTTTTACAATTCAGCTATTTTACCCTAACATTTCTTATATCCTAGCAAATTCTTCCCAATTCCTGGTTTAGCCAATAAGCCTCCAAAATTAACACCAAATCGAGGTGTTAATTTCAGTCCAGTTTAATGGCTCTCTTTGTGAGTTAATGGCTCTATTTGTGAGTAAAAACATATTTATACAACAATATTTGCCATTTCTATTTATTTTCTCAATTAAACACTGTTCATCTTTTTAGATATGCGTCTAATAGCCTGTACATTGTCTGTAACAGGGGATTTTCCTAGCTGGGTTGCTGAAGGGGTTAAATGCCAGATATGGTTTAAATCACTTTATAAGGTACTCTCTTCCCGTGATTGTTACACAATGTTAGTGGGACAGCGATTTAACAACTTGGCAACACATCTCTCCTCCTTTTGCTGCAGGCACCAAAATAATGAATTGAAAGCTGTCCAGGTCGCAGTTCTGTTGTCTGTATTAAGTAATATTTTCAGTGTACATTATGCTAATGTGTACCTATTCAATAGTTTGCCAGATCAATCTTAGGGGATGTTATGCAGCATTAGCTTTTAAGACTACCAGCATTATTTTTATGAGACTTCTTGAAAATTCATGTTTCAGAATTCTGAACCATGAAAGATAGATGGCCACTGGATCATTAATGGGAAAATATATTGTACCTTGATACATTGCTGTGCTTAACAGATGGGGTAGGTGTCAATAAGCAAATGGCCCATATCTACTTGTCACGTGGGAAGCTGTGGCAAGGGACTCTTTCACTGGATTAGAGATATTTTCTACAGTTTTTGGGAGGAAAGGAGGTCCATGAGACATCAATATATATATAAAAAAAAATGATATAAAATAAATATATTATTCTAAAGAGAGACTCTAAGCACCATAATAACGTGTGTCGCTTGCACAGGTTATGGTGTGAGGTCTCCTATCCTTGGCTCCCTGTAACAATTTGCGTTTAACTGCAGCCATGTGGAAACTAAGTGTGATTTGCCTATCCCCTTAGTGACACACATCATGAGTGAAGCACAATTATAACTGACAGCAACACTCTCAAAACTGTGAAGGGGGCTCCGAAAGTAAAAAAAAACAACCAACATACCTCCCAACTCCAGTGATTTTCAGGACACCAGTGGGAGGGAGGTAAACGGGGTGGGTCAATTATGCAAATGTGTCACTAGCTCTGCCCAGAGAGGGACAGGTCCACCTAAGTTAATAGCATGTCAACCTGGTGTGAATACACATCAGGCTGCCTGTCCATTCTTAAGTCTGGCCCACCGAGGGTCGGACATGCAAGGAGCACTTGTGCTATGACTCTTGGGGAAAATGTTGCCAAAAGCAAGACAACGGGGAGCAAAGGCGGGATGCCAGGACAGGACTCAAAAATCGTGACTGTCCCACAGAAATCGGGATGGTTGGGAGGCAAGAACTAAGGTCAACCTGCTATCTGCTCAGTCATTGCTTCCATTCATAGGATTGCTAACAAGTGCTTAAAGGAAAATGCCAGCATTATAAATGAATACATTTCGTATAACGCTGGAGTGTTGTTTGGTTTACATTGTGTCCCCTTTCTCCCCTTTTCTTTTAAATAAAGGATTAACTTTCCTCTAACCAAGTGATAAGAGGGTCTCCATGTCACAGCTCTGCTCTGTATTACTGATGATCTCCCTGCCACTTCGATGCTTCTAACCATTGAGAGGCAGAGCACATACACAGCCATTGTTTTGCTACACTGCCCTTCCTTTGAGCTGAGGCATAAAGCCCTTAGGAAGGGCACCCTTCTATATGTCTGTTAGAGCGACAATTTGTCTTAAAATCGGCCCTTTAATAATGAAAAATAAAGAGGACACCGAAAGGAAGATGATGTGCTCTGGGGGCTTAGAGTCCTTTATCACATTCACCCCCACTAGGTAGGAGTTTATGGGATATACTCAGCTATAAGAAGTAAAGGCATTCTGATCAGCTGAGTGGATTTTCTGGTTTGAACCTGGCTGAGATTACTGTAGATTCTGCAAAGTCTTTGGATGTGCAGCAAATGTGGGAAATTCAAAGGTAAAGTAGCCATTGACTGATATAAGGCCTGCAAATTGTAAAATGTAAGGCCTGAAAATATCATCCCCTGCTTTCAAACAGTACAGGAAGTTTTAATGTGCCATATAATTCCTACAGTCAGTTAGGGATAGGAGAGATAGAATAAGAATGGACGCTACCATTCCACTATCAGCATTATATTAACATTTTAGAGATTGATAAGGCTTGCTATAGCAGTTTTTAATACCTTTATTTTAGAAATATATGATTTAACTGTTTTTACTGTAAGTACAGAGCATTATGTATAACTGCAGAGTTGTTTTCATCCTGTTGCCATTTTCAGTAAGCTGCACTGCTAATAATGCCTTCAGAGTCCTTACAAATACCTATAAGCAATGTATTTGACCAGGTTCATATATATTGTCACATCTAGTGTGAGTGTGCATTTTTGCTCTTATACTCATATTTCGAAACCTGCGTGAAATATTGCAAGATAAAGCTTTTAATTTCTTGAATATATTTTTATAATTGATGAACAAACAATGAAAAAAATAAAAATGGTGTATGTTTAAATAATTTACATTTTTAAGTTTGTCTGCAAAGCAGTCAATACACAAATTTGCTGTGGAATGGTATGTTCACATGCTCGCTATGCGTCCCTTGCTTCAAATAAATGCTGTGCTAATACTTTTCAATCAAAACGTGCATGGTAATGAAGGGGTTAAAGCCTTATCCGTGCAGGACAGCCATGATATTGGGTCCCTGTCTCATTGTCTCGGGTCAGGTTCCTCAGCAGTGCTCTGTGATCACGGTATACATGCTTGCCACAATAACACACATTTCACTACCATTATCATAGAAAAGGCACTCCGACCATGACAGTGTTGGTATCTATAATAATGCACCAGGCTTCACATGTATTAGGGTTCTAGAACGAAGACTATTGCATGTATATACACACACAACACAAAGATATATAGATAGATTGCATTCTTCCAGTTATAAATGTAATTCTGCCTACAAATAAAAATACAAAACTACATTTCATGAAATCGTGCTGACCTGTTAAAGCACTTACTGAGACAATATATTTATAGCTAACCCATTTAGAAAGTTAATTTACCACTCTAAGTGACTGCTCTAAGTGACTGCGGTAAAGTGGGCGCGAGAGGTGGAGTGACCGACTGCAAGCTGACTGTTCAATAAACCTGATCGTGCTGTTAATTCGATAAAACTGGAAGTGTAAGCGCAAAGGCAGACCGAAATGGAGAAGTGTCAGTCATTAATCTATAGGCAGACCTCAGCTTCAACTGTGCAATATATACAGCCACTGGCTTTAACATTATGTACACATTATACATCTTACCTCGATGTAAACTGCGCTAAACTCCTACTTACATGAAGAGAGGCTTTCCTATTGACCAACACCCTCATTTTCCTGAGAAAGTGCTATGAAAATTAGGTGTGATATCAAAATGTTTTTCCCCCTCTAAAGAGTTGTAGCCTTGTAGGTGCATGGAATAGCATTCCGACTGAGGTGGTAGACATAATGCAGAACAGTCCAAGGGTCCGGCAGCTAAACAAGTACTGCATCCCTGAGTAGGGAACACAATCTAGAATAAATCTGTATAAGAGTATAATGACAATTATACACCTATACATAGTCCCTATTACTGTAGTGACCACTCACAAGCAAAAATATCCCAAAAAAACTAACAATGAACCATGAATTGGAAAAAAAACACTGTATAGAAAAATAGTAATATATATCTGAGAATTCCATGTATTCATGTTTATTTGTGGACAGAAATAGTGGGACTGTTCCTTTATATAAAGTATTCTGATTATCTGAAGCTATGCTTGTTGCTGATTTGAGCGTCTATCATACCAGTTGTGTACAGATTATGTTATCTATGCATTCCAGTATACTGTATACCTTGACTGTTTTAAGCTATCTCTGTGTGTACTACTTCCATGTCCATTTGTAACCAAATATTAAGTCTGTGTTTTACACCCTGTGCACAGTTTAAAAAAACTTTGAACTTAAGTGACAAATAAATGTGTTTAAAAAAAATCTGAATGTGTTTGAAGATGAAGATATACATATGTATCTCATACAAGTTGTCGATTAGTAAAATGACACTCCAGGCACCTTAAGAACTTTATCGAATTAAGTTTTTACGGTGTGATGGGGTCCCTAGGCATCGACTTTTCTCAAGGGATCAAATATTTAATGAACAAAATTCTGACTCCAGCTCGTGAGCACTTTGCCCAGCTAATTCCGCCGCAGTCCGGGACTTGACCATAGACAGGGGCACCGCTGATCAGTTGCTCCCCATTTACAAAATGGGTTAAACCTTTCAATAACGATTTAACTCCTTGAGGTAAGCAGGCACCGCGGGACCTTGTTGCACCATAACTACTACACTATGATGGTGCCCAGAGTGTTCCTTTAAGGTCATCATAAGTGTGGTTTGGTTCTGGCTGTGCATTAGTAATGTCTTAAGAATGCTAACAATGCAATAAATAGAGAACACTATACCTCACTATCTCAAAATAGCCATCCTGCTATCATCGGGCTGCGCTAAGATGGGTGTAAGTGGTTACAGCAGGTCTCTACACGAATAAGACGTATACATTACCCATTCCAAACAGGGACTGAGGAAGCACTTATTCTGACAGAGAGCTAAAAAACGGGATAGATAGATCACTTAAAGGGAAACCGTCACAAAAATGGAACTTGACCGTTTGTTTAAATGAACGTTTTTCTAGAGGTGACTAAAGTGAGTAGTGCTGTGGATGCAAGTAAAAAAAAAAAAAATAGACTTATCATCACGCCTCTTCCATCTTTTGTCATCATCATCACCCATGATACTCTGAGCACATTCATGCATATTGGGAAATCTGCACAGAGAGTGCCCAAAGGACATGAGTGCTCAGGCATTCCTTCAATACTGCCACAAGGCACATGAAAGGCATGAGATGCTAATTGCATACACATGGTATGCCCTGGTTGTGTCTGAACAGCAAGACATGCCCTGTTAAATAAAAACAAGTAGATACATAAATGCAGAAAATGTTTCAAAAATAAAAGCTCTGCCCATGGCTAATTTCTTGCTAGCTATCTGTTAACGCAAAAATCACAATCGACACAAAAAGTGTTTATTCATAAATTTCATAGTATGTAAATTCAATTCCCGAATTACGAAACGGAGACAAACTTAGTCAAGCTAGACGATAGCAGAGTTGGGGAATGTGTCCAGATCAGCTATTTCAGCCTAAATCTTGCCATTTATATTTCAATTTGCTACAATTCAGCGTTTAGCAAACAACCCTGACCAGTCACAGTTCTTCTTTAATAGATGCTCTTCTGCAACATTGCAAAATACACAGCCAATTAATGTGCACTGCAGGGAGAGCAGTTAATCGAAAAAGCACAATATATATTACACTAAAAGGCTATATGTTATATTATGTTCACTGTTTATCTGGGATGCTAGCTCCCATTTAACCTGTCACTGGTATGACATCCATTTATAATAGATCTCTATCTGCACATTAGGCTAGCCTTATCAGTAGCACAGTCTTATATGACATTATATTATATTATATTCACACGCTTATTTACAAACTGCATTTTAACCTATGTTATGACCATAGATGTAATGAAAATATTGCCACAGACAATAAATACTGAGTTGCCCAGCTAGAAGTAGGTAAAAAGAAAACTTCAGGTAAGAATCTTTTCCTCTAAACATTTACTAGCAATTCACGTAATGTATACATTCACTGTTTACCTATATGAAAGTATACCCCCCAACAACGAGATCAGGATGTGTGGGCGGGCACTGAGGGGGCGTCACCAGTAACGTGACTAACCTCACTGGGGATGCACATCATTTAAAAGCCTACCTGGAATAGGCAGCGCAAGACCACTTGTGGGTCGTCTCAGACTGTTTGTCAAGTTTGTCAGGCTGACTGACAGCCTTCCTGGCCTGCCTCAACCCACAGCACCCGTCTCCACGGTCCTAGTGTCCATTCACAGCTTTACTGCGTCCGATGATGCCCACGTACAGCTCCTGGATGCAGGACACCAGGGAACAAAATTGTAATGGCAGGACAGGACCCCAAAATTGTGACCTTCCTTAGACATTGAGAATGCGAAGGTGGCTTTGTTACCCATATATTAACATTTTATGGGCAAATGTTTTTTAATTACTGATTATAGCTGCATACAGTCGAATAGATAATTAGATAATAATCTGGCTTCCAGAACCTGGAAATTATTGGCAGACAGAGATGGAGAATCTCAGCAAGAAGCCTGACTATACCTGCTGGATGAATCCAAACTCTCACCTTAGTAACGCATTGATCTCATGGCAGGATTCTACCGATTAACACAAGCCAAGTGAGCGTGAGCCTAACTGTGCAACAGATTATTATTGTCCTAAAACTGAAATTAGAGACGGAAATGTGAAAAAAAGATAAAGGAAGCATAATATTTAATCATAAGACAAAATGTCGAAATATTGAATTATTTACATACAAATAAAAACAATTTTTACCATTGCAATTTGCACGCAGAGACTCATGTTTATCTTCACGGTCTCCTTTTGGAGTGATATTATAAACACATGATTACAAGGACAACTACTTACACAGGTGTTTGTTTTTTGTTTTGCGGTTTGTTTTTGTTTTGTTGTTATTTTTCCTTCATTTTTTAAAGGGTATCTACACTGCCCAAATACAAAATAAATAAAAATAACTGTTTAGTAGATATACCCCAAATGAAAATTTGCATGCATTTCATTTTTTTTTTTAATTGGAGTTATATCTACAAACAGCTTGAAAAACCTGCAGCCTTTGCAAGCCCTCCTCTACTAACCCCGCCCAGGCTTTCTGTGGCTGTCCAATCACAGACTTCCCAATGCAGCTCAATGAGAAGTCTTTGCAAGGCAGGTGCTCTGGGTAATTTCTGCCTCTTGAGTTTAGCAACACTGAGCTAAACAACCAGGAAGTAGCAGGACATGTTGTCGGCTTGAAACACCAGAGTGGTGTAACCAATATAATTTATAAAAGTGTAAATTTCTATTGAAATTTCCACTTTTTCCAAAATGAAAAAAAAGGACACACGTTACCTAGATTTTCAGCAAGTTAAAGTACTTTAGTCATCTGGAGTGTCCCTTTAAGTATATCCTGATTTCGCTTCTATTGATCCATTCTGACTTGATCTGTGAATAAAATAAAGATTTAGTCGCTGTCCCCTAATTATCAATCATCTTCTCTCCCATTAAGCAGAATTCCAAATCACGAAACAAACAAAATTGTTTGTAACCTCACGTGGTTTAACAGGCAGTAGTGATGTCCCGAACTGTTCGCCGAACGGTTCGCCACGGATGGCGAACATATGCGGTAAACTTTGACCCTGTACCTCACAGTCAGCAGACACATTCCAGCCAATCAGCAGCAGACCCTCCCTCCCAGGCCCTCCCACCTCCTGGACAGCTCACTAAGAATGCAGCTTCAAAATGGATGCTGTCCAGGAGCTGGGGAGGGAGGGTCTGCTGCTGATTGGCTGGAATGTGTCTGCTGACTGTGAGGTACAGGGTCAAAGTTTACTGCATATGTTCGCCATCCGTGGCGAACCATTCGGGACATCACTAACAGGCAGCATTTACTGTGACCTCACGTTCAAACAGACCCACAGAAGATACCTGCATCCCATAAAAAATAGTTTTGGCATGAAGAAAATCCTAAACACCAATTCCTATTAACTATTTCAGTGTCAAACACCTTCATACATTACTGGGTTACATTTAAGCCGCAAAGTCTGCTGGGAGTCAGCATTCGTCAACATCCACAGAAGACTTCTTTCCCCGGAGAGCGCTGTCTTTAAAATGCCCATTTTCCATTTCACTGCACCAGTCTACTGAATGGCAGACTCCTAATGCAGGGGCACAGGCTGCAAATTGCTAAAGAAACATTAGACATGTCCGCACTCCGTTTATATCGCCTGCAGTTATTTCGTTAACGGAAGGCAGTAATAATAAAAATTAGGCTGTGAAAAAAAAATCACTGAACTATCGGTCTGCGTCCAACAGATTTAAATTAATCTTGACCTTTTACCTTAAAAAAGCAATTTTAACAAATGGCGCATGAAACTGTCAGTATGTGAAAATTTTAAACAGTGTTATGGTTTTTAAGACCTTATCAAAGACACATGGCATCAGTGAGTTGTACCAGTATAGAGTGCTTCAGATAGCTGCTTTATGTGTGAACAGTGTATCGGTTTTTGATACCATAAAAGTGAAAATTTCAATAATAATCAGCACTTTTATACATTAACCTCCACCCCTTGGCGTTCATGCAGACAACCGGTCCTGGTACTTCCTGGTTTGTTTAACTTAGTGGAGCTAAACTCAAGAGGCAGCAATTGCCCAGACCACCTGCCTTGCAAAGGCTCCTCATTGAGCTGTATTGGGAGGTGTGTGATTGGACAGCCACAGAAAGTCTGGGCAGGATTAGAAGGGGAGGGCTTGTAAAGGCTGCAGACAAGAGAACTGCCGTTTTTTGAAGCTGATTTTAGGTATAACGCCAATAAAAAATACGCAATTAGAACAATTCATGTTTCCATGTACTATTTCTTGTCATATGTACAAAACAGAGAAGTCTTAAAATTTGGACAATTTGGAAAGTCCATTTAATGATATGGAGAGTTGTTGTAGTGTGTATTTTAGATTTAGTCTGAGGACATCAAAGGATTTCCTGAAATTAGTTATATCATTGGGAAATACATTTGACAACCCTCTCAAAGTGATATGTTTAGCCCTTTCTGGTTACAAGAGACTGTTCTATCACATTCTATATTTTCTTTCTGTGCTAATGTATATCGCAGTATGCATGAAGCGGAGGCTCCGTGGGACCCTACAAAACACAACCTCCCAACATAATAACAATCTTTCATTCTGACATTAGCCCATCCTGGACATTAATGTTTTATATTCTCCAACTGACTCCTCAGAGACAGCCAGATTTGTGATAAATAAGTCATTTGGCTGAGTAGAATGGAATTAAAATGATTTCCCTCTACCTCTCTCGTTGCTTTATGAAAGTCTCTATCAGAAATCAAGGTAATTAGTTTTAATCGCTGGAGAAGGTAAATGACAGTTTAAGAGAAGCCTGGTGACATCATTTAAATGGCTAATGAATCAGCTGTGTAATATGTTCAAACCTCAAGTCCACAGGTTTTAATCCCAGGAGGGTTTACTCAGCCTTTCAATCCTTCCAAGGTCAATAAACCGAATACCGCTGAGGTCTTGATGGTAAATATCTACCATAAGCAGTTCCTATTAATAACTAACCAGTAGATATTAGCAGCCACAAATTACCTACATATGTCCAACCTTAACCCCTGCCTTTAACATCTGCTCACTAGTAACCACAACCACAGTTTGTACCGATCACCCCATAACATATTACTGTAAACTGGAAAAAAGAGTTTAACAATACATTTTTAATTAAGACTTTCAGTACTGCAGTGAAAATCAATGCAAAGTTCTGCTCTCATCTGTGGCACTAATAAAGACTACCACAATAATTAAAGGGAAACTATAGGCACCCTGAACCATGTTCAAGAAACTGCAATGTTTTCATTGCCGATGTTAAGTCTGCCTCTAATTTCTGTCTACATGACAGCCAATAGTAGCCCTTCCAGCTGTTTTATGGAGTTTAGCTCCATGAACCGACGCAAAGCGTCTTCTAAATCCACAAAGGAAAGCATTGATTCAGTTGCTTTCCTATGGGGAAGGCCTAGTGCGCCCCCAGTATTTACTGCGCATGCACATTAGCTTTCACCTTGCAATGGCGGTGGAGTCGGAGCCAGCGCCGAGGGTGAATGTTTAAAGGGTTATTGAACCCTTTGAGGGTGCGGGCGCAGAGGAACACTATAGTGTTAGGCACAGCTATGAATTCCTAACACTATTGTGTTCCTTTAAAATAATTGAAATAAAAGAAAAAAAATCAAATTAAAAAAAGTGGTATGATCCCTTGTGAACCCGATATTGGCCTGGAATTAAAAAGCTGCTAAATAAATACTGTGTGAAAAACGACTCAAATTATTTATTTACAGAAGTACCATTAAAGTATGAGATATTTTTTTTGCAGATAAATCTCTTTTAGTTTACTATTAAAAAAAAGCTTTGTCTAATAGAACTGAAATATTTGGAAAACCTTTTACGTTGAAGCCATTGGCCTCAATTTAATATTTTTGGAAAAGCTCTTCAAATTATTCAAATCCATTAGAAACTCTTTCCAAATGATTTTATCTACAAAAGTCACCCTTAGCGGAATTTTTTTATAAATAAATCATTTTAAACGTTTTTCTAACAGAATTGAACCATTTGAAAGGCTTATTGAAAAATGTTACATTTAGCCTAATAAACGGGCACTCCACCCATTTCCATTAAGGATATATCTAACCTAATCTGTACCAGCTGCCATAGAAGAACGTCACTTTCAATCTGATCATTTGGACATGTGCAGGGTTATTCACTAAAGTGTGAAATCTCCAGAATTCTAGCAGAATTTCCCATTTTAGGCTCAAATAACAAAATTGGAAAAATAGCTGATGTAAAGAACTATTGTGGCCAAAAATTGTAATTGTCTTTAAACTCCTGACAGTTTATACTGTATTGAATAACCGTCTTAAGATCGTTATCAATCGCTACATTAGCACAGTAGATGTTTGTGAAATATATTTTTCATGACTCTCAGTTCTTTAAAATCTACAGATTCACAGTGAGTCACCAATGGTATTTTGAATGTCACTAAAATCAATAACTGCAATGTATACCAATTAAGGGATAACTCTCATTAACTGTCATGTCCAATTCCTACCATCTCATCAGATCTTTCTATTTCACTTTTAGTCAGTACTCACCAAAGTCATTCTCTGCATTTTTATATAAACTATAATACAGTAAAACACATTTATATAAAAAATATATATATATATAAATACATATAAATGAAACTAAATTAAATAAATATTGTAATGAAATATTGTGTTTGGTTATCACGTCACCTTGGCTCGTACACATACTCCAACCTCATTAAAAGGCTGCTTTAAAATTTTTGTTAATTAATGACATTTACTTGCCATTTCCATTTTCAACCCTTCCTGGAGTTCTATTGTTTCATAAAAACAGAGTATGGGATTTACATTCATTAGTCTCTCGCAGATGCAAATTAATGCTGAATAATTATTAATGCGGGGGACACTGGCAGAGGAGTAATGTATGCCAGTCTCCAAGCTGTACCCATCACTTAGCAGAACAGATTCAAGAATTTTCGTTTTAGTAATATGGTGAAATAAAATCACACTGGAATAAAATTATTTAACTCATTGGTTGCCAAAAATCACCCTGCTTTGACAATAGCTAATCCCATGTCAGTGATTTCCTAAATGTAATGCAGCAGGATTTGATTATTAAAGGGACTCTCCAGTGCCAGGAAAACATATTCATTTTCCTGGCACTGCAGGACCCTACAGTGTCCCTCGGCGCTGGGTCAGGCTTCGCCTACTCTCCTCGCCCGACGCGCACGTGCATTATACCGCCCCATAGGAAAGCATTATTGAATGCTTTCCTGTGGGTATTTCGGCAACGCTAGAGGTCCTCACATAGCGTGAGGACGTCCAGTGTCGTTTAAAACACTTTTCGTGTTCTAAGAACACGGTAGTCCCTCTATGTGTGTTTGTAAGGGGGCAGTGTGTGTGAGGGGTGTAGAGTGTGTGAGGGGGCAGTCTGTGTGTGTGTGGGGGTGGTGTAGTGTGTGTTTTTGTGTGAAGGGTGCATATGATGTGTGTAGGTGGGTGAAATGTGAAAATGTCTCCCTCTCCCTTCTTCTTTTTACCAGGGAGGTGGGACATAATGCTGCAAGCCCTGGTGGTCCAATGGTATGTTTGCTTTAGCCTGCAGCTCCTCCGGCTGACTCTCCTGTCCTCCTGTGAACACAGCACTGTATCGGAGCGTTGCCAGCAACGCTCTGACCAGCCTGCTCGCCGGAGGAACACAGAGTCTTCCAGGCCCTTCCCTCCCTCTGCTGGAACTAAGTGCCTTTGACCTCCTCACCAGCCCGAGAGGGCTTACAGCAAGGCAGGCTTTGCATGGGCCAGCAGGGGAGTTGAAAGGATCTCCCCTGCTGGCCTTGGTCCACATCCATCGAGGCCCACCGGGGGTTTTCTGCAGAACCCACCACCGCCCACCTGAAATCCCAAACCGGTAGGGACCAAGTTGACTACCTATGATCTAAACAATCTCAGCTAATCCAATACTATGCCATAGGAAAGCAGTGGGGGGCTACTGCGCATGCGCAACAAAATTCTACGCTGTGCCAATCAGCATCTCCACATTGAATCAATGCATTTCTGTTGGGAGCGTTCAGCACTGACCCAGAAGCACCTCTAGTTGCCGTCTGAGTGACTGCCACTAGAAGTGTTACTAGGCAGCAATGTAAACACTGCCTCTGAAAAGGCAGCAATTATATTACTGAGCTTGCAGGAACAGGCTATAGGCACCAGAACCACAACATTAAGCTGCAGTCGTTCTGGTGACTATAGTGTCCCTTTAAAAGTTGTTGTTTTTATGAGGGGTTGAGGGCTGCTTCCAGTTATCCTAATATGGGTCTAAATTTATATTGTTGATGAGCTTTTCAAATGATTTAATATTTTGGGATAAATGTAGAATATTGCATATTCTATGTTTCTATTGATTATTTATGGATGGATTGAAATAAGTAACAGATGTTATAAGTCACATGGCTTTCGGTATGATAACTCTGGAATGTGTATTGGGGGTATTGTCCTTATATGGCTGAAATAATTTCATATTAGGGAAAATATTAAATTTTTGTAATATTAATCACCGTATTTTTCCGATGCCCCCATGTGTAAGACGACCCCTATTTTCTGAGCCCAAAATTAAGAAATAAATATTTTAAACATCTAATAGAACAACTTCTAACAACGAAATCAGAAAGCGAGATCTATCTGAGGTGGAGCAAACCTTAATATAGCTGCTCCTTTTATGGTGTGGCATGCTGTCGTCTGCTGCAGCTCCCACGCATACAGGGACCTCTTCCTCCTTGCCACAGCATTCAGAAGTGGAACGGCAGGAGGCCAGGTATGTGTGTGGGCCATGGTACACTGAAATGCAGTAGGCGCTATCTTAACTTAGGCCCACGCACAAGTGACGACCCCTAATTTTAGACAAAATTTTAGAAAAAAACATAGTCTTATACATAGAAAAATATGTACGACATACCCATGCAAATATATTAAACCATCTGAAAGCTGGTACCATACTAAACCTATTCCATGGTACTTTAGGTTGAATAAATTATTTACAAGGTATTATTGAAGCAGTACAGTTCGTGATTAATCAGGTGCCAATTCATTTACAATCTGAGAGCATATGCTGAAACATTATTACAGACCCCATTGACCAATCTCTGTGACACAGCCCTCTCATGGTTCTCCTCGTATCTCTCCCAATGCTCCTTCAGCGTCTCTTTTTTCCAACGACACCTCCTCTCCACGTCCAGTCGGAGTCGCTCAAGGTTCAGTTCTTTGTCCCCTTTTGTTCGCTCTCTATACTGCCTCTCTTGGCAAACTCATTAATTCATTTGGATTCCACTACCACCTGTATGCTGACGACACCCAGATATACCTCTCCTCCCCTGCTGTCCAACAATGTGTCACCAATAGCCTCTCTTCTATCTCTGATTGGATGTCCTCCCACTTTCTGAAACTCAATCTCTCTAAAACTGAGTTTCTTATTTTTCCTCCTTATAACACTGATCCTCCTCCTTCACTCTCCCTGCAAGTTGACAGTACCTGCCTCACCCCATCCTTTCAAGCTTGCTGTCTTGGTGTAATTTTTGATCCTAGCCTTACCTTTGCGCCTCATGTCCAGTCTGTTGCTAAATCCTGTCGATTCTAGCTCAAAAACATTGCCCGCATATGCCCTTTTCTCACGCAAGATGCTGCCAAGGAGCTTGTTCATGCTCTTGTAATCTCTCGCATGGACTACTGTAATTCTCTCCTAGTTGGTCTTCCCAGAAGCCGTACTACACCGCTACAATTAGTGATGAATGCTGCCGCCAGGCTGATCTCACCTGTCGCTCCTCCCATTCGTTGCCCCTCTGTCGATCCTTACACTGGCTTCCTGTATCCTATAGGTGTCAATTCAAAATACTAACCCTTACCTATAAAGCTCTAACCAACTCTAGTCCCACTGACATTTCATTACTGATTCAAAAGTATGCCCCCTCTCGATCTCTCTGCTCTACTGGTGACCTTCTCCTGTCTGCTGCTCGCACCCTTATTGCAAATTCACTGCTTCAAGACTTCTCACGGGTGGCTCCTTTCCTTTGGAACAGCCTGCCTACTCCTGTCAGACTCTCCCCTGGTCTTCAATCATTTAAGATGTCCCTCAAAACCCATCTTTTCAGGAATGCTTATGGCCTCCAACAGTAACTTTTATCTCTCTATTCTTCTTTTTGCTCTCTCCTAAAGGGCTACTCTCCACTCTCACTTCCAGTTCTGTTCATGTATATTTGCTGTTTCACTCAATACCCTTACTATTGTGTTTTTATACCCCACCTCCTCTAGACTGTAAGCTCGTTTGAGCAGGGTCCTCAACTACCTATTGTTCCTGTTAAATTTTGTTATTGTCTCATTTGGTAAATACCCCTCTTATTGTAAAGTGCTGCAGAATAAGCTGGTACTATATAAATACCAATAATAATAATAATAATTGACAAAAATCATTGTTTAGAAAATAATAATATGTATATATTCATCTAGGAGTAACTTTAATGGGTACACTTGCTTGTTTGTCAAAGAATTACCCTTTCCTATTGTGTTTTTATACCCCACCACCTCTAGACTGTGAGCTCATCAACTCATTGTTCTTGTATCATTTTGTAATTGTCTCATTTATTGTAGAATGCCCCTCTTTTATAATGTTGTAAAGCGCTTTCAAAATAAGTTGGTGCTATATAAATGTGAAAAATAATAATAATAATATTACGCGGCAGCAACTAAACATATCATACTAGATAGAAGAAAATGTCTTGCTCATTCATGCAAACATCAGAATAAAGAAACAAATTGTGATCTAAGTGACATTGATGATTGCTGTTGCCAGATGTGGTGGTTTAGTATCTTATAGATACTGCTGATCTCCTGGCATTTTAGAGTAAATATGGACAAGTCATGCCTTGCATTAACCGTGCGCTGGAGACAATGGTGTAATTGTCATGATTCTGAGCAGGTCAGAGAAGAGACGTATACCGGGGTTGACTTCAGGTACTTTTTTGGAATTATTAGACATTGTTTGGCAAGAAATAATAAGAATAGAAAGGTAAGAGGGAGAATTGCATAATAAATATAGAGAAATTGAGAAAGTAGAACCTATAAACGGAGTTACAGGTAAGAATATTAAGGGATAAGAGAAAAAAAGAGTTAGGCAATAAGCCCCAAGCAGGATATCAGGTAACAGGTAACAGGGATATAATTAGATAAAACCAAACAGGAACATAAAGGATAAAGTAAAGCAGGTTAAGGTAGTAATCGAGGTGATCAGTCTCTTTGGTTTGTAATCAGAACCGCAGTTTCAGCCTCTTTGATGATACTTGCATATAATATGAAAGTCTGTTCTATTCAGGTAGGTTGGAACAAAATCAATATGAAAACAAAGTCCAGTATAGAAATAAAGCAGGTTTGTTTTAGAGATCAGGTTGGAATAAATCAGGATGGTTCAAGGTAAGTAATAGTAGAGCAGGTTTTCTTTAGTAAGAACCAGGAGCAGAAGACTTGTCAGGTTCAGAACAAAACTTCTCTCAATGTAAAGGCAAGTTGGTTTTGTCGGGTGTGACCATTTATGGCATATTTGGACCTTCATGCTATGCAGGTGAGAGAGACTGAGGTTTGTCTAGTGGTTAGGGAGGCCACCAGTGGTGAAAACTGTAATTGTAGGAAATAAAACAGAAGAAATGAAACATGATTTGAGTTGTCAGGATAGGATCCTAACAGTAATGGTGCAATGAATGATCTCACGACACACATTAGGACCTTAATGGAGCACTGTTTAATATCACAACCTGTCTCGGTATTTCTGTAGGCCATAGTCTTCCCATCTTCTAAAGGTTGTTTCTTGGAAGATAGGCACATCATCTCAAACTTGCTCCATGAACATGACAATGAATTTAGCTTAATCCAATGCCGTCTATAGTCACCAGCTCTGAATGCAATAGAGCAGCTTTGCAGCGTGGTGGGATGGGATACAGACACCCTGACTGTGTATTTGTGAAATCTGCAGCATCTTTGTGATGCTATCAGGGGAACATGGACCTTTACACCTTGTTGCCCACACCGTTAACAATCCAAACTGCTGTTGGGGCAACAAGGGTCTATATATTTATAAACTGGTCTTTCTTATACCCAAGGCTTCACTTCCCAGTTACAATGTCGGAATGATTGCCACTGCTATATAACCTCATTGATGGCCATCATCAGCCTGAGGCCAGTCCAACATTCAAGCAAGCAGTATTGTGTTGTGAGGAATAGAGAAGGAAGTCATAAAGGATAACTTATATGCTTGTAGTGCCTTAGATAGCTTTCAGGAAGAAGGGTCGTGAGTTTAAACAGAGTCTACATTTACACAATAATAATGTGAACATGGGACAGATAAAACCAAAATACAATTCACAGACAAAAGTAAGGAAAGACGACTATTATACAGAAAAAAAGCGACATTTTCTTGTGTGGAAGAGAGAGACAGGCCATTTCCACTTTTGGCAGCCGTTTCATTATTATAGAGAGAAAATCACATCATGCTGAATACGGGAATACAATAAGAGAAGTCAGTGGGAGTTACAGAATGAACAGAAGGCAATCCTTGGCATTTTCTAGAAATACTGGTAATTGTCTAAAATGACAGCTTGCTTTTGTCCCTATTATATTCTGGGGTAATTAGTTCTGTCTAAGGCATCATAGCACATAACAATGTGGAAAATATATGAACCCTCTATTCTAAGGTTTGGGGCATTCAGCTAATTGGTCAAACTAACAACCCAGTTACTATGTTTCCCTGATATATCAGCAATGTATTTAGCCAGGAACTTTATTTAAGCCTTTTGGAGAATTTATACTTTTGGAACTCTGAATAAAGTGAGAATTAAAATTGAATTTTAAATTTAAAAGGACACTAAGCTTCCAGACCACTTTAGGTCATTGAAGTGTTGTGGGTGTAGTGGCACTATC
The DNA here is from genome assembly GCA_933207985.1 of Pelobates cultripes. Classification (NCBI taxonomy): domain Eukaryota; kingdom Metazoa; phylum Chordata; class Amphibia; order Anura; family Pelobatidae; genus Pelobates; species Pelobates cultripes. Next base: position 13,973,330 of record OW240912.1, read on the forward strand.
CCCCTTAGTCCTGCAATGTAAAACGTGTTTACATTGCAGTACTAAGACTGCCCCTAATGGCTGCTGTCTCCCACACAGCCACTAAAGGTGCTTTCTGGAGTTTCATAGAGTTCGACTTAGTGAAACAGCGCTGGATGTCCTCACGCTTTGTATGAGGACATCCAACATTAAGGAAATTATTTCCTATGGAGAAGGCCTAGTGCTCGCATTAGGTTCCCTCATTGGCTGTGAATAAAGGGTAATTTAACTTTTTATAACACCGAGGGGAAGGGCTGCGGGGGCAGAGGAACACATTGGTGAAAGGAATACATCTTTGTATTCCTAACACTAAAGTGTTTCTTTAAGGCCAGAGCAGCCAAATGAAAAGCACAGCTGACTAAGAGAATCTTTCCGCTTTGACTATTTCGACCTTCAAACCATGGAAGTTTTACTCAGAGCTCCGTAAAAACGCTGCTTAACAGCAAATGTTATGGTACAGAGATGATACAGTCTCTAGAGAGTACGATCGTTGGCTCTTACCATCTTTGTACACAGTCCATTTTACAAAACTGTGAACTGCATATAAGTGGATAGCAACTATACCTTTAAAGTTTCTAAAACTGCAGAATTTGCACAGGCAAGTCTCACAGCATGCAGACCTCTACCAGACCAAAAAAAGTCCCTACCATCCAGGAACCATTTAGTTCTATAGATTTTTTTTAGTTTCATAAACCTGTTTAAGGGAGGGGCTTTGGAATATATAGATTAGCCCCAACCCTAGTTCCAGACATCAGATGGATCTGCTCAATAAGCCGATAGGGGACCCAAGGCACAATTTGAATGGTTCTTGTATGGCAAAGGAAAATGTGAAACTATTTCTTTTATTTTATTGATCTTTTACTGAGCTTTTTGTGCCATACTGTTGCCCCTTAAGCCTCACTCCCCCTGCACACACTCACTTTCTCATTGGCCTGTAGCTCTGCGTATTTACTGATCTCAGCACATTGACAGGTGAGCTGAGCTGCTGAAAGCCAACCAGCCTGTAGAGAGGAAGCAGATAAAGCTCAGTAAAACACATGCTAAATCATTTAAATGTCTGTTAGTTAGCTTGTGTTGTGTGTTTTTCAGACTGTGTTTGTCTATATGTGTTTTCATCTTTCTATTTTTATTTTTTGCATTTTATAGTACAATACTGTCATTATTTAGTAAATAGTGTGTGAATTTGGTTAAAATGCAATAAAAGGGTGCTACTATCACCTATGTGGGTCACTCCACCACACATAAACACGTGAATATAAAATAAAATAAAATAAAAAAATAAAATAAAATTTTATCTTTTGTGTGTGCTCTCACCACTTTTACTATTTTACTGTCTTTTTTTTTATCTTATTCTTACAATTCAAAATATACAAACAAAACTGAGAGGCTTAAAGGACCACTATAGGCACCCAGACCACTTCAGTTTAATAAAGTGGTCTGGGTGCCAGGTCCACCTAGGATTAACCCTTTCTGCTGTAAACAGCAGAGAAACTGCTATGTTTACCTATGGGTTAATCCAGCCTCTAGTGATTTTCACAGTGAGAAGACGCCAGTGTCCATAGGAAAGCATTGAGAATGCTTTCCTATGAGACTGGCTGAATGCACGCGCGGCTCTTGCCGCACATGCGCATTCATCCAATGACGGGAGAGGAGAAGGAGCGTTCCCCGCACCAAGGGAGCCCGGCGCTTGAAAAAAGGTAAGATTTAACCCCTACCTCTCCATCCAGCCCGGCGGGAGTTGGACCCTGATGCACAGTTCAGAACTTTTTTCGCACTTTTGCGTGCTTTGTTACATTTACAGTTTACATGTAACTGTTTGTGATAACTTATGCTTCGTTTCCACTGAGCGGATCGGTTCAGGTCGGTACAGTTTGGAAGGTTTAGAATGGTCCAGCCTATTAAGGTGAGCGAATTCCACTGCAAGTCAGACCTTCGGGGGCCATGCGGGGTTTAGAAAAAATGGAAACACTCAAAATAGCGAACCGTACTGAACCGCACCGACCCGAACCGATCCGCTCAGTGGAAATGAAGCATTAGATACATATTGTTTGGGGAAGAGGAGAAGGCAAGCAAAGTGCAGGGCACATTGACCATCATGACACCCACTACTTAAACTGCCTTGGAAAGGCCGATGCAATAATTCTCTTTAAGAATGTCTGTGTCGTACTGATTGACTGGAAATTGTTTGACACCCTAGCAGCTAAGGAGCTGCTAGTCTGATGAGAAAGACAGAAAAAAGTTAAATAAAAAAAACCAAAAAAATGTTTTTTCTCAATCAAGACACAATGCAGGAAAGACAGAAAGAGGAAACAAACTGAAGTGTTCCTTTAACTAGCAACTGTAAAAATATTTTGGGAAGAGAAGTGTTTAATGTCAAACAGGGACTGAGCTATTAAGTCATTTACTAATTAGATTTTCTGCAAACAACAATGTGAACAGAACTGTCCGTTCATTAGTTTCTACTCCATTAGGATCACAATTTATTTGTTTGGCTCCTGGAAACAGTCTGTTAGAAGGGTATATTACCTGTCATAGAAGTAGCTGACGGTGGGATTCGAAAAGACTTACTGTCCTGAAAGAGCATGAACAGACTGTCATCTCAACAAGTCAAAATAATCAGCCGTTTAAGAGATGGAGATATTTGACATTAATGATTTATGTATCCTGAGGCAGCTAAGCATATAGATACGTGCAGGGACTAAAATGCAATGTCAAGTGGGAAAAAGATTAACGCAAGCACCTTCTGTCCCGTGTGCTTTTAGTATATGAAAATGCTGAATATCTATGATCACGCAAGCGTTGCACCCAAAGCAGGCTTTCAAACCAACATTTAGCTGATGAGAGGCTCTATATATTCATTTGCATAATGGATGAAAGGTGCTTAGGACAGTATTAAGAGTGGCCAGCCAAAAACACAGGTTTAAATAAGAGCCTTCAACTCTGCTCTAAATGCCTCCTTGAAATTGGGTCAGAGGGAAACAAATGCCAATAACTCATCACAGCATGAATCCTATATTTAGGATTAATTCAGTTAGTGACCAGAGCAATTTATAAAGCACCTTAATAATCATTCCAGTACACTAGTTACATGATTACATCATATTAAGTATGATAAATACCCCAGAACATTAATTGGAGACAGGCTCACGATCGCCATATTTAGGTATTTGCTGGTGTTAACTTGGAGGCTTCAGATCTGGTGGCTAATTGCCACTAGGTTCTCTGTATCCACAACATACACAGGGGTGAAGTAAAGGCTAACAAGTGACCTCCTGTTCCTCCTACCACATACGTATGAGTGGTGTCTAATCACTGCTATGGGGGAAGCACTTTGCGCATTTGCTAGCCCCAAGTGCAGGGATTCTCCCATTGGTTTCAGTGGCAGACCAAGTCGTGAATAAAATATCTCAGTCGCTGTCTGGCTGAAGTTACATCTCTGAAAAGGATCAGAGCCTACGGTTTTAGAATCAAATAGAGACTTGTAAATACATTTAATTATCACACTGGTTATATTCAGAAAGTTGGAATAATTTTAGCATGATTTTTTTCTGTGCATCAATATTTCCTTCTTTCAATATTTCATTAATAATATGACCCCGATATAAACATGCACTGCTACAGTGGTCCATCCGTGGGCCCAGGTAGTGGAGACCTTTCTGGACAGAGTCTAGGGACAGTGTAAGAAATGAAACAGTAAGTTAGTTTTACAAGTGAAGTATGGGGAGTTGAGCTAATGTAATGTATATAATTTGGGCCATGTCAGAAAAGGTTAGGGGCTGCTGTACAACGCGGTCTTACAAATACAATGAACGTCTCCACACTGAGAAACTGTGATGTGCGCCCCTGGTATATTTATGAAGATATAAACCAGCCATTAATCTATAACCACATCAGAAAGACATTTACGAGATTTGTAACTGAATAACTATAAAAAGAAAGAACTTGCGTCAGCCATAAAACAATGATCTTTTATAATATACGCTATTGGTGAGAATTGATTGCTAAATTCAGTTTTATCATTTAACCAGTTCTAATCACGATACCAAAAAGTGTATTCGCTGATTGAAACATTTTAAGGTTAAATATCAGCCTTGGAAACATTTTTGTTTGTTTTTTACCACTTACATTTTGCACTTTGCTAGTAATTTGCCATAAATATTTGCCTGTTTGTAACCATGTTTGGGTTAATCAGTGAATCCATACCATGCAACATTTGGAGTTATAGAATCAGAGTGGGTGGGTTAGTGGGACTTCAGAGTCATTGCCAATTACCAACTTGCATCACTGGTGACGCCCATAATGTACAGGTCCACCTACTGAAGGGGCATATCATACTGGTGGTAGACAGCCTCCCAGCCAGAACTAAATCGGAAAGCCAAGATAAGTTCCTAGCATAGGGCCTGTCTGGCTAAAAATGTGTCAGTGGTGAGGCCTGGTAAATCGAGAAATCTCAAGAAATGACTAAGGGAATAAAAAATGTGTAATCCAAAATTTCCAAATTATAAAACAGCTACAAGTTTTATTTCTACTGCTTCAGCTTGGTACGTTTAGGCCTATCATTTTAGATTCCCTTGGATAATTTTCAGCAATTCCCAGTTCAGCAAAAAATCATATCAGTATATTCAATTCACCACAAGTCACTGTTTTCTACATAAGCCCCCTATTATTGCACATTATAGAAAAACACACCATACATGTGATATTTTTTTATTTGCTTTTTTTGATGTTTATTACTATTTTTTTTTAAATTCCTTCTGATTATTGCAGGACTCTTCACGATACGGAGGTAGGTAGATAGACAGACAGGCAGATAAATAGATAGATAGACAGACAGACAAACAGGAAGATGAATAAATAGATAGATAGATAGACAGACAAACAGGAAGATGAATAAATAGATAGATAGACAGACAGGCAGATAAATAGATAGATAGACAGACAGACAAACAGGAAGATGAATAAATAGATAGATAGACAGACAGGCAGATGAATAGATAGATAGATAGATAGATAGATAGATAGATAGATAGATCAAGAGATTTGCCTATCGGGGAATCAAGGAATGGTGTAAGGGAAAAATTTGGCACATTAGAAAAATTCTCCAGCTCAAATTTTTAACAGATGGCAGCGGGCCTTTCAATAAAATAGACATTAAAGGTGATGTGTGTCGTCCAATGTCCTCTTTGAGTGACATTTCTTCTGAGCAAGGTGAAGCTGTTCCCTGACATGTTCCTGAGACCTTCTGCCCTCTGTTTATCTGACTGGTATAAGCAGGTTGTCCGGCTGTATAATCTGTCCAGTTGGCAGGACAATATGATTGACTCATGGAGATTACGCCAGCCATGCATCATTCTGTCCAGCTGCACTGCTTAATGCAGGACCGAAGAAAGCCCTCCGTGCTGTGTAAGTGTCTGTCCTTATCCAACAGCCAGGATTCTGGGTTTATGGTTCTGCAAGGGGTTGCACCTGTCACGTAAATATATCACAGTGTTGTCGTGTGGCAGGAAATATTTCATCTATAGGCTGTTAGGCTGTGCTAGCTGCATTACTGTAACGTATATCCGTTATGTTCCTCTTGGTTTATTTTAATTTAGAGTTGTTCCCCTCAGTAGGCACTGGTAAACAAACAACTCAATAATTCATAGAATGTCAGGAAGAAACCGGTACGTAAAATACCATTCATTCAGTCCATCTGCTGGCAGTTTAGATGTCAGGGATATTCACTAAGGTGAGAATTGGTGAGAATAGACAAATTGGAAAAACCTTCTAAGTCAGCGATGCTTTCAATTCAGCTACTCTAACCTTACATTTAGAATTCACACCTAATTTAGTAAATAACTTTAAAAGAGTGGGAATAAACGAGAATATCTTTGCAGTAGCCATTGATAGAATAAATATTTTATTTATAGGGTTAATGCAAGAACCAGTGATTGGAAGTGGTCATGGTGCCTGGAGTCTGTGTGTGCAGTGTTTGGATTTGGAACTATAAGTTCCTGTTAATGACTGAATAGGACACAGTTTGTAACAATGTTTGGAAGGATATAGTTTTGCAGATTTCCACATATGTGTTAAACACAGGGATATGCGACACCAAAATACTGGAGAGTGACACTCATTTTATTACAGCAGACAAAGGACAGGTGAAATTATTTAGGTTGGCTTTAAAAGGTGTGTGGGTGTAGCTGTCAATCAAGAGTAGTGGCACCTCACAAAAGAGGTCAAAACCACTCAATATAACACGGGAAGAGCAAAACCCACCCAGATAGAAAATACTTGATCTGGAAGCCCACCAATTATCACATACCTCCCAACAGTCCCAGTTTAGGAGGGACAGTGCCTATTTTTAGTATGTATTACTTACTTCTAGCCTACAGTCCCTTTTTTGTAGGAACTCTATTTAATACCCCCAGTAACAGAGCTCCACAGCAATAATACTCCCAGTAATGTGACTGAGCGTATAACAGAGCTCCACAGCAATAATACTCCCAGTAATGTGTCTGAGCGTATAACAGAGCTCCACAGCAATAATACTCCCAGTAATGTGTCTGAGTGTATAACAGAGCTCCACAGCAATAATACTCCCAGTAATGTGTCTGAGTGTATAACAGAGCTCCACCGCAATAATACTCCCAGTAATGTGTCTGAGTGTGTAAGAGAGCTCCACAGCAATAATACTCCCAGTAATGTGTCTTTAATCTACTATAAATATGTTTAGAAATCAGTCTGTTTAAGATACATTTTTATTGTTATAAATTACATTTTTGCAAATAGTTATGCAAAGTAATTAACAAAAACAAAAAACTAACATAGTAAAATAAATGCTCTTCATTTTAGTCAAGTCTAAAACTATTTTTTCTTCTAATACTTCATAATAAAAACTTTCATTTTTACAGTTATTTTAGTTATGGTTGTGAGGATAAAACCTGGAATTCTGCATGTCCAAACACTATTAACAACCTAAATGAGTTTCCAGCAAGGAGTTGGTGGCTGTCAAGTTCTTCCTTAGAGCTGATTATTAGTGACCAAGGAAGCAGTCAATCTGGAAAAAGGTAAAAAAAAATCTTCCATGATGTAATAATCTTTTCCAGCCAGAGACCCACAAAGACGGGAGATAAATAGTTATCTCACACGAGGGACGGGAACATCAATCAAAGTGAGGTCAGATGGTGAGGTAAATGAACACACTAACAGCGATACAGGCAGGGTGGAAAAAACAACAAGACTACATTCAAACCCACGGGATCGGAACGTTATTCTATTAAAAGTTGGGCACATGCTTGGATTTGTACATGACACCTCATTGGCAATGATGCACTAATTATTTGATTACATAACAATTAAAGAAAATGAACAAGGGTGCTATATATTATATGACCGAAAAACATTCACGTTGATGGAAAATGTATGTAAATCCAGTGTTGGCCATCACCTGCGATATCTGTGTAGCATTCATAAGGTATCTGGATATTTACATTAACCACCGTAAGCTTTGTATCTTTACACAATGTTTTTGCAAAAACCATGTCCAGGGGCGTACCTAGAGCATTTGGCACCTGGGGCGGGTCCTGTGCTTGGCACCCCCTAGCCCCCCAAACCCCGCCCCCAGCGCCAGTTTGGCTCCGCCTCCGATTTTGCTTAGCTCCACCCCACTTTTCCTCCGTGCGGACAGTTTATCAGCTGTTTGCTTGTGTGAGCTGTACTGGCCGCACGGCAACCTAACTACAGTGGGGCACTGTGTGGCCACAGCTCACACAGCCCCCTCCAGCCAGGGCCGGTGCAAGGATTTTTGCCGCCCTAGGCAAAAGTAAAGTTTGCCGCCCCCCCATGTGACATCACAATGCCCCACCCATATGATTTGCCATGTTATCTAACGCCAGTGCTGCAGTGCCGCCGTGTTTACATTAAAAGGCCTGCAGGGACAGGCTATAGACATCAGAACCACTACATTAAGCTGAAGTGGTTCTGGGGACTATAGTGTTTCTTTAATGTGAGGTAAATTAGAGCTTAGTGCCACGAATAATATACTAGATTGCCTACTTACAACCAGATGAGGATGATGATGGGCTCTAGCTGCAGTCTGGCTCCACTGGTCTGGTGTAGAACAGGCTCTCTGGAGGTGGTTTGTAACTGTGGTCACAATCAATGTTCTGGGAGAATGGGAAGCAGCTCCATTTTTTGGGGGCCCTTTACACAGCTCAAGGTCATGGTCCCAGGGTCCACCTTCATGTTCCACCAATGAGTTTGTTCACAGGGGGTGGAGTGTGTAGGGGATGTCCTGATATGTGTGTAAGGAATGCATTGTGTGAATCTGTGTTTGTATATGTAAGGGCTGCGAGGTGTGTTTGTGTATGTACGAGATGCATTGAGTGTGTGTAAGGGGTGCCTTGAGTGTGTGTAATTAATGCATTGTGTGTAACGGTTGCATTGCTTGTGTATGTGTGTCTGTGTGTGTAATGCAGTGTGTGTAATGCATTGTGTTTTTTTCTGTGTGATGAATGTCAATCTCCCCCCCCCCTCCAATTTCCTTCTCTCTCCCCCCTCCCAATTTCTTTCTTTATCCCCTCTCACAATCTTTCTTTATCCCCCCTCCAATTTCCTTCCCCCTCCCAATTTCTTATCCCCCCCCAATCTCTCCTTATCCCCCGATCTCTCCTTATTCCCTCCCCATCTCTCCTTATTCCACCCCCAATCTCTCTTATTCCCCCATCTCTCCTTATTCCCTCCCCCCATCTCTCCTTATTCTCTCCTTATTCCCCCATCTCTCCTTATTACACCCCATCTCTCCTTATTCAACAGCCCCTTCTCTCCTTATTACCCCCCCATCTCTCCTTATTCAACCCCATCTCTCCTTATTCAGCCCACCCCATCTCTTATTCAACCCCCATCTCTCCTTATTCAACCCCAGCCCCCATCTCTCCTTATTCACCTCCCCTACCTCCCAGTTGTGGCGTGGCGGCCCGTATGGTCGGCGGGTACAGGTAGCTTTTGTTTCGGACCATACTGGGCTCGGCCACGCTACAGGGGAGGGTGACAGGGGGCGCTGAGCACTTCCCTCCTGTCAGCCCCTCTCCTCAGGCTGCGCCTGGGCGGCAGCTGCAGCCGAGGCTCTCTGCAGAGCGCTCGGGTAGCTGCAGCAGGAGGGGGCCCCCTCCCAAGGCACCCCCCACCCTGCACAGCAGGCGGACCACCCCTTAGTACGCCACTGACCATGTCTATTATTTTACTACCTACAGTGTGTGTGTGGAATTACTGAAGAAATGTCCAAACGTCATTAGACGCGCTGGCGTTGTGCTTCAGCAGCTCTCTCTGCCTGGGCCTTTATGGGGGTGGACAACCCGGAGGCTTGACCCACCCATTTTGGGTATCACCAAATACGCAAGTTGCATCTTTACTGACACCCTAAAAGCCCCCTGTCCCATTTTCATATTTCCCAATGTTAGGAGGTATGAGTAATGATGCCCACAACACGGTGCAATGGCCATGTGTGTGTTTTTTACTTACACTTGTTGCTTTATCTACCCAATAAGTGCTGGGGACAAGGAACTGTCATTTCAAGGTAGTTAAACAACAAAGTTTAGATATTTACAAGGGCTTTTTAAATAGAAATCAATTTGATGTGTACTAATCAGTTCAGAGGCAAAAATAATTTCCCTTTAAGATTCTTTCAAAGACATGATGTGCTAACCACACATTCTACATGTTACAATGGAAATGTCACGTAGAAAAACCTTTCTATTTCTTAACACATTTTAGAAAACTGTGTTGACATTTTCTGCCACATTGACAGTTCTTCTAATAAAACTTTTCAACCATGCTGCCATGGAACTGATTACTCTTAAAGCAAGTCTGACACGTATCTAATTAACCTCCCTGCTCACTGTAAAGTCCACACTATTTACCGATTGGCTGTGAAATAACCCCACGCCATCTCTGCCATGAGTTCGGCCCAGCAAATAATATCACTTACACAATATGCTTTATTGTGTGTATAACAGGGCATCACATGTATTCAAACACGTTATGCAAAATCACATGATCATTTTAATATTTAATAAGTTTAAAGCCACGTTAACACAAGTAGCTTTGTATGCTTTACTGAATGATCCACTGTTTTGTAGATGACATTACTACTTTAAATTCAGAACGAAATTATATTGTTAAAGAGCTGCTGTTTCTAAACGCGAGGTAAATATTTGTAATATCCATCAGAACTATAATGCTCATTCGAAGGAGTCTTTGCTCTCACAGTTCATTTATGTTGATGGCATTATTTTCCTATAACACACAAACATCTTTCTGTAAAATAATATTTTTATATCCTGTGATGTTATGACTTCATAGGTGCATGGACTCCCTGGAGTTAATAGGACAGGGAGCAAAAAGTTCCCTCTAGAATAATACATACAATTTCTCCCAGTCTTTGTGGGAAGATTGTCCCGTGATCACTGGTTCATTCGTTGAATTGATGACGTCAGAGGAATCGCCACGGGAGTGAATTGCTGCTCAAAACCCAATATCCCAGGGTAGTGAAGCAAATCGAGATTTAATTCACACATTTTCATAGACAATCAACATCTGTTTACTGCCCTTTTAAATTTATAGCACACATTACCGTCCATCAGCTATATGCACCGGGCTATAGAAACCGTTTTGACAGACAAATGTCTATGTGATAGTGCCAAAATGCAAATGTAGAAAGAAACAGCAGCACGTAAAACCAGTTCTAGAAAGCACAATTATATATTTTATTCCAATCTTTGTTTTGAGGAATTTCTCCTACTTTGAGCTACCCATTGAACTCTCTATAAACCTCAATATTCATTCACTTATGCGGAAATTGCAGAGAGTTGCAGAAGCTGAAAAGAAAGCTGAGTTTAAAACATTTTCAATTTCCACTATTTTGATCTAAAATGTTAAATCCTTCTAACACTTTTCCTCAAATTCTAAATTTAGTGAATGAACCTCTTTGATATTAGGTAAGCATGAGCCAACATGGGTTGCAGGGGGTATCACATAAATTGGGAGGAAAACAAGAGAAGTGATTTCCAATAATTATTTTTTAAGTGATTATCTAGTCAGCTGACAGTGACAAAACTGATATATCCATTGCAAAAGGGGAACCATACCAGAGGCACCTAGGGGACAGGGCCGGACTGGTCAGACGGGATGCAGGGAAATCTCCTGGTAGGCAGCGGTACCTAAGGCCAGGCAGAATTGTCTAAGTTGCAAAAAAGTATATAAATGTATTTGTCTCTCAGACTTCTACAGTACAATTTCCATGGGATAGAGTCAGAGGGCTCATAGGAACATAACCACTACAGTGTCTAGACTGCCTATTTAAATTGAAACGTTAATAAAATGTTAACTTTTGGTGACTTTGTATACGCCTACAGGTGACATTTCCTAGGAGAATCACATGCAGGTCACTTTCCATAATAGGAAAACATATATAGATATACACATACAGGTTACTTTCCCCTGTAGAATACACAAATAGGTGACCTTCCATAATAGTATACAGATACAGGTGACTTTTCTTGTAGTAGTGTATACATACATCTCTTAAAAGACCAGTTGTAGCACCATAACCACTGTAGCTCAGTAAAGTAGCAATGTAGTGCAGGCCATGTGTAGGCAACCTTCAGCCCTCCAGATGTTTTGGACTTTATCTCCCCTGATGCTTTGCCAGCATTACGGCTGTGAGAGCATTATGGCTGCCTACCCCCCAGTGTAGGTTATGTACTTAGTTCTAAACTTTGTTTTGCCATAATGGTAGGGAGAAATTTGACAAAAAGCATGTATATTCCTGGAACCCACAGACCCTTCAGCCAGCTTGATGAGGTGGAATTTACCTACTTATCAAGTACCAATTCCCCCCCAACCAGAAAACAGTGACACAGGGTTGTTGGCTTTAAATCCGATTTATCATTGATGAGGCTTCATTTATGGTCAATACTGGAATATGTCCTATTTTACACTGCGAGACTAGAATAGTTGCATTATTTGATTCCATTGCATTGATGGCTCTGGTTCCTTGCACAGAAAGATCCCATTAAGGGCTGCCTACTGCATGTTCATATATTCCCATTTGACTCAAATCCACTAAGACAAGACCAATTACATTGACTGATATGTCTGCACAAATTTTCCACATTCATAAGTCAGGATAATTTGAGTTCAAATGTCTATCATCTAAAGGGTAACTTTAAAGTGTAGTTGAGAGCGTTATTCAGTTGGCTTTATAAACAGAAGTCATTTCTGATTTACTGCAAAACAATCAGGGATAAAGCGGAAACAAATGGCTTCTTTGAAGATTCTACCTTGAGATAACATGTAACTATATGAAATGTGTTGCAAAAGCAGAAAGAGAAGTCCTGCGCTCACTCCTATCACTCCTGGGCGGCAGCAATGACTACAATACACATCAGCCCCAATATATAGTAAAAACCAAAGAAAAACAAGTTACCTGCGCTCTCTCCTTAATCCCTATGTATATTTAAACAAATGGAGGTCATTTAGTTACTCCAATGGCCATTGGGGGGAATTCCCGCCTGCCAATGTCAAGGCAGAACCCCCTAAGCGGGTCCTAACATTGACCCTTCAGCCTGCTTCCTTCCCATGTGTTGCAAAAGAACTGTCACAGAGAAAAATTCCAGATTTTTAGCAGAGTATTGCAAATAAAGTCTATATATTGCATCAAGATGGTCAGATTTGTTTTAAAGAATATATTTGAACCGAGCTCCCTTTTAATTTATTTCTCTTGTTGCACGGGTGCCACACGTAATAATTATGGAGAAAATGGCACACGAGATAGGTATTACCCAGCTCTACATTTCGCTCTGTTTCGATGATGTAATTATTTTACTGAAGATAAACATCACAATTGTCAATACATCTCGACTTTTTAACTACAGTATATAGTAAGTTTGAATAATTAATTAAAATGAATGTTTTAATTGTTATCGATATTTAATAAATGTTCATTGTTTATATAATAAAGGAATTGAAAATATTTCCCTGGTGTGTACCCTGTAGACGTGGGTTTTAACCTTGTTTGTCATTGATATGGAATTAGCATGGTGATGTGACAACTCAGCGAGTCATTCATCAATTGTCAAATAATATGAAACACGTGTAATTCGGCTTCAGTCTCTGTCCGGTGTCAATGCTTTTCTTCACTTCACTGGAGAAGGCTTTCCAGCTATATAAACTATATCATTTTGGTGGTCGCTGGGATAGGATGAATATAATGTAGCTTTTGTAACTATTGGAGATCTACTAAAATTGCTTGGGGACTCAGTTTCTGGATCTGGTCCAACAGGTTAAGGAATCACTGCCCTAATGCAATGTACTGTGCATCTTATGTCCTTCACTTAATAGAAGCTATATGTTATCATTACTTTTTAGCGACTAAAATTACACTAATCCTGAAAAATATAAAAGAAGGACAGAACATTTAGAGTAACAATTTCCATCTTCCCAAACGTCTCATAAAACAAGTTTGCCCTGCAGTTACATTGGCTTTAAAGTGGTCATGGTGCCTGAAGTCTGCCTGTGTACACACAGAGTTTAATCTCTCTGCTGGTGGTGTATTTCCATCTCTGGCTGTGTCATGGGGGCATCATTAGCCAGACCCAAACAAACATTCTGGGCTGGCTAATGTGGATTCTGTGCAAATTTGGTGTCTGACATTTGCACACACAGTATGCTGGTTCCAGACAGCCAATGGTGGCATGCCCCCCCCCCACCCAAAAACTGGGATATCCTCACCCGCATGCCCTGTAATCCATGCCATCTAGCGAGAGGGAGTGATGTCAGTCAAGTAGAATCGACCTGCAAGGAGTACTTGACACTTCTGTATATTACTGATGTAAGATTTAGCTATTTTTAAATAAAAAAAACAAAAAACTTTTGTTTAGGGGGGAAAGTAAACTGTCTTACTAGCGATGTGCTGGTACAAAAAGGAGGCGTGTCATATCAGGGAACATGCGCACCAAGATGGCAGACTGCCCATACGCTGAGTACTTCTGAAAAGTCCTACATTTCCTAACAAGTGCTACGTGAGCGCTATTAAATAGGAACATGCGCATCCCAAGTGCTCCAGATACCATCAGACAGAGCTGCTCCCAGAAAGTGCATTAACACCCCTAAGAAATGCGTCACGTTCCTATTTACCTTGTATTTACCTCATCTAGTTTTCCCATTTTACTTAAAATTTTCAAAGCCTCCTCGTTATTTTTTGACCCTCAATTTATTCTCCAAGCAGCCACATTTCCATCACGGTCATTATTTAATTCTTTTACTGTATTCATCTCTATAACTTTATATTCCAGACAGCCATTATTTTTCTGCAAAGTAGCACTTCCTTATATTAGTCTTGATCTTTGTGCCCCTTGAAAGCATGACCTCCTGTTTTATCTCTCTCCATCTCTGAAATATATTCCCCTCTTGAACTTTGTTGAGTCACTGAAGATTCTGTGGCTAACAGCCAAACTGCTTCTCTACAAAGCTTGAGTCGCAGCATGTAGGATGCCAGTATATCCTCGTATCGTGGTTGGCACAAGGTGCCTAGATGCATTAACTATATCCACCGTGCCCGCATTATGAGATGAATCACCCAGAACATTTTACCGTCTTACCAACTGAATTTATATAAAACATTAACAAATAAAAATGGTAATAGAGGTTAGAAGAGAAAGGGTTGGGAATATAAGGGATAGGGCAGAAACCCGCAGCATGATGTGTTTAAAGCAAAGGCACAAGAATGCACTGCGTACACCGGCAGCAAACATACACAGATACAGTAAAACACGGCTGATATTTTACAATCAATGACAAGAGTCAAAGAAATCATTTGTAGCGATTAGAGGAGAGCTTGAATCGTGAAGGGCCAGAGAGCGAGAACGAGTGCTCCTGTATGTCTCATACCTTCTCTATAGAATCTTCTGTTTTGCTTTATTTATATAGGTCTTGTTTGTTTTTTATTATTATTTATTTAAAGGTTTCCAGTTTGGAATTTTTACTTCAAAATCTTGTATGTTATTATCCTGGATAAAGTATCACTCCAAGCACCATTACCGCATTTTGTAGTGGGTATGGTGGTGAAGTGCCCTGGCGCCCACTTCTTTGTAAGTAAACAACTTTTAAATGGTCTGGCTTCTTACCTGGCATCTGCCAGACGACACTCCGCTCCTCCACTACTAACAACAAAGAGGTGGAAGCTTCTCTCAGGAGCCTCCGCTAGCTCTCCTTAGATAAGCCCTGACCTGCAGAGCTAGCTGATTGGCTGAGAGCACCTCTGAAAGCAGGGAGCAGGGAGCAGCGCCCGACAGGCTTCAGGTAAAAAGTCAAACCATTTCAAAATGGCACCATAATCACTACAGTGTGTTGCAGAGACAAGGGTGCTTGTCCGATTTACTCACTAACCATCAAACTGCAGTGAGTTTAAATCGCCAATTTTAGGCAAATATAGGTATCTGTTTAAAATTTGATTTCAATTGACTAGCTGCTAGAGGCAGGTTAACCCTGCAATGAAAACATTGCTTGTCCTGCACTACGGCAACTGTGTAAGATACAGTGTTACAGTGGAGGGGAGGGGATGGGGAATGGCACCCAGTGCACTTAATTGAGCTGAAATGGTTATGGTGCCTACAGTCTTCATTTAAAAGGCCCTGAAAAGCAGAACTCATGTTTTGGAATATAAATAAACATACAGAAAATTCACCAATTCATTTGAAGTTACAGATATATTATTTTAGACCAAACTTTGTGATTCCATTTACAATTCCCTACAATTGATTGTTTAGTTAATCACTCCTCTAGTTAATAGTATACTTAATTTTTTCTGAAACTTAAGAAATGCTAAATTTTAAAACAGAGAAGGAGCAGGTGCAAGTAGTAATATTTTTAGACGTTCCAGCCGTCTGGGTCCTGGGAATTGTCAGGGCTTGCAGTAGAGATAAACTTACAAGTTCAAGATCTGTAAAGAAGCAGACAGCAGGTTCAGCATTCCCCATGTCAAATGGTCATTATAAGCACCATCACAACTGAAACACTGATGGTGTATACATACCCTGCACCAATTCCTTGACCGTGGTTGAGAGCTGCAATGATTTGCAAACCTGCCAACATTGGAAGGTATGCAGATCGGGAGAGGTGGGTGGGCCTGAGAAAGGGCCCATAATGGACAGACCCACCTGGAAAATGGCTGGGCCAGCCTTCAGAAGGAGCCTGTGTGGCCAGCTTCCAGTCTTCAGGGCCTTGCAGAGAGCACTCTCTGCCCATGCACACCATCATTGCATCTAATGACGCGCTCCCGCTGTGCTACATATTATAATATTATTATGTATATAGCGCCAGCAAATTCCGTAGCACTGTACAATGGGTATCAGGGAACCAAATTTAGATGGCGGGACAGGACTTCCACATTGGGGGAAGGGGGCATGATTTCTAATAATTGTTTCAGCTCTACCAATCAGACAGCCTCAAACGCTCAATTACGAGTGCCTTGTATCAGTTTTGTTCCTGGAAGGAGAGTTGAGCTGTACACCACACATGTACTGATCGTGGTTCTGCAGATTCCGGCAAACAGCCCGGCTCAATAACCAGTGAACTGGGCAATCAGTATATGGATAACAGCCTCTATTTGACTGCTATCAGATCACAGAGCAGATCCATTTATCATATGTGATGAGTGAAATAAATTTCTTATCAAATAAATCTCTGGAGATCTTATATATCCAAAGGAGATGAGGAGGTGCTCCAAATGGTAGACTCTCTTCCCTGTGTTGTGGGCGGTGGGTGTCACTAAACAGTGCATGGATCAAAATACTTATGGTTTATTTTTCAATTTTTGTGCATCTACGTCAATCATGTCAAACTCAAAGTGTGGCACGGGCCACATAAACAAGGTTTAAGTTTATGTGGGCCGCACACACACACACACACACACACATACACATACTCACTGACAGACACACACATACTCACTGACAGACAGACACACACACACACTGGCAGACACACACACACACACACATAATCACTGACAGACACACACATACTCACAGACAGACACTGATACACACACACACACACTGACACACACACATACTCACTGACAGACACACTCACAGACAGACACACACATACTTGCTGACAGACAGACACAGACACACACACACACACACTGACAGACACACACATACTTGCTGACAGACAGACACAGACATACTCACTGACAGACACACACACTCACCCACATACTTTTCTTTATCGCTCCCTACCTTTTGTAGCCAATGGGGGGCATCTCCCTAGGGTCCTTCCTGCTCCTCACTGTTCCCTCGCACGCGCCGACTGAAGTGATGCCGGGTGCCGGAATATGACTTCATATTTCGGCGCCCAGCTTCACTTCAGTCGGCGCGCAAGGGAGCAGTGAGGAGCTGGAACACTGAGCTCCCTCGCAGCCCTCCTCCCCGACCAGATAAGTGTTAGCAGAGTAGGCACCTGCAATATGGGGAAAGCTGGTGCCTACTCTGCTATAACGCTGAGCATGCACTTGCAGCTCGCCGGGCCGCAAAGATGGTCCTTGTGGGCCGCATGCGTTTGACATTCTTGATCTACGTCATGCATTAAAATCTATGGGTTCATTTTCCACACATTGTTTCCCTTTAATTCAGAATGTTTACTGGTGTAGTAGCATGGAAAAGAGCAGCAACATTTTCACACATCACATGTCAAGCCTTTACCAGACTACCATATACAAATATATAGACATTTTGCTAATTTGTGTCTCAATTGCCCATAATTTACAGTTTAGTGAATCGGTCCCAAGGCAGCAATACGAAGATGCTTACAGACTATCACGGAGAGTGCAGAGATACATTCCTTGCACACGTCGTCCGATCATTAATCTGCTCTCTACACCTTCACATCCGAAATTAGAATCCCTGTCACCTTGCCATTGAGACTTGCCAGCAGCTGCTTCACGACATAGCAACAGATCCCCTTCCACTTAAGGAGGACATTAGATAATCCCTATCTTCATCATAAAGGAATTTTGCACCAAAGAGCAGAAATGGAAACAAATCACTGGAAAAATTAATCCAAATGAGTCCAAATAATGAAAATTCTATTTCATGTTTCTTATTTGCCTTTTTGTGAAAAACAGTGAAAACAAAAATCTACTCAGAGAATATCACTAGAGAAGATAACATTACTGTGTTCCTTTAGATTTACCAGGTAACCCCCTTCAACACCCAGTGGTGCCGGAATGTTAAACAATTTTTAAAAGTGCCCAGGTGCCCGTACCGCTTCCTCACTGAACTGCTCGGGAAATACGTCAGCTGATGCCCTCAGCCTATCACTGGATGCCCACAGCAAATAACGCTGCAAAATACTACACTATTTTCTTAATCAATCCTCACCATGGACGGCCCGTTAAAGGCTGAGAGTGTCAGCTGATGCTTTAATCCAATCGCAGAAGGAAAGGAAGCAGATTGGCACCTGAGGGCACATATTGAAATCCATTCAAAACAGACCGTTCCAGGAGGCTCCATGCCCCATTACTGCTTCTTTGAGATGAAGTGGTTATGGTGTCCAAAGTGTTCCTTTACATGCCAATGAAATCAATAGCATTGCACCTGATGTGTGAAATAGTTCCTTTATTTATATATGTCCTCTCACGATGACTACACCAGGAATCTCACTGCCATCGTCTGACTATGGCATGCGTTTCAATGAAGCAACGCCCTCAATTAAACTTTGTTTAAGTAGGCAGAGGCAGCTATGGGTCAGTCACTAATTAACCTTTCCAATTCTAAGTGTTTAACGCACTTCTCTTGGTCTGGTGTGGATTACAGATCCTTCAAAAGGTCTGAACAGGCGAAACAGAGCTTTTTTCAGCCTGATGAGTCGGTTCCTCTTTTAGACAACAGGTGCCAGAGGGCTTTTCAAGTGTTGAACCTCTCCCTACTCTAATCTGACTGTGATCCACCTGTTTGTACCCAACGCAGCCTCTAATGCCAGAGATATTTTAAAAGAAAGTAGCAGCCATAGGGAGCTGACAGATAGGGGGTCGGCAATTATGGAGAAAGATTACTTTTTTTCTAACTATGAATCTGACATTTTTCAGTTCATATAATCAGTCTCTTAGCTACAAAACAGTAAAGAGAGGTCTAAGAATAGCAACGTTTTTTACTACAGCTGAAAGCGCCAGCAGTTAGATTTTTTTTTATACACAGAATCCGACTGTGGATTTGGAGCCAGTTCTGTAGTAAACAGGATCTGATTGATGTTCCTTTTATACAATGTATCAATACATAGCAACACAGTGCGGTATATTCATTAAATGGAGAATGGTGGGGATTTGGGAAAGGAACTGCAAATTTTAGAGCAAAACAGCCAAGTTGGAAAAATAGCTGAATTGGATAATATTTTTAAACCTTATTTTTCCTAGTAAATTTGCCATAATTCCCAATTTAGCGCATGAAGCTGATTATCATGATATGGGAGGATATTGGAAAACAAGGCAGGATGGTAAACGACTGTAATAATTCTCCTTTAACGGGACTAACCAATAATCAGCATTCAAGGCAAATGAAGACAAAAAATACTGTAAAACAAGTCGCACTGTGGCTGCTGTCAGTTGAAACAGGGCTGGTTCACAAATCAGGGGGAGACAAAGATGCCCCTTAATGTGAGCATTCTGTACACAAAAGTTAAAGGGGAACTGTCAATTTTAAGGAATTTCAGTAGCTCATGTTTCTAATCCCTATACTTTAAGGTACACATTTTAGCTTGCTGAAGTGCTTTATGTGTGAAGAGTGTCATCTTTTTTCATTTTACAAAAAGTGCAGATTTCAATAGAAATTGTAACTTTTATAAATTAATCTTGTTACACCCCACTGGCTGTCAATCAGAAAACAGGTCCAGTTACTTCCTGGTAGTTTAGCTAAACTCAAGAGGCAGCAATTGCCCAGAGCACCTGCCTTACAATGGCTACTCATTGAGCTGCATTGGGAAGTCTGTGATTGGACAACCACAGAAAGTCTGGGCGGGGTTAGAAGGGAAGGGCTGGCAAAGGCTAAGGACAAGAGATCTGCAGCTTTTGCAAGATGTTTTAGATAAACCCCAAATAAAAAAAATGCAAAATAAAATGCATGCATGTTTTCATATGGGGTATACCCACTAACAGTGATAATGTATTTTATTTAATCTGGGCAGTGGAGTGTGTATGAGGTATTACCTCCCATTCAATCATAGTTATAAGCATTTTCCAATGCACCTGGCCATCAGCTTATAAAAAAACAAAATAGAAAAGGATACATGAAAACAAAAAATAAAGTTTCTATTTCTCCTATTTATTTAATGTTTGCCCTGACTTTGCCTTATCTGAACTGGATTATGACGCCATTTTCTAAATTTTCAACATAAATGTAAACTATAACAGAACATCCCATGAAAGGTGGGTTAACGCAAGTTAAAAGTGATTTTAAATCTTACTAGTATCGTTTCCAAAGAATGAACAATTACTCTTTAAATAGCTCTGGATAGCAGAAGAGGAAGTGAAGTAAACTCTATGATGGATGGCCTGTGTGTGGGGACAGAGTGACAGTGTAATGATCGTAAGTTATTATAGAGCTTATAGTGTCCCTTTAACCTAAACAGAAACATGGCAATGGATGAATGGGAAATAGGAAAACCCATAAAAGACTCCAGTAACAGTTCCGATGAGATCTAGGTTAATTGTGCTGATTATTATAATTCCCGCACTAATCCTACAGCCGTGTCAGGGTTGCAGCAGATGGTCATTTTACTTTGCGAGGGAGACATGGGTAAGGTAAGGAGCACTTTAATCCAGACACGCAGTCGATGTTTACAACAAGCTCAGTAAAACCAGCAATTTCTGTACACCAGCTTTAGATTCAGATATAAACCATAACTATAAATCATGTATTTAAATAAGGTAAAAGGAGAAATTATCAATAGCAAGGAGAAGCTGATTAACACATCCCTGTGACTGACACAGCGTACATGAAAAAAAGTTTTAATTTTCAATCAGGTGTTAACTTACCTTAGAAGTTTTTATCTCCTGCTCTCTAATTGATATTTAACCCCTTAAGGACACATGACATGCGTGACATGTCATGATTCCCTTTTATTCCAGAAGTTTGGTCCTTAATTACAAACATGAGATTCATGCAGGCTCTACAACAGAGCAGGATATGAGAAATGCTAGTTTGAACAGACTGCAATAAAGGAAACTGATAGGAAGTGTTTAGGGAGTCTGTGCAAGTAACATGCAGGGAGGTGTGACTAGGGTATATAAACAATGTGATATAACTCCTAAATGGCAGAGAATGTAGCAGTGAGACACGTGGGCATGAGCTACATTATAAATGCCTCATTGAGCTGAGATGTTTTGGTGACTGTTTTAGTGTAACGTTGATTAAACGTTGCAGCAAATAAAGAGCCGCTAGGTAATAACCTGGCTGTGGGCAGTTAGGGGTCTGTAAAATGTAGTCACACAACCCAACATTGGGATAGAAGAATGCATGAGACGTGGCAGGGACATCATTGGCACCATAAATGATAACTGATGTGAGTGAAGTTCTACCCACGAAAGACCTGTCTGGTTAAAAAAGGGGCATTCGGGGGGCGGGGCCTAGCCGCTGAACAGAGAGGATGCAGAACAGCATGGCTCCTGCTTTTCAAGGCACAAATCGCTACATACAGGCCACAAATGGCCCGCAAACGACCCAAAAGGGTCACCAATCGAGAGGTGAACTAGCAGGGCTCATAATGACACCAAACATGATGCCATCCGTGCAAAAATCATCGGAGAGACAACTGCGGCCTGCAAACCAGCATGGCACTGGGGAGACGGCCGCTCCCCGGTTGCTCTCAAAGGCAAAAGGCTGGCGATTGGACCTCAGTCCCCCCCCCCATGGACCGGCGGGGGTCATCCCGGTCCCTGTCAGACCCCAACAGCCCCACGGGAAGCACACAGAAGCAGCGCTTACCGAACCCGAAATGGCGACAAACATTGGCCTGAAAGCACAGTGGCTCGACATCCTCACACGGCTGGAGGCCACATTTGCAGCCTTCTGGACAAAATTGGCAGAGCGGCAGGCTGGGGCACACACTCTGGAAGAGTACCTACCGACGGCACCTTCCTCACGCCCTCGGCCACGAGGCACACCTCGCAGACAGAAGAGAGTACAAAAATGGCGCCTCCGAAAGCGAAACCCACAGCAAGGGCGCAGACCCACGCGTTCCCAGCCACAGACCGCCACCTCCTCAAGCACCAACAAGGCGTCCACACTCAAACACTCCACCAAGCTTCGGCCCAACAAGAGACCCACAGACCCGACCAGCAGTTCCAGAGGAGGCGGCCCAGAGCAATACACCCTCTTGCATGCCGAGGGCTGGAAGTACCCCTCGCCCTGTTGCGCTACAGTCGAAACAAGCGGCCTACGGCACCCACCTGCTACCACCCTCCCATCCCTGGGCATCGGTTGAACTGTGTATACAGAGCGGCGCGGTCCATGCGGAATGACCTTCCCGTGATGGCTGAATGAGATGGAGGCAATGTCTCACTACCTTTGGGCACCTGATGAGTGGACACTGAACTTTGCGGCAGCCTGGCTGATCTTGTGAGGTCCCTGCAGGGCATAATGCCCGATAAGTTTCTGTTAAAATAGGTTTTATTTTCCTTTTCTTTTAAGCCATTATAGATCATCGACCGGTTGCTATGCCCTACAATGATGCCTGCCTATTGTTTATGTGCTGACACACACTAACTCGATAATAATATAATATCTAACAAGCAATAGGACAGAAAATAGACCTAACAATCTAAGCATGAACAAAACTGTATTTCTGATATCTGAGTAACACTACTAGACTAAGCTTGTTTCCCTTAAGTTTAATAATTGTTTAAGTCAAATAATTGCTAAAGTCAGGGGCGTGGCCAGGACACGGAAGAACATGGCAGCTTAGGCACGGAGCTCCGACCCACGAGCAAACACAGCACACCTTACCGTTAGCAAGGCACGAGGATGGGGCGCACAAAACGCCCGGACGGGTCGCAGACGCCGAGGGGTCACTCCTCCAGCACCTCGGCTGGCCCCATGGACGGATTTCTGGCACCCGCGACGACCACGCTGCAGGAGGCCGCAGGCTCCAACATGGCCGACTCACCGGCCCGCTCCAGGGCGACGGAGGGAGGCGAAACAACGCTGGCGGACATAAGTGCTGATCTGAAGGCACTTGCCACGAATATGGTCACCAAGGAAGACCTCCGCAGCCTCTCTGACACCCTCCATGCCGCCATCCGCACAGAGGTAACCGCGCTGCGGTCAGAAATGACAGCGCATGCTTGCAGGCTACAGCACTTAGAATCTGCCACACAGTCCCACACAGCCCAAGCTGAAGCCTCTACCCTAGCTATCTCCAGACAGGGGAACATGCTGCTGGCCCTCAGACGCCACGCGGAGGATCTAGATAACAGAGGCCGCAGGTCCAATATTAGGGTACGCGGCCTGCCAGAGCCAGATGGCGAGGAAGACGTGGAGGCGCGCATTCTTCAGAGGTTTACTGGGCGCTGAAGCCCCAGCCACAATAGAGTTTGACAGAGCGCATAGAGCAAATCGGTTGCGCACTAATGAGAGGACGCCACGAGATATTATATGCTGCATGCATCAGTACAAATTGAAGGAAAAGATCATGGCCAGAGCGAGATCCAGACCGACGTGGAGATTCCATGACGCAGATGTCGCCCTCTACCAGGACCTCTCGCCTCTAACCCTGGAGGCACGCAGAGCACTGAGGCCGATCACGACACAGCTCCAAGAGAGGGGTATCCACTACAAATGGGGCTACCCCTTCGCCCTGTTAGCCAGACACCAAAATGAATGGGTCCCCTTACGCTGGCCGGAGGAAGCGCCCAGATTCCTGCAACGCCTAGGACTACCACCCACGGAAATCACCAACTGGGTCTTCGGGCCACCAGATCAGAGGACAGGCCCACAGACACCGAGACAATTGGGCCGACGCAGAGATGGCACTCCACGGCGCCCTACAGCTCGCAGACAGCTAGCGCCCACCGAACCAGAAGAGTGAAAGCAGGCGGCTGGATGGCTGCCCCTCCCGGTGTCCGCTGGCCTGGCCCTCTGGACGCGGCCACACAGGGAACCCAAAGGAGGAATCCAGAAACCCTCGACCGCCTGAAGACACCTGACCCCAGATAAGTTCCGCACCTCACGCACTTACAGACATTGACCCTAGCACACGCACTAAATACCCCACCTACAGGGAGACACTTAGAAGAGACACGAGCCTTAGTCCCCTGACACATGGCCGCTGAGGTACCCTCTTGAGAAAAGCAAGACATCAGAGGGGGTCACACTGACTGAGTTGCAGGGGCCTGCCTGCACCGCCGTCAGGGGGCCCTTTTGGAGATCGGGGACATTAACACTAACTGGCCGATGGCCTTGGCTGACAGGTTGAAAGGCCATCGGGCTTACTGAGAGATGTGGGTGGGAACCCCTGGAGCAATTGCTGCGCACATGTTTGGGTGGGCACACCGGGTGGGGATGCTGAACATCATATGATTGCACTCTGGACTTCTAAATATAACACTGTGGTTTGGTTTTTGCTCTGTTGGCATGGGGGTTTGCTTGGGGGGGCTGGAAGGGGAAAAAAGAAAAAAAAAAAGTGATGTGGTTAGAAGGTTATGCTCCGACATAGAGCCTTGGGGAAGGGAAAGCTGAGCTGAGCGGGTCTAGGGGTGGGAGAGGGCGATGGAACTGTAACTTGAAGTATATGCAATTTGTACTGCTAATATGTTGTCACCACACGCTCTCAGAATCACATGCAGTGGAACCACGCCCAGTGACAGTTTAGCATGGCCCACACAGTAAGCCCCGCACACCAGAGCCAGGTTGGACACACTAGATAGCTGGAATAGCTTCCCGACCGCCTAACTGGCCCCACCCCCCCTCCCCCACCAGTACACACCTACCTCGAGGGAGGAGCACACTTAACCCCTGGGTGATAGCTAACGACATCATAAGCTGACCTGACCATCGACTCCAGACGGGGCCTGACGCACACATGTAACCAGAACACACCCAGAAGTGACCTTATGATAGACTGATAGAAAAGGAATGGATACCGAAAAATATACGTGGGGATCGGATCCCAACCTTGGGCTGCCATTTCATGACTTGACTATTACCACCTCCTAACCTGTAATTCACAGGTACTAGACACGTTTATCTCCTGATATTCCACCCCCAGATAGGACCTGTGTTCTCCAATTACTGGAGGGGACAGATCCGCGGCTGTCCTACGAGACGGTGCGGACCTGATACTCGATCCAGTCACACAGGTCGCCCTCAAATTGAGGGACACAACACTTCAGGTGGGACACACGCTGGGTGGACTCCCGGATCCGCCCGGATTCGGATACCCTTGCCTTCCCTGCTCCCTCCCCAACCTCCCCTTCTCCCCTCACCCCCCTGACTGGGGGGGGAAAATAAATATAAAAAAAATAAAAAATAAAAAAGAGAGAGAGAGGAGGCTGCCACTACCACAATACCATCACCACACACTTTAAGCCTGTACACATACGGGAGACCTCCCAGTACAATGTCCGACATGCGTGGAACACGGGTACCTCGGGGGCGTGGCGACTCGGCGTTCACAGCTGCCCCCTTCCGAGTAGTCACACAGAACTGCAGAGGCCTGAACGCTCCAGAGAAACGTGCACACCTCCTACGGGAACTGAAACAGCAGCATGTGTCAGTAGCACTACTACAGGAAACGCACCTGAGAGTGACGGACACACGGCGGCTGACAGACAGGCGCTTCCCGGATGCCTTCCACAGCACCCACCCGACGGCTCGCAAAGCGGGCGTGGCGATCCTCCTGGCCAACAGCCTCCATTTCACTCAGAGCGACATGATGGCCGATGGATACGGCAGATACCTGTTTGTTTTAAATCTGTTTTTATTAAGGTCGATATAACAAGCAGTTTTCCCACGCAGGGGAGATAGCGTATATAATGCATTTGTTATGGAAAAACTTGAATAAGTAGATATCTAAAACTTAAGTCATCACTGTAAAGTCGGGTACTATGCACTTAAAGATTCCTTGCAAAATTATAGCATTAACAGAACGGTCAGGCTATAAGGACCTAACGGAGTCTAAAACGTGTAACCAGAAATAAATCACAGATATTTAATATGTTGTTAATATATGTAGCACTAACTTACAGGCCGTGATATGGTATAATTGTTTTTGTGTCCAGTGTGTGAGCTCCAATACTGCGCACTGTTCATGTGCGGCAGGAAATGTTTCGTGAAGTTTCTGGTTATCAATGTAAGGACTACCAACTTTTGTAATAAGTGTTAGTATTGCGAGTAGAGCGCTGTGTATTTAATAAGTGGGCACGATTTAGTACTAGTCTTCTATTAAGTAAGCACCGAACTTTACGTAGCTCAAAGGGCGTTGTGTTTTCTAAGTGTAGTGTGGGCCTGGTAGTATACCGCCTATTATGATGCGGTCAGCCATTACGCCCCCGTTATTCCGTTTATAATTATTACAGTATTATTAAGAGCGACACGTGGCCCGTGCGTAAATAATTACTTGGTTCAAGTTATTAATGTATATCTTTAAACAGTGAGCCAGTATAGTATTAACGCCTGACTTCAGCGGGATAATGTGTTAAAAACATAAGGGGCGAGTCCTCCTAGGTGCGGCTGCTCCCCATGTTGTATCCTACTGCGGATTAATTTATACTAGCGATTTGGTTCATAAAAATAACATGTCATTAAGTGCTTGCGTCCCATGTCTTAACGGGCGCTAACATATACGGGACATAAAACAACATAAACATCATATATGGAGGTAAGAAAGCACATCTTGATGCAATATACGTAATGAAGTATATAGGCCAACAAAAACATTAATAGGGACCGTAACCATATGGAAGCAAGGTTGGCAGGAACTTGAGAGGGGGCTGTTTGGCAGTCTGAGGGAGGCTCAACATGTCTCAGCTACGATGCAGTCCCCCGGTCACCGAGCCTCCGTCCGTTCACCCCACACCGCCCCCCGCCCACCAGACAGGTCCTCCGCGGCGCCGTGGGCACTCAGGGGCAGAGTTTGTCCACTGGACCCCACCACAAAGTCCACAACTCTCTCGCCCCCTGCACCTCCCCGGTACCACGTTGTTCCTTATGGAGCAAGCACCCCCATGTCTCTCCCAGTGCCGGCCTCACACTTAAAGCTGGTGCCCAGCCCCCCCGGCCACCGGTCCGCCGGCAGGGCAGCGCACTCCCGTCCCACAGGGCTCACGGCACCAGGGACATAATTCTCCGGGGACCTCCATACCCAGAGACTGGGGTACTCACTGCTCCAGTCAGCTTGTGGGCGGCGTGTAGGCCCCGTCCAGCGCTCAGTATCGTCTGGGCCTGCTTGAGCTGACCATGCCAGTCTCCCTCATTACATTTTTCCGTGGTCCTCTGGGTGCGGTGAGCCGTGCCGGAACAGTTCCATAGGAATGCAGGTGGTCCTTTTCATTTCAGCTCCGTTCATTCGGGGTCTGTGTATCTCCACACTCTAGCTCTCCTCTCCCTCCATGTTAATGACAGTTTCTGCTGGCTTGCTGCTTCACATGCAGCTTTTGCCAGTGTAGGCGGCCAGCGCACACCCCACGCGGGAATTCCCGCCGTGGCATAGGTCACCGCCATGCGGCCGGGGTAACCCCCACCGGCCAGGGGGGGGGGCAGGGCCGTGCCCCGGGCCGGGTGTGCAAAGGGAACCATCTGTGCGGCGTCTCTCCCGCTGAAATGTTTCGGGGCTGCGCCTCTCTGTGGCGTCCTGCCGCGTGGCGTTGTCTCGGCCGGATGCTCTGCCGCGTGTAGGCCGGTCTCGCCCTCCGTTGCCCGTCCACCTTGTGGTGTGCTTCTTGCCGGCATCCGAGGTGTGCTGGGGTGTGCTGGGGTCGTTCCCTGTTAGTTGTTGTCGGGATAGCCGACTTTTTAGCAGGCTTTTGTGCCTTTTTGCTCAGGTTAATGCCGGAGCCCATGTTTAGTGCGTCTGTTCGGCCCGGCGGCCCGGCCCCGCCCCCCCAGATACCTGTTTGTAAAAGGAGTAGTAGCCCAGAGGACATACACATTCGCATCAATATACGCTCCGAACACCAAACAGGCAAAATTCCTCCGCGCTACACTCCTCAAATTAGCCAACTTCACCGAAGGTGCCCTTATAATGGGGGGAGACTTTAATGCACCCCTGGACCCGATTCTGGATTCGTCGACAGGGCACAGCAGTATCCCGCAAACAGCCATCCGGACGATACGCAGGACTCTTCGTAACCTGCGCCTTGTGGACGCATGGAGAACCCTCCACCCAGGGGACCGTGATTACACGCATTACTCGGCTTTACATCATAGACACTCTAGAATTGACTATCTCTTCCTCCAGCAGGAAGGCCTCCACGGACTACTGGATGTGGAAATCCGCCCTACCCCATGGTCGGACCATAGCGCAGTATCCATGCTCATGGACTCGCCTCTATACAGGCCGGTCCGGTCTACCTGGCGACTGAACGAATCGCTCCTCTCCGACACAGCGATCCAAGCTCAATTAGTGGAACATCTAAATAATTACTTTACCGAAAACGACACTGACGATGTCTCTGCGTTGACCCTGTGGGAGGCTCACAAGAGCGTTCTCAGAGGACTCCTCATACGGATATCTGCGGAAAAAAAGAGGGAAGCACAACAACAAATGGCGTCACTCGCAGACCAGATAGCGACGCTGGAAACGCTGCACAAGCGGACTCAACTGGAGTCGCACTACCGCACTCTCCTGACAACCAGACGCCAACTAACGGAATTGATAGCCCGCAAGCACTACAGGACAACCCAGAGGTCCAAGGCCTTCTTTTATATACACGCCAATAAGGGGGGGAGACTCTTAGCCCACATGATACGGAACCAACAAGCCAGCGCACAGGTGAGCGCTTTACGCACGACTAGGGGCAACCTCACACAATTCCCCGGAGAGATAGCGAGCGAATTTCGCTCCTACTATGAAGACCTGTATAACATAACGCCAGGAACTCCGGACGCGGACATGACCAGAAGAACAGGGAACATCACGACTTACCTCGAGGACTTTCACCCGGACGCCCTGTCGGTGCAAGAAGCTGAAATACTTGACGCTCCGATTTCCACGGAGGAGATATTGGCGGCGATTAAAACGACGAAAAATGGGAAAACGCCGGGCCCAGACGGATTCTCGGCAGGCTACTATAAAAAATTCAGAGATATCCTTGCCCCACGCATAGCCAACGCCTTCAACCACCTTCGAGAAGGCAGTAGATTCCATCGGGAAACCCTTGCAGCCATAATCACAGTGATTCCCAAACCTGGCAAGAACACTGAAGTATGTGGCAATTATCGCCCCATTTCGTTATTAAATGTGGACGTGAAGATCCTTTCCAAAGTGCTGGCCACACGTCTGCAACAATTTCTGCCGAGGCTCGTCCACCCGGACCAGACAGGCTTTATCCCGGGGAGAGAGGCCAGGGACAGCACCCTGCGGGCGTTCTCTGTACAAAGCTTGGCTCGTAAGAGAAATTCAGAGCTACTCATGCTCTCCACGGATGCGGAAAAAGCGTTCGACCGAGTGACATGGAGCTTCATGACGGCGACGCTAGAGGCAATGGGTCTGGGGGAGGGCATTCTCACCTGGATCAAAGCACTCTACACGGAGCCGACGGCTAGAGTGCGTGTGAACGGGGCGCTTACAGACAGCTTTGAAATCCACAATGGCACCAGGCAGGGCTGCCCGCTGTCCCCCCTCCTTTTCGCCCTCACGCTAGAGCCATTCCTGGACAGGATAAGACAGACACCTGACATACAGGGGTTCAAACAGAGAGACCAGATGCATAAGGTGGCCGCCTATGCGGACGACATGCTCTTCTTCGTCGCAGAACCCATGTCCACGCTACCAGCCCTCCTAGGAGAGTTTCAGCGATACTGACATGTCTCAGGGCTTAAACTAAACCTAGCAAAGTGTGAAATACTGGCGGTGCATACCACTAGGGACACACAGGTTAGAATACAACACGAGTATCCTTTTCACTGGTGCAGAGAACAGATGCGCTACCTGGGAATATGGCTCCCCCGGGCGAAACTTTCACCAGGAACTACGCACCTCTCCTAAGTAATATACTGAGAGACCTGAAGAAATGGTCCTACGACTACATCTCCTGGCAGGGCCGCATTGCGGTAGTGAAGATGAACATCTTGCCCCGCCTTCTCTACAGCTTCAGCACCATCCCCTGGCATTTGCCCCCGGACTTCTTCGCCAAACTCAAGACAGCAGTGACGAAATACGTTTGGAGGGAGGGGAGACCGCGGCTCCGACACGACAGATTGTGCCTGCCCAAACCATGGGGCGGCCTCGCACTACCGGACTTTCGGAAATACTTCCAAGCAACAGTGCTCCAGAGGATCCGTGAGTGGCACACGGCCCCCGCTAACAAGTTATGGGTGGGCTTAGATAGAGAAGGCACACATAAAGCACTTCACGCATACATCTGGCACCGTTCGACAGGGGTCACGAACACCCTTGACGCGGAATCCCCCATCGCGCAGACACTGAAGACCTGGTCCACCCTGAGAAGGAACGTTTATATCTCACCGCAACCAAGCCCCTTAATCCCACTGACACATAACGAGGCCTTGGGGGGGGGACTGCGAGCGGATGCGTGGCCGACACCCACCGAAGGGGAATACATACCCCTGAGCTCAGCCTTGACCAACGCCGGCCTCCGCAACCTCCAGGACTGGGCCGCCACGGAACGCCTGACGGTAATGCACCGCTTCCATTACGCACAGCTACGACACTTCTATTATAACCTACCTCACAGAGAAGCGATACATAGAGACCAGACCTGGTTTGAACACCTTTGTGAGACTTCCCCCGAAGCAGACGGAAGAGTGTCGGTCATCTACCAGCGACTGCTTACAGGGGACCTCATCAGAAACAACGCCTTCCAGAGGCAGTGGGAGGACCTGACGGACAGAACCTATACAGACGCCCAATGGGCACAAATTCTTATTCTGCAGCATAAAAGCTCGATAAGCACCAGGTACCAGGAGGTGAATTACAAGCTGCTCTCCCACTGGTACAGGACACCTGCGAGGATACATAGAGTTTTCCCAGAGGTCCCAGACACATGCTGGAGGTGCGAAACGCAACCGGGCACACTCCGCCACATTTGGTGGGACTGCCCTAGGATCATGCCGTTTTGGGAGGAAGTGAAGCGTGAAATCGCTGCCATTCTGGGGGATTCATCTGACCTTACCATAGAGGCTGCGCTACTACACTTCTCCCCAGGCCCGCTGGCACTATACAAAAGATCGATCCTCAGGCACCTGCTAAATGCAGCCAAAGCACTAATCCCAGCAAAATGGAAACAAACTCAACCACCAACTAAAGTGGAATGGCTCCAGAGAGTAGAAGAGATTCATAATGCTGAAGCGAGATATGCCGACATACTCGGGAGAACCGAAAAACATTTGGAACTGTGGATGCCCTGGTACCTGTACACATCACAAACAGGATAAGTAAGAGACACAACTGGGACACGGGACGACAACACTAACACACATACTCAGGCCCACTTCCTACTTCGCTTAACCCCAACAGGTCATCTTGGGAGAAACACTAGCACTTTAAGACAACACAACACAAATACCCCACTCAGTAACCCCCCCCCTCAACCCCTTCACCCCCATATCTCACTCCCCTCTCCATCTTCGGGCGGATCTGGGAGCCCCCCGGCGTTACTTGGACTCACTTGTAGGAGACCCTACGGGGCGAACGAGACTACATAGAGAAACAGAGGCCCACACGACGCTGCATTTCGCAGTAGGGAAGACCTCTAGTAAGATTATACTTACACTGAGAAGTGACCTCAGGACGACATATGAGAGTTGACACACAGAAGGAATGTCGACACAGCACACTCGCCCTATGAGGGGCGCACTTGCATGACACAGTACAGATTCAGGTAGTAACTAAAGACTAGAGGACTACACCTAACAACGCCAGACAAGAAGCAAGACAATAGAGATGACTTGCTACACCACGAAGCCACTCCACGTGGACTTCGCCCCGCACATGAGAACCAGATGAAGATCCAGCCCTTGACTATAGACACTCCGTACTAACCCTAAGTAACCACCACAGAGCGGGAGACGCTAGTGTCAGGGCTGACGGATGGGAGAGGCCATGGCCTGGTACTTGACTATAGTACTCTGTAAGACTGACTCGTACTGCACCCCCCACAGTAGTAGATACTATCTTGGGACTAACCCCATACCAGATGTCTGGTAAGAGAATGCACGCAAGACTTATGTGTTCATCAAGGTTGTAGACCACTGGGCTTACGAAAGTGCCAATGTTATTGGCGTTACTCATTGCGCATGTTGCGCCCACGCCATGGTAGTTCAGATGCAGACTGAGGTCTACGAATCTCACCACAAGTTAGCGCATTACTACCTGATACTGTAAGGAATGTGCTTAGCAGTCCTGTTAGTAAGATAATGCATATTATGTTGTGACCTGCGTGTCACCGATATTTGACTGAGCGGACATCACTTCCTACTAAAATTGTTATGGTTTCATTTTGAAGGGACCTGCGTGTCCTAATTGTCGCACATTCATAGCTATTTGAAGATCTGAAAGATTGCACGTTCAATAAAAACGTATTTACAAAAAAAAAAAAAAATAATAATTGCTAAAGTGTGCCAGGCATAGAACAACAACCACCTGTTAATAAGCATAACTTTTAACAACTCGCATACTTTCAACAATGATCGCATGTATTAGTACGCATACCTACTTATAAAAAATGTGCAGCTTAAACCTGTCATGACAATGTTTACGTTGATATACCTGTGACTGCTGTCGTGGCATAACAGGCATGTTTGTAACCCATAATGCACAACAAAAATAAAGAATTAAAAAAAAAAAGGGGCATTCCAGCTGAGTGTGCATGCTCTGATACTATGAAAGGCAATGCATGACATCACTACTCATGACGTCATAGGAAATACCGTCAACAGAGCAAAGCGCATGGCCAGCCCTTCCCAGTGCTTTTCAGGCACCCCACCCTCCTTCCATTTTAAATTCATGCCAACTGACCACGGCCGTCTTTAAAGCGGGGCAAACGGGGCAGCTGCCCCGGGCCCATTTACTCCTGGGGGGCCCAAAGCAGCTACCCCGTGGGCCCCGCTGTCCGCAAAAAAGAAATAAATTTATTTGCCCCCTGGGCCCGCCGGTGCTGCGGCTGCACCGGGAGCCCCAACACTAAGAGGCCCCGGTCGGGCACTTTGACCCCGTGGTTTTACCGCAGCAGGCTGGGAGGAAGTGACTGCCGTGAGTCACTTCCTCCCAGATAGAATGAAGCCGCGCGGGATGGAGTAGGAGGCCGTCAGGAGGGAGCAGGAGTGCAGGAGCCTCACACTCCCAACGACCTCAGCCTGCCACTGGACCCCAGGGAACCCATAAGGTAGGGCTGGAGGGTGGCTTTATAAATGTAAACTTTGCATGTGTGTGTGTCAGTATTTGTGTGAGTCAGTATGTCTGTGTGTGTCTTAGTATGTGTGTATGTGTGTGAGTTTGTCTGTCAGGGTATTTGTGTGTCAGGGTGTCTGTGTGTCTCTTAGTATGTCTGTCTGTGTGTGTCAGTAAATCTGTGTGTGTGAGTATGTGTGTCTTAGTATGTCTGTATGTGTCAGTATGTCTGTCAGGGCTTATGTGTGTGTCAGTATGTCTGTGCGTGTCAGTTTGTCTGTCTGTGTGTGTGTCAGTATGTCTGTCTGTGCCTGTCAGTATGTCTGTGCGTTTCAGTTTGTCTGTGAGTGTGCATGTCAGTTTGTCTGTCACTGTGTCAGTATGCCTGTCAATGTGTAAAAATGTAAACGTTGCATGTGTGTGTCAGTATTTGTGTGTGTCTTAGTATGTCTGTGTTTATCTAAGTATGTGTGTGTGTGTGAGTATGTCTGTCAGGGTGTCTGTGTGAGTCTGTGTGTGTATGAGTATGTCTGTCAGTGTGTGTCACTATGTCAGTGTGTCATTATGTCTGTCAGTATGTATATCTGTGTATCTGTATTTAGTATATCTGTGTGTCATTGCATGTGTCTCAGGTTTTGTATATGCATGTCTGTATGTGTGTCAGTGTGTGTATCTGTAAGTTATCATTGTATGTATTTGTGTATCTGTATGTTGTCAGTGTGTGTACCTGCGTTTGTATATCTGTGTGTGTGTGTATCTGCATGTGTGTCAGTATATGTATCAGTGTGTCTGACTATTCATGTGTTTCAGTGTTTGTATATTTGTCTCCGTATGTGTGTCAGGTTGTGTATCTGTATGTCTGTATGTGTTAGTGTGTGTATCTGTGTCAGTCTGTATTTGCTTGTGTGTTAGTGTGAGTGTCAGTGTTTATATCTGTGTATCTGCATGTGTTTCAGTGTGCATTTGTGTATCACAGTGTGTGTGTGTGGCAGTGTATGTGTACATGTACATACATCTCATCATTCAAATCGCCAACACTACACACAAGTACACCCCTGCATTCAACCTTCAACACTACATACAAACACAGTCCTGCATTGAAACGTCAACAATACATACAAATACATCTTTGTGTTAAACACCAAAAATATATCTAAACACACCCAGCATTAAAAAAAAAAATACACAGATGCATGCTTGCATTCAAACACCACCTACAAACACACCCCTACATTTACACAAACACACTCCATACAAAAACATGCTTCCATTCAAACACACAAACACAACTCAGTGCTAAATACAACTCTGCAAGCATGGGAAAATGGTTCCGTTACTGCGTTGGGAAGTGGAGATCGTGATTGCATGCCAGGGAGTTAGGGTCAGGGGGCCCTATCAATTGCTTGCCCCGGGCCCAATCATTATTAAAGACGGCCCTGCAACTGACATTGGGAAGTTTGGGTATACAAAGCCGTGCCCTCCATGAAAAAAATAGTACATAAAATAATAACATAGAATGACCTCTGCTGGGATATTTAATTAAATGCAATCCCTGAACAACCTACAGACCCTATAATAATAAAAAGAATAATAATTGAACATTTAACTGTTTTTGTCTGTTTTTAGCTTAAATTTTGTGAAAAACCCTATAAATGTTTATGCCTGCTAGAATCAAACCAAGTGAATAATACCATGGTTTTAAATCCTGCCGCTGTGTATCTAACACTACAGAAAAAAATTGATATCAAAGAAGGTTCAATTAGCATTGCTTAGTAATTTAACCGTTCAGCGCACACACGGCTAGAGGCATGTACGGCAGCATTGCACAGATAAGTTTTTCTTAATTGAAAGCACAGACATTTGCCTCTCTGAACCTATTCTCTTACAACACTGATAATACATTACATACTGTACCATATCCTAAACAAACATTTAACCCTAGCAAAGCCATTCAGCACGAGAAGGTGAGACGCATAGACAGTCGATCATTAAACGGTAAATTGCTGAAAATTGTCAAGTAATTGTTTGCTCTAGAGAAAAATAGTAAAGTTAGAAAATTAAAAGAGTTTTGTTTTTCTATCTAACACTTACAGCCTATAATGAAATGTCCTTGTTAATTCTCTACAAGTTAACTAATAATTATATTATATTTTTCAGTGTTTTTTTTTATTTTTGTTTTGCATAATGAAATAAAAGTAAAACACATTCAATACAATGTTCTTATTGTTCAAAAATAGAAGCAAGAGATAAAGCACTTGTTATATTTTCTTTCTCATTGATGAGAAGAGCGCAATGAACTGCCTACAGGTTAATATTTACTAATCTCTTACCGCATCCTTGCAGTGAGATTAATAAATCCACTGCCTAAACTAGCAGCCGCAGTAGCCGTCACAATGTATGCACCGAATCCATATTTTCCATAATGTGAATCTGTCATCCACACTTCCTAAAAAAACACTCATATAGGAAAATGCGTCAATTTAATGAGCATCAATTAAATCCCTGATTTTACTGTCCTGTCCCTTCATCCCTACTTTGTTCTGTGAGTTCCAGCTTTAAGGGACACCACCAGGGAACTGTCCCCAAAAAGTGTAGCGCTTGCGCATCATTAGACATGCTCATTCTATGCTGAGGGCACTAAAACAGGGCTCTCTGTATGTACTGCCCTCTCTGTGCGGGCATGTGGGGTTATCAGGCAGCTTGGCATTCAGGCTGACCTGTCAATTCATCAGGTGGATTCAACCTCTTTCCGGGCAGGCCCATCTTTTTGGGTAGTGCCAGTGACACAATTCACATCACTGGCCCGCCCCCTTCTATAACCGCCTAGGAAGTTGGCAGGTAGGTAATATTTTCCTGATTCTAAATTATAATGTCATCATCCTCAATAGACCAATACAGATATAGATAAATAGTAACACAGCATGCAATATGTAGACTAATAAACAATATTCATTTAGATATGGCACATGCAATAATAGCACAGATAATGTACCAAAAAGGCATGATCCAAAGGGAAGATGGATGCTGTGTACATATAGAATTATATATTATCGAATGATCAAAATCCATTGAACGTGAAACTTTCTGTACTGTTACAGCGGCATGGTGAGTTATAACGGCACGGAAGGTAACACGTTCCTGGATTTGTATACGTGCATAGTATTACAGTTTCCTATTTGGAACGTGACTTTTTGTGCAAGTGACATACAAGGAGTCTAAATTAATATTTTTATAGGAGGGGCACAGTGCCGACAGAGGCCTTGTGAAAGGAAGACTCTAAGCACCAAAACCACTTCATTTTAATTAATGGGTTTGTGGCCGAAGATCCTGTCACTTTTCTCAAGTCATGTAAAACAGCCATTTTTACACTTGTTTGCTGTAAAAAAAATTAGGCTCTTCCAATTCGCCTGGAAAAATGTTATGTTTCAGGGTGATTGAGTTACATAAATGTATCGGTTTGGGCAAAATGTATCTATGCGCTTGTTTTGGAAAAAAGCGATTGGGATGAACGAAAATGGAGCGAAATTGCACCTATTACATAATGTAAATATCATATATATACTTTGCAGTACACTAAGCGGCACTTCTTTGCACCATATGGTTTATAGTTCAAGCGAGAAGTATCCAAC
The DNA here is from genome assembly GCA_933207985.1 of Pelobates cultripes. Taxonomy (NCBI): domain Eukaryota; kingdom Metazoa; phylum Chordata; class Amphibia; order Anura; family Pelobatidae; genus Pelobates; species Pelobates cultripes. The sequence goes on from OW240912.1 coordinate 14,010,580, forward strand.
AGAGGAGGGGGATAAGGGGGGAGGGGGAGGAGAGGAGCAGTAAAATAAGTTATATTTATATATTGTATTTTAATTAAATATATATTATATAAATATAGATTTTTTTTTTTGTATTGCTTCTTTTTCTCACTATTGTTCACCTCTTACTCGATCTGTGAATAAAATCAACATTTAGTGACTGCCCTTTAAGCATAATTTTAAATCATAATTTTTTTCCATCAATCTTTTTATGACGCCACAGGCGGAACTCTGAATCACGAAAAAAAACTAAACAGCTTGTTCATTCCTCGTTACATTAGACTAGTGATTACGTGATATGACAATTCCGAGTTACGGAATTTAGAAGACGTGATGGTCACCCAAAATTTTGACAAATCGTGATTAATTTGAAACTAAATGCATAAGTCTAGCCATTTCTTAGAAATGTCAGCTTTCATATTTTGCCTAAATGGATGCCTCTTTTGACTGTCAGTCTGAAAACCATCAGAGCTGCTTTCTTATTGAATACCATTGATTTCTAAGGTATCCTTTTTGGGAATCAACACTTACAGCAAAATGGCATTGAACTCATCCAATGATTCTCACAGACAATTATGAGAAGCATGGGACTGGCAGAGCACAGTCATTCATGCACATGTGCCCTGTGTCCTCAAAGGTTGTCTATGAAAATCACTGGATTGGACAATGATGACACTGGACAACACTGAATCAAACATACCTCCCAAGTTTCCCTCTTTTAGATAGGACCGTCCCTATTTTAGGTACACATTCCTCTGTCCCTCTTTACTCTCCCAATGTCCTTCTTTTCTAGGAGCTCCATATTGTTAGTGTGTCTAAGTGTATAACAGAGCTCCACAGCAATGATACTCCCAGTAATGTGTCTGAGTGTATCACAGAGCTCCACAGTAATAATACTCCCAGTAATGTGTCTGAGTGTATAACAGAGATCCACAGCAATAATACTCCCAGTAATGTGTCTGAGTGTATAACCAAGCTCCACAGCAATAATACTCCCAGTAATAGGTCTGTGTGTATAACAGAGCTCCACAGTAATAATACTCCCAGTAATGTGTCTGAGTGTATAACAGAGCTCCACAGAAATAATACTCCCAGTAATGTGTCTGAGTGTATAACAGAGCTCCACAGCAATGATACTCCCAGTAATGTGTCTGAGTGTATCACAGAGCTCCACAGTAATAATACTCCCAGTAATGTGTCTGAGTGTATAACAGAGCTCCACGGTAATAATACTCCCAGTAATGTGTCTGCGTGTATAACAGAGCTCCACAGTAATAACACTCCCAGTAATGTGTCTGAGTATATAACAGAGCTCCACAGTAATAACAATCGCAGTAATGTGTCTGAGTGTATCAGAGAGCTCCACAGCAATCCCAGTAATGTGTCTTTAAACTACAATAAATTTATTTGGAAATCAGTTTGTGGAAATAAGATACATTGTTCTAGTTCTCAATTACATTTTCGTTGTACAAATTGTTATTAATAAGTGTCCTACAACTCACACCCTTAAAATGTAAGTTTCCCTCTTTGTCCATTTGAAAGTTGGGCGGTATGGCTACAGGTAAGCCAAAAAGGCGTATTTAAAGTAGGAACTCCAGTAACTGAAACCAAGAAAGGAATCCTCTAGTGTTGAAAATATATTTCTTTTTAACATTAACAATTACAATCAAATGTTCCTTTAATTTTCCGGAGTTTCTCTTTCACTTTGATTCAGTTCAACACGATACAGTGTTGCTTCATGAATGAGCAAGTTGCCATGGCAATGCAGAAGTTCCCATGGCAACATGTTCATTCATTAAGCAACACCGTGGCCCTTCCAGAAATTGACAGAAGCTTTAAGTTTGCTCTGTAGGCCGCGCACCTACTTTGTATCAATGTCCGTGGAGCAGAATATATACCTGGAGAGCAGTTTATTCACCAGATGGAAGAGGATTCTGGCAGCGAGTACGTTATCTTCCAAAGACCCACTGGGAGTGTGTCTCCTAAACTGGGCATACAGGATCACTGACATTTACACATTTTACACAAAAATTAAAGAACAAGAAAAAAAATCCATCGGCAGCTTTGGGCTAAATGTTCATCACCTGTCACTTCCCTAAATGTCTGGTTTAATGACTAAATCTCACTGACTTCACAGGATCGAGCAAAAGGATTTCTCTGCTATGAGAAACTTGGAGAGGCTGCTAATACCAATTAAAACACAGGGTGAATAATGAACCAAGACGGGCTTCAGGGCTGAATCAAAGACGTTTTAGCATACCTCCCAGCATTTCATGGACAGAGTGGGACCCTCTAATCTTAGGGGTGGGAGAGGGGGTGTGGCCAGGGGTGGGGCTCTTCTAAGAAACTTTTGGTGACTTACTAATAACAATTTACACAACTAAAAGTCATTTACAACAAGATCAATGTATCTTATTTACACAGACTGATCTCTAAACACATTTATTGTAGTTTAAAGACACATTACTGGGAGTATTATTGCTGTGGAGCTCTGTTATACACTCAGACACATTACTGGGAGTATTATTGCTGTGGAGCTCTGTTATACACTCAGACACATTACTGGGAGTATTATTGCTGTGGAGCTCTGTTATACACTCAGACACATTACTGGGAGTGTTATTACTGTGGAGCTCTGTTATACACTCAGACACATTACTGGGAGTGTTATTACTGTGGAGCTCTGTTATACACTCAGACACATTACTGGGAGTATTATTACTGTGGAGCTCTGTTATACACTCAGACACATTACTGGGAGTATTATTGCTGTGGAGCTCTGTTATACACTCAGACACATTACTGGGAGTATTATTGCTGTGGAGCTCTGTTATACACTCAGACACATTACTGGGAGTATTATTGCTGTGGAGCTCTGTTATACACTCAGACACATTACTGGAGTATTATTCTGTGGAGCTCTGTTATACACTCAGACACATTACTGGGAGTATTATTGCTGTGGAGCTCTGTTATACACTCTGACACATTACTGGAGGTATTATTGCTGTGGAGCTCTGTTATACACTCAGACACATTACTGGGAGTATTATTGCTGTGGAGCTCTGTTATACACTCAGACACATTACTGGGAGTATTATTGCTGTGGAGCTCTGTTATACACTCAGATACATTACTGGGAGTATTATTGCTGGGGAGCTCTGTTATACACACAGACACATTACTGGGAGTATTATTACTGTGGAGCTCCGTTATACACACAGACACATTACTGGAAGTATTATTGCTGTGGAGCTCTGTTATACACTCACACATTACTGGGAGTATTATTGCCGCGGAGCTCTGTTATACACTCAGACACATTACTGGGAGTATTATTGCTGTGGAGCTCTGTTATACACTCAGACACATTACTGGGAGTATTATTGCTGTGGAGCTCTGTTATACTCTCAGACACAATACTGGGAGTATTATTTCTGTTGAGCTCTTGTTATACACTCAGACATACATTGGAGTATGCCATTGCTGTGGAGCTCTGTTATACACTCAGTAGGACAGCTTGTTGGGAGTATTACTTGTTGCTTGGGGCTCTGTTATACACTCTCACGGGACAAGGCTATTACTGGGAGTATTATTGCTGTGGAGCTCTGTTATACACTCGGACACATTACTGGGAGTATTATTGCTGTGGAGCTCTGTTATACACTCGGACACATTACTGGGAGTATTATTGCTGCGGAGCTCTGTTATACACTCGGACACATTACTGGGAGTATTATTGCCGTGGAGCTCTGTTATAAACTCAGACACATTACTGGGAGTATTATTGCATGGAGCTCTGTTATACACTCAGACACATTACTGGGAGTATTATTGCTGTGGAGCTCTGTTATACACTCAGACACATTACTGGGAGTATTATTGCTGTGGAGCTCTGTTATACACTCAGACACATTACTGGGATTATTATTGCTGTGGAGCTCTGTTATACACTCAGACACACCAACAATATGGAGCTCCTAGAAAAAAAGGACATTAGGACGGAAATGAGGGACAGATGGGTTTGGGCACAAACAGGGACTGTCCCTTCTAAATCGGGACACTTGTGAGAGATGGTTTTAGGGACGATATGTTTGGTTCACTGGAGCTTTAGAGAACAAACACCTACATATATTGGGGATTCGTTGATTTTTTTGAACTGTAAAACGGTAAAATAATGTAATGGGGCAGAAATAGGGTTATATGGAAGATTTATGGCACTTATGTGTAGAAATGTGGAGCATTGAGCAGCAACATTCCACTTGTTCCCATGGTGACAGCACCACTTTTTTCCATGGTGAAGGCATGTTTAGAACCTTGTCCCAGAACGAGATACCATAGGCACCCAGGCCCCTCATTGTAACCCCGCAGTGTAAAACAGGAACTGTAATTATTACCTTACAGTGTTTAAAGGACTCGAGTAGATGTTCTCATAGACACCATCCGATTGGCACAGCAAGGAGTGTTGCTTTTAAAAGGTGCGAAAAGAGCAGTAGGATGCGTGAACTGTAAGTTAGTAGATTTCTTATTTTTAAATGTTTGGTTGAAGAAAAATCTGATGGAAAACCTTGTGGCTGCAGAAAATAATCAATTCCTAATTTTCAACATCAGTGATAATGATGTCATTGATAAATCAGTGAATAATAATAATTACATTTTGCTCTGGATCATAAAGTGCATTAGTGGCTGTTATTTAATGGATCATACCACTGCTGAGTTTTTTTTCCTATTGATTTTTCTTTGAACTTTATAAAACACACTAAGAAATACCGAAAAATGGACTGAAATGATGATGGCACAAGAAGAGAATCAGATTTATAACTGCAATCTTGGGTAGAACGAGCCCTCTGTGAAAGTAGCAGATCTGTGGGATGGGATTGCTATAAAACTCGCAAGATTAATGTACAGGTGAGAGATTTGGTGCTGAGCAAAACCATTTTCGTTTCAATTATTTGGAATTAAATTTCATTCCATCAATATATAATTTGCTAATAAGATGAGATTGGAGTAATGCACATGGATAAAGGAATCGCTGGCAGTGGTGACACAAACACGGCGTTATTTATTGAAGGCTCACGGTCAATAATGTAAAGCAGCTGTAGGCCGGTCATACTTATAAACCTCTTTAAGACAAGTCAGGTTTATAATCCTGTTCTAGAGAATCCGTGTTTATAAATCTCCTGTAACTGAAATAGGATTAGAACCTCATGGCAAAATGTTTTTTCCAAATCTCTTCCGAGCGCACCATCCTAGGAACCATCTTTTAGAATTAGGTCTCGCCATTTTATTAAGTCCAAATGCCAAAAATAGCATCTTTATTATCCACACTGCTAACTCCGGCCCTATCAGTATCTTGTATTCTGAACAAACACACACAATAAGGGTTCATTACATAAACAACAGTGCTTTCAGATTCAATATATACAGTTTTTGGAATATTTTAATCAACAACAAGAGAGATCTAATGTCTAACCCCTTAAGTACCAAACTTCTGGAATAAAAGGGAATCATGACATGTCACACATGTCATGTGTCCTTAAGGTGTTAAAATTGCATTATTGCGCATTCTGTTAATTTTAGATTTTTTAAATATATATTTTGCTCCATTTATAGCATACTAGACACTGCAGACGTCTCCTGTATGTGATTAAAGTTCAATTTACAAAGCAGGTGATAAAAACTTCAAAAGTTAACAGCTGATTGAATATGAAACCGTTTTTTTAATGCCAGGGGAGGTGTGGCTAGGGCTTCATAAACAGAAACAAAAGTGATTTAGAGGGTTACTAGAACCACCATGACCACTTCAGTGATAGGAGTAAGTACTGAGTTGGTGTTAAATGTGTGCTAGGGTCTAGTTGCCCTGCCAGCAAACATAACATTGGCAGCCCAGAACAGCTGCCAATGTCAATTTTGTGCATATGTCTGTTAATGTGTGTGAAATCAGTGAGTGTGTGTGACTGTCAGTGCGAGTGTGTCTGAAGTGTGGCTTAGAAAGATGACAACTTCCATCTGGGGCCCCAAAAAAAAAAAATCTGCACTCAGGCATTTGTGACATTAGGATCGGCCTTGATTGTGATTCTTTAAGATGTCTTAGATATGGATATCACTAAATCCTAGAACAACTAGTGGCCAGTGTTTTTCAATCTTCTTTGAGGACAAGTTTTAAAATACCAAGTGGGGGAAACAATAGAGATATGAAATAAAAAGAACTATTGTAGAGATAAAACATTTCAGTGTAAGTACATCAGTGATATACTGTATTCCCCAACAAAGAATATTTGTTATGGACCTTGAGTCAATGGCAGAGGATCTAGAGATTTGAACTTGGCAGGCACTCAGTGAAAACTATCACTTTTTACAGCGTTTAAACCAAGACAATTTATATACAGTCACCAATGTAAATACATTAAAAAAAACACGAAAATACTTTGAAAAACGTATTAACAATAGCATAATATTATTATTAGAAATGTTAACATTTTCATTTACACAGAAATTGGAAATTTGTATGTCCTGGACTAGGGGACTATATGTAGAACCAGATTGAGAACAACATGGTTTTCCAGATTTCTTCAACATTATTTTTCATTTTTATAGAAATTGGCACTTTTATAAATTAACCTAGTTACACCCCCTGCCTTTCAAGCAGACAACAGGTCCAGTTACTTCCTGGTTAATTAGCTCAGTGGATCTAACCTCAAGAGCACCTGTCTTGCAAAGACTTTTAATTGAGCTGCGTTTTGAAGTCTCTGATTGGACAGTTACAGAACATCTGTGCAGGATTACAAGGGGAGCGCTTGCATAGCCAGCAAACGAGAGAAATGCAGGTTTTACAAGCTGTTTTTAGATATAGCCCTCAATGAAAAAATGCATAATTAAATACATTCAAGTTTTCATTTGGGGTATATCTACTAAACAATGTTTTTTAAAATGATTATTTATTTTGTATTTGGGCAGTGGAATAAGTGTGAAGGACATTTAAAACACATATCCACGGAGGTTCTCACCCAACTTCATCATATGTTACCAATAAGTAAATGAAAAAATGGAGCTGACAAACATCCCGAAACACAGACTACATAAATGTCTATATTGCCTTAAATACGAAAATACAAAACTATGATGTTTACACTTCCCAAAAGAATAATGTTTATAGAGTGAGTCACCCAATCCAATGTGGAACTCCAGGGGTTAATGATGATGAGATTGGCCCACTTACTATCTGTGGGGACTGAACAATCAGTTTATCTCACGGTAAACAATGAGTGAGCTAGTCCACCAGCCATCACAAGCGCTCCCTGTTTGAAGCCTAGAATAGCTGTGGGAGGATGGCACTCATACGAAATGGAGTTAAAAATCAATGAGGAAAACACTTGGAAACCACAAATTTTATAGATCAGCTTTTATATTCTTAGGCAGTCCGGAATGAAAAGGACACCAGGAATTGGGCAGGAGGAAGAAACATGTTAAAGATACAAAATTAGAGTAATCAATGTCTGTTAACTGTGAAGGACGAAATCCACTTCTGCCCTGCTGTGGGAGAGTGACGGGAGATGGAGAGGAGGGACTTTCTAGTATTTGGGGTGGTGGATATAGGACAGTTTCACTCCGTATTCCATGGTGTTAAACAGTGTTTCTTTAACCCGTGACTCGGAACCCAGAATGGGCCACAGGCTATGTCATTGAGATCTGAGCATTAGAACATATACAGCACATTTACCAGGCCCAAGGCAACTACCCACAATTATTTATGTATGGATTGTGCTTTTTCCAGCGATCTACCTGACAAAATGAGGACTTGAATCAATTTTGCAACTAAAAGAATAAGTCTCGTAGCTTATTACATGATTGGCCTTTAAGGGGGCACTTTGGGTTAAAAGTTGTATATATACAACTTAATACACACATGAATTAAAAGTAGGGATTTAACACTTTTTCATTTTTACTTTTATAGTTTTTGTTGGTTTTACTCATGTAGAACTTTATTTGGGCTAGTACAATCCCTGCTGCTAATCCAGTCCTGTCCAATGAAAGGTTCTACCAACGTCCAAACCAGGCCCAAAGATTCAAAACCAGGATTGAAGATTGTTATAGTTACTATTTATAAATACAAACTGAAGTGATGGTAAATATTATAAATTGGACAGAGAGAGGGACAATATGCCTCCCATTCATAATTATGCACGACATTACAGTTTGCATTTAACCCCTTAAGGACACATGACATGTGTGACATGTCATGATTCCCTTTTATTCCAGAAGTTTGGTTCTTAAGGGGTTAATATTATAAATAATACCAATCACAATCTTCACTACTGGTTATGATTATGAACACAACGTCTTCTCAAGCCATGGACTAGCACTTGCAAACCCCTCTCATTCACTGCAGCCCCTCCAGAGATATCTCTGTATGAGACCTTCCTTTCTAAAGCATTTTCTCAATGGGAAACCAGTGAAAGATTGAGAGCGCAAGCTGGCACTCTCAGCCAGCCATCGCTGGCACCACACTAAAAGGCTTCTGCATTAAAACCAGAGCCAGAAGAGGTGGCAGAGGGGCTAGGTGGATGTGTGCTGCTGTGAGCACTATAGGGTTATATCTATTTCAAACAGCGCCCAGGACCCAGACACCATAACAACTTAAGTTTTATGAAGCCGTTATTATTCCTGGAGTGTACTTTTAAAGTTGTGTTGGTGTCTGGAGTGTCCTTTTAACGTGGAACTATCACTCCCAGGAGTTTAAATATTATGTTTATCAGTTCCTTATATTGAGTAAATATAAGGTCTAAAAAAAAAATTAAGTGTTAAAAGCTACACGTTTATCCTGGAACTCGGTGAGCTCCATTTTGTCTCCCTGTCAATTGCCGTCATGAATGTTGCTCTTTTCTACTATTTAAGATAGTGAGTGGAAGAAATTAACAATGTTCTGTTGTTCTCCTGATTTGCATTGTGTTCTCTGGCTGTGCCTGAACTGAACCGGCACAGCTAAATCTTTAACCTTTTTATTCCATGGAGCAGTATCCAGAGAAGTGACAGTTCATTTTAAGTTTTAACTAAAGCCGCTGTGTTAAACGGACTCATCGTTATTCGTTTCTGAGCAATACTTCGAGGCCATGTGATGTTTTTGGAAGTGATGGAGTTAATGTCAGTGGGACAGTTCGGCTGTTTAGTAGAAAGCAAGCTCTGTTCTGCGAGGTTTCCATCTGCCAGGAGTACAATTCTCACTCCTGGTCTAATGCACAGGAGACTGTGAGATATATAATGTGCACTCAGCTGTGGGCCTACATTATCCACTAAATTAGTTATACGATTTCAATTTTTCATTGTCTTGTAGGTTTTTACTCGGCCCTTCCAGTGAGCAGCTTGTCAGGAGCTGATATGCTGATGTTACCAAAGGTATTCTTGCGGAATCAATCGTTGTGACATACCGCCAAATAGCACGTCAGGTGCGTCCGCTGCACATTCCACCCCGTACTCGGCTGAGAAAATCCAGATTAATACCAAGAGAGAAAGATCTAGGAATATCTATGGTCACATTGTACTACTCACTCAAATGTATTTTTGTCAAATAATGTTTTAAAATAATATAATATATCGTACAACATTGGCATTTATGTAATGGCTTATAAACCAAAACGAAACAAGAAATCAAATAAAATATACATAAATATTATAAATATTTGTATGTGAAACAAGTACAGAAATAAAATAAAGTGTCAGGTAATTAATAACAACATGGAACTAAAAAAAAATTCAGGAAGCAGAATATGTCTTCAGTCAGGTGGGAACATGGTTAAAGTGTGAATTTATCTTTCACATCATCTTCCCACATTGATCATTCATGCTGTAATATAGATGTGAAAGTAGAGGGATGTCGAGAAGCCAAAAAAACAAAAAACACAGGGCGCCACAATCACTATATAGGCAATGGAAATGGGGGTGAAAAAGGGAAGGAATGTAATGACAAAGATAAAAAATAGCAAGAATTTATTGATTATAAAATATCCATGTTAACAGCACAAAACATGTGCAGTAAGAAATAAAATTGCCAATTGACGAGAAGCCACACTTAAAAGTATTTTAATGATAATCTTTGGATCTCTAATTCGGATGATGGAAACGTACCGCGAGAGTGATTTATACGCATTTCTAATTTATAAATGGTGTGCTAGTCTATTGTGTAGGGCCATGCAATGAACAGACGACAGACATAGAGAATTGATGATATTATAACGCCAGTAACGCTGGAAATCCCAAGTGACAAAACGTAAAGGCTTATTCACTAAACACTGAATTGAAATGAGAATTTTATTTCAAAAGGTAAGCATCATGAGCCAAACTGTAACTATCACTTTGTTTTAGAGGGCTTTTTAAAATAATCTTTGCCTAAATTTTGTAATTCAGCTGACAACTACAAATCAGTGATAAGCGAATAAACAGAGAAATAAAGTCCCAGGCTGAGCATTGATCCTTATGATTTTCACTTTCTAAATAGATATATCAAGTGCCATAAGCACTACAGCATACCGTAGTGGTTATGGTAGCAGGAGTGCCCTAGTGCACCCTTATTATATGCAGTATAAACATTTTAGAATGTTTGGTTCACCAGAAGCCCACCTCCACTTCATCAACCAATGAGCTTTCTGTCTGAGCTAAGCCCAGTGGTGCAGGACGTAGATGTTGGTAGAGAGCGATCAGCTGACACTTTCAGCCAATGAACAAACCCTGCAGGACTTCGCACAGGAGCGGTAATGGAAGCTCCTAAGTCAGAGCTTATGGCTCTCTCGTTGAGGAACTTGAGCCAGAGAGCAGCACCCAGCATTTGCTGTAGTGGTTATGGTGCCATGGTTCCTGATGAAAGTCCTGGATATGAGACTGAAACGTTGATCGTGATTTTAATACTTTGAAATAAAGATTGGACTTTTTAAGACCGTGAGTGCTGCTACCTCTTTGGAAACGTGGATACCAGAGCCCTGGCTACTTAGCACCCAGCAATTAAGGGATATTCAAGCGTGAGTGCAAGAGACTTTCTGCTTTTTGTATATATATATATATATATATATATATAAATCTAAAGTCTTTTAATTTACACCAATGGCACTAGACTAAAGCGTTATTTAACCCAATGATTGCTGCAGAGCTGTGAGCTTTTGCTGCTCATAGCCTTCACTACTGAAAGTATAAATGGTGAAGCTATAGGGCCCAGTGTGAAAATGTTGGTCTCTTTCAACCCGACGTTCAGTTATTATCACAGTCAAATATTTCTATTTCTTTCTCATGGAGAGCTGCAGGGGAGCAGAGCGTGAGAAAGGACAGGGGTCTTTGAAGAAGAATCTTATTAGCGTTAATTTATCAGCTCTATAAATTATCAAAAAGCCAAAGTTTTTTGTATTTTTTTTTTTTAATAAGCAATTGTCCTTCACAAGAGGCAGATTGTTACTTGGTTACTATGGCTGCCAGTCGTTCTGTAGAAAAGTGTTTACTTTAAGAATAATTGGACGAAATGTAGAGGGAACAATGGCTGTTCTGTGAAGTAGCTAGAATCACGGACAGTGGTGCCAGTCAGCAGGTTGAGCCGATCAGATGATTCACCCTTATTGTGGCAGGGCCGTTTGACGCCCTCACTACTTGTCAAAGTAAGATAAAGAGAAAAAAAACTATTTTCTTTACTGCTCTAAAATAGTTTCTGCTTACAAAAAGACTTGCCACAGAAAGGCATACTTGCCACAAAGTGTCCCTGGAATTTCTTCTCAAATCCTGTCAACTATGCCTTGCGTAAACATAATGACTGGCCTGTGAGAATATAGCAACTGATCACATGCACTGCTCAATGTGCTGCTATGTACAAACATAATGACTGGCCATATATTCTGCCCTGTGTGAATTTAAACACTGATTACTAGATCTGGGTGAAAATAAAGATTATTAATTGAAGAAACTTGCAAGCAAGACTAAGGGTCCACATAATTTTGGAAAACAAGAATATATATATATATATATATCTCATCCCCCCTCCTCCTGGGTGGTATATATTGAGGATTCTCAGGTCCTATACCAGAGGCCTGGAAGTCTGAGGTTATGTGCAGTATCTTAGCTGTTCCTAGAACTGCACTCTTCTGGACATCCATCTCAGATGTCCCATCTGGTATCACAGCCCCCAGTGCTCCTATCACAACTGAGACTACTACTGCCTTCACTTTCCACATCCTTTCTAACTATTCTTTCAGTTCTTGGTATTTGTCCATCTTCTCATGTTACTCCTTCCTCATGTTATCGTTACTGGGTTATGCCACACTCACCACAACTACAGTCATACGTTCCTTGTCTACCACCACAATGTCAGGTTCGTTGTCCTGTACATGCTTGTCTGTCTGGATCTGAACGTCCTATGGTATTTTAGTCCTGTCATTCTCAGCTACCCTTTGTGGTATCTCACATCTGGACTTAGGCAGGTCCAGCCCATACTACGGTACACAATCCCAGCAATTTGTGACTCTCGGTGTAAGTGCACCCGGTTACTATGTGCTGGATTGTCTCAGAGGCCTCATGCAAGATCAGCATCTTGGGTCTTGCCTGGTGTGGTAGACAAACACTTCTATTAATATTTGAAGATCTTAGTGCCTCAAAGCCTTTCGGGAGGGAGGGGGGGGGGGGTTTCCCGGTGCTTTAGTAAAAGGCCTCCTTTTGCCAGGGACCACCAACAATCGAAACGGTAAAAGCTCATAAGTGCTATAATATAGGACTGAGAGCGAGATTGCCGTAGTGCTGGAGTAAAGGTGAGTAAAATCACTATTAATCTCCGGGAGAGAAGATGCTGCATTCCAGGACTATAGTTTCAGGAATATATGTTTGTATTACTATAGTGTTCCTTTAAATAAGATTTGAGTTACATTGCCAATATCCAGGTTTCAGTTTATTTTTAAACATTTTATGCAGGAACACATCTCTAACAGTGCCTTTTATATAAGATGTATTTGTTAAGAGGCTTTGCCGTCACTTTAAACCTCAGTTGACACTATGTATTTGTCACAGAATAAGGTATAAAAAAAAAAGTTGCAGGGAATTACAAGCAGACATATAAAACAGATGGGCAGAGGATTAAATACTGTATGATTGCAGAGAGCTTTTCTGTGCTTTCTAAGATGTCAACAACTTGTTCAAGTCAAGATGAAACCGAAAAAGAAAATAAATTATTTTTTTTCCTTTCACAAACACTCCAGCAAATGCACTAAGTACTTGTCTCTTGCAGAATCTAAATTACTACAATTTAAAGAAAGTGATTTGAGACAAACTTCTCAGGGGACTTCAAAGAGGTATGAAGACACTCAGATCCCCCACCCTGGCTGTCATAACAATGGAATGAAAGCAGCCTTAGTCTCTATATACAAATGAAGCAGAAATATACGATATCAGGATATTTACAGAAAAAAGTTACAACTGGAGTTGTCTATACAGTTCAGTGTTCATTCATTAAATCAGGATTTTTGACGACTTTACACGGGAATTACAAATTTAAGAGCAAAATAGCCAAGATCAAAAATAATTACTTGTCCACAATTCCTGGTGTAAAGTATCACTCTGCTGGGAGATCCCAAGCACCGCCTTTCTTTAAGGGGTTATTATTATTATTATTATTATTGCCATTTATATAACGCCAACAGATTCCGTAGCGCTTTACAATATTTTGAGGGGATGTAACAATAAATAGGACAATTACAAGAAAACTTACAGGAACAATAGGTTGAAGAGGCTGCTCAAACGAGCTTACAGACTATAGGAGGTAGGGTATTAGAACCATTAGGACATGCAATATCAAGTAGGAGTGAAGCAGAGCTGGAGGAGAGAGCAAAGCACTGTCCCATAGGAGAGAGCAGGAGACAGGTATGTAAGGTAGAGATTACCCTGGGAGGCCATAAGCTTTCCTGAAGAGATGGGTTTTAAGGCCCTTCTTAAATGATTGAAGACTAAGGGAGAGTCTGATGGCAGTAGGCAAGCTATTCCATAGGAGAGGAGCCGCCCGCGAGAGGTCCTGCAAGCGCGAGTTGGCCGTACGGGTGCGAGCAGCGGCCAGGAGGTGGTCACGGGCAGAGCGGAGGGTACGAGGAGGGGCATATCTATGGATTAGTGAAGAGATATAAGTGGGGCTAGAATTGTTCAGTGCTTTAAATGTATGGGTTAGCACTTTGAATTGACTCCTATAGCATACAGGGAGCCAATGTAAGGACTGGCAGAGGGGTGAGGTGTGAGAGGACCGACTAGAGAGGAAAATCAGTCTAGCTGCAGCATTTATTACAGACTGTAGCGGGGCAATACGGCCTTTGGGGAGACCAATCAGGAGAGGGTTACAGTAATCCATGCGGGAAATTACTAGAGCATGGACAAGCGCCTTGGTAGCATCTTGCGTAAGAAAGGGGCGAATGCGGGCTATGTTTTTGAGTTGGAACCTACAGGACTTGGTACAAACTGGATGTGAGACTCAAAGGTGAGACCAGAGTCAAGTATGACGCCAAGACAGCGCGCTTGCCGGGATGGACTTATGTGGATATCACTGACTTGAAGGGAGAGCGAGAGAGGAGGATCAGTATTAGGAGGAGGAAAGACAAGGAGTTCAGTTTTAGAGAGGTTAAGTTTCAGAAAGCGTGAGGACATCCAGTCAGAGATGGAAGAAAGGCAAGCAGTGACACGTTGCAGGACGGCAGGGGAGAGGTCCGGGGAGGAGAGGTATATCTGAGTGTCATCAGCGTACAGGTGGTAGTGGAATGCAAAAGAGGCAATAAGTTTCCCAAGAGAGGCAGTATAAAGAGAAAATAGGAGGGGACCAAGGACAGACCCTTGGGGAACTCCAACCGAGACAGGACGAGGAGACACTGAATGAGCGTTGGGAGAGATAGGAGGAAAACCAAGAGAGGACAGAGTCACAGAGACCGAGCGATTGAAGAGTTTGAAGGAGGAGAGCATGATCAACGGTGTCAAAGGCAGCAGAGAGGTCAAGGAGAATTAATATGGAGTAGTGACCTTTGGATTTAGCGGAGAGTAGGTCATTAGTCACTTTGATAAGAGCAGTCTCAGTAGAGTGGAGAGGGCGGAAGCCAGACTGAAGAGGGTCAAGGAGAGAGTTGGAATTAAGGAAGCGGGACACACGGGTAAAGAAAAGTCTTTCCAAAAGCTTTGATGAGAAAGGGAGCAGGGATATGGGACGATAGTTAGAAGGGGAGGATGGGTCAAGAGATGTTTTTTTCAGGATAGGTATTACAGTGGCATGTTTAAGGTCAGCAGGAACAGTGCCAGAAGAGAGAGAGCAGTTAAAGATGTGTGTTAGGGTAGGCACAAGACAAGGGGAGAGAGATCTGATGAGGTGAGATGGGACAGGATCAAGCGGGCAAGTGGTGGGGTGAGAGGAATGGAGAAGTGCAGCCACCTCTTGTTCAGTAGCCGGGTAGAAAGTCTGGAGGGTAGGGAAAGCAAGATTTACATGTGGTTGAGAAAGAGAACGGCAAGGAGGGGAGAATTGTTTCCTTAGCTGTTCAATCTTGTCGGTAAAGTAGCATGCAAAGCTATCAGCTGTAAGGTTAGTTTGGGGGGTGGCCACAGCAGGGCGGAGAAGGGAATTAAAGGTGTCAAAGAGACGTCTGGGATTGCGGGAGAATGAACTAATGAGAGAGGAAAAGTATGACTGTTTGGCGAGAGCGAGGGCTGCGCTGTATGAAAGCAACATGAATCTATAATGGAGAAAGTCTGCCTGGGTGCGGGACTTCCTCCAGGAGAGTTCAGCACAACGGAAGCAACTCTGCAGATAGTGTGTTGATTTATTATGCCAAGGTTGGGGTCCATTTACGAACAATTAATCCCATAGATGGTCAGACAGCACCCATCTGCTCTGCCCAACTCATTCCAGCAATGGTCCGAGCCTGACGCTCCCAGATGATCAGGGGCGCCCACTCCGATGCTTCCTCATTGAATTATCATTGGAAGGAGATTGACAGTCCAGACTGTCTTTGCAGTTCTGGGGTAAACCGTTCATAAACAGTTTAACCGTTTAAGGTAAGCCATTGTCTGGGTCCTGTTGGCACCATAACAACTTTATTGAGATGAAGTTGTCCAGTGTGCCTTTCTAATAGATAATTCCACATGGGAGTGAGCACTGTTTCAATAGTGAGAGTTTTTTCACACCAGACTGCACCTACCAACAGATATACAACTAACTGATCACAGCAGTGTAAGAATTATAAAAAAAAACTCATGTCTACTTGAAAATGAATGAACCCTTAGCAAATTATCTTGCATTCATGTTCAACCCCTTGCAAGTTTCCATATATTTTGTAGCGTTACAATTGGGATGAAAATGTATTGTATTGGGAGTTTTATTGTTTCAATCAGCACAGCTAACACTTTGATGGTGTCAAAACATTTTTGAATAATTAAAAAACAAAACAGAAACAAAAATAAAACATAAATGGGCCGGAGCCTAGCCTTTGAGCAGAGCAGACGTGCTGAGCCTGAGTTCCCGTGATCCTGCATGATTTTGGAGTGATAACCCTGATTGAGTGACCCCTGTGTAATCTGGAGGGCACTAGCTATATTGAGGGCTCTCCAGTGATCTCACAGGTACCCGCAAAGTTAAGGTACCTTCCCAGGGACTGGACACTCTCTGCTGAGGCCTATCTCCTCACTCACTGACTCAGCCTGATACGCCTCCCCTCCCCCCCCGGACCGGGGACACATGAGGCTGCCTAAGCTATCTCAACATTGAGCCATTGGAAGCAAGCTGGCAGGGGCATCTTCTGTATGGCGCCGGCCCCTTCACTAACCAGGCCTGATCGTACAACAAAGGCCCCAATGTGTCCCTATCGACTCTACCATGAGGTGCCTGGATGAGGACTTCCAATGATTTTGGCACAAGATTCAAGAGTGCATTCAGGCATCCATACTTAAAAAGGGGGTAGATATGAAGGGCGGCATCCAACCAGAGTGGAGCGGAACTCCTCTGGGCGAAGCTCTCACACAATCACTTGCCAATCCTGCTGCTTGCCTGCCTGGGCTGAGAGCCCCTCGAGGCACTGCCTCAAAGCATCATCCACAGAAGTGGAGGATCGCCCGCCGGAAAACGGCGACCACCATCCAGACTGTCTGTTTTTCCTGGAAGTGGACAGGACTTGGCCCTTAAGGATAACCGAGTCCGTGGCCCAGAGATGCTGGCTCTCCACAGAGTCTGGGGCTGGAGAAGAAATCTGCTTTGCTGTCCCATTGCTGATCAATCCTTGGACTCCCTCATGTACACACTACTCCTGCCGCTGGCGGGGATCGGCAAATCCATCTACTGAGTCGACAGCTTGACACCCACTCTGATATTGGCAGTAGCTGCACCATGTGCCCTATTAGTTAATCTTAATTGTTTCATGTTTAACCACCTGCAAATATACTTTTTAATTTAATTTTATTTATTTGCCTATGATTTCATATTACACAATATGCAGTAAGGAAATCTTGTAATACTGGAGGTGTGGTTCGGTGTTCGGTGGTCTTACATGCTACCTAGTACTCATATGCCTATGTAAATCTTCTATTGAACTGCTTTCTAACATAGGTAGTCAGTCATGCTATAATTACCTATCTAGTCACTTAATTTAGCCTATATAGTTATCTACTCCTGATGTCTCGTTTCTGACTTATCTTTTGCAAGCCTGATTCCTTCTTTTCTCTTGTTTATTAAAAAAAATAAAAATAAAAATTGTGCATTACACTCTAAGCCATGACTATGCTATGATTCAATTGTGTGAAAATGCTTGATTCCACTGTTGTGGCATTTCAAGCCTGCTCTGTAAACTTATGCATGGAAAAATAAAGATTGACAAAAAATAAAATAAAACATAAAACTAAAATGGTGGTGCAAGGAATGACAACCGGTGAACCAGTGTCGGGGTCATGGATGGCCAAGATCCATTAATGCCCGTGGGAAATGAAAGCTAGCCCTTCTGGTCCAATCACACAGAACAGCTACTATAGCTCATATTGCAGAAAAACATAATGCTGGTCATGTGTCAGAACACACAGAGTATCACAGTTGGCCACAGACCAGAGTGCCCTTCAATGGGGACATGAGTATCAGAAGTGGACCATGGAGCAATGGAAGAAGGTTACCTGGTCTGATGAATCTTTTAGATCAGGTGGATGGTCAAGTGTGTGTGCGTCTTTTACCTGGGAAAGAGATGGCAGCAGGATGCACTATGGTAAGAGGACAGATCGGCAGAGGTGGTGTTATGCTCTGGGCAATGTTCTGCTGGGAAACCTTGCTTTCTGGCATTCATGTGGATTTTTCTTTGACATGTACCACCTACCTAGAGGTTGTTATAGACTACTTCAATGGTGTTCCCTGATGGCAGTGGCCTCTTTCAGTGGGATAAACTTTGCCACACTGCAAAAAATGCTCAGTAATGCTTTGAGGAGCTTGACAAAGAGTTCAAGGTTTTGCCTCGCACTCCAAATTCCCCAGATTTAAATTCAATTGAGCGTCTGTGGCATGTGCTGGAACAACAAATTCGAGCCATGGAAGCCCCACCTTGGAACTTGCAGGACTTATAGGATCTGCTGCTTATGTCATGGTGCCAGATGCCACAGGACACGTTTAGAGATCTTATGGAGACTTTGCTTCCATGTATCAAAAATGTTTTTGCAGCACAAGGGGACCTACACGATATTAGGCAGGTCTAGATGCCATAAGCGTGCTGTAGTGTTTATGGTGTTGGAAGTCCCCTAGTACCATCCCAGGGTAAGTAGTCAATCATGTTGTTAATGGATTGGCACTTGCCTCAATCTCCTGGTAACCTCTGGTATGGCTCTCTCTTTTTTTATACCTATAATGGAAGGTTCTTTGCAATGACATCACAGCTTGAGGTTCGGTGGCCTGGGGAGGGCAGACAAAAGTGAGATTTACTCACCTGAACCTGTCCCTCATAGTTGACGCCCTAGTCTTCCTGCCGATCTCCTTAAACTCCTAGCACTTCAGCTTCCAGGAGCCGATATCAGGTCTATATCTTCACACATATCCAGTGACAAAGCTGTTTTAAAGACTGAAGCTCATCATTTACTCACGTTATGTACCCATAGCGTACCTCCACACTGATTCCTAGAGAAGATACTGCACTATAAATGGTTCTTTGTTTCCCTAACGCAGATAATATTGCTAAAGGATTAGTATCTGATATAATTATCCAGGTATCTGATTTATTTCTTTTTTTCCTTTGACACATTGTAGGATTATTAATTTACTCGTTTCATGTAACACTTGCTCCGAAGCAGTGAAAATATCACAGTTTCGCCCTAGTTTTAGCTCAAATTGGAAAATGCAAACAATAGCTAATTAGAAACTTTTCAATGAATCATTCTTTTCAAAACTATATTTTATAACGAGCAATTAAAGAAAAATTAAGCAGCTCCGAGAGCGTTTCTTTCATTATTTATTTAGAAAAAAATAACAGAATTCTTTTTTTCAGTCTTGCCCTCTGTTCAACTCATATTTCACTCACCGGATATCATAAGTCATATGAGCGTCACAGTAAAGAATCAATCTTACACAGGCACATCACAAGACCACAATTCATGACACCAAAAGTTAGCATGCTCCCATCACACGGCTCAAGTAAGAACCACTCCCCCCACCATATGGAACTAGTTATGGTGTAACACAAAATACTCTACATATAAAGAGAAATAAAAAATAAATATATTGGTCTTCAAGAAGCCCGTTTAACCATAAGAAAGCCAAACTCTCAATTTGTCTACTAGTAGCAAGCTGGGTATCCACTAAAACCCATTTGTGCATCCCCAGGAACTACTGGCTAGCAGGTATAACCCATCAAGAATTGATGTGGAACTCTGTGATACACTCAAACACAGCATATTACCGAGTTTTTCTGGCTCTGAAGCTGTTAGATGCATTCATATAAACGCACCTTGTTATAAGCTTTATTGCTGTGGAACTCTGTGATACACTCAAACAATGGGACTGTGGGACTTGTATTCCTTAGGAGTTATGTGATGCACTTATAAGGATTGTAGCTAAAATAAGACTTGTTTTGAATCCAAAGTGAATTTAAAACTTTAGACCAAAACAGCCAATTGGAAAACTTACCAAAGTCAATTCTGCTTTTAGTTTACTGTCTTGGTCCTAAACTTGAAATGGCATTATATTGAGGTTTATTTCTTTGGCGCACCACAACCACTTCCAATCCACCTGACAAATTACAAGATGATCATATTTAGCTTCCGCCGACTTCTCTCCAGTGCTTAGTATGCCGAACAGGATGCGCAATGATTTCTGGCCAAACTAATAGGAATTTTCTAAATAGAGCATGACAGCATGCTAAGCCATGTTTGATCAAAAGAATCAGATCAACAGTGTGTTGACAAATCAGGATGTTACTCCCAACATGTATCAGTAAAAAAAACAGCCTGAAACAAAGCGACCGAATGACATACACACTGGATATACTTGAACCCAGACTGTTATTTCCCCACCCAGTGATCCTTGGGAACCCCCAGTTACAAAGTATCCCTTCTGGGGGTACGTCCCTATCCTCCCATTTTGAGAGCAGTCATGATCCCCCTTCAACATTTTATCCATGGAGATATCTTTTTTCATTTTTCTTCATAAAAGCGTATTAATTAAACTGTTAATAGCTCCCGACTGATTCCTCTCTTGCAACTGTCATTAGTCTAATACTATCCTTACCTTTCATGTCACTTTACCCCACTCCCTCTAACATGTAAGCTCACTGAGCAGGGCCCTCAACCCCTCTGTTCCTGTGTCACTATACCCCACTCCCTCTAACATGTAAACTCACTGAGCAGGCCCTCAATCCCTCTGTTACTGTGTCACTATACCCCACTCCCTCTAACATGTAAACTCACTGAGCAGGGCCTCAATCCCTCTGTTACTGTGTCACTATACCCCACTCCCTCTAACTCACTGTAACCTCACTGATGTAAACTCACTGAGGGCCCTCAATCCCTCTGTTACTGTGTCACTATACCCCCACTCCCTCTAACATGTAAACTCACTGAGCAGGGCCCTCAATCCCTCTGTTACTGTGTCACTATACCCCACTCCCTCTAACATGTAAACTCACTGAGCAGGGCCCTCAATCCCTCTGTTACTGTGTCACTATACCTCACTCCCTCTAACATGTAAGCTCACTGAGAGGGCCCTCAATCCCTCTGTTACTGTGTCACTATACCCCACTCCCTCTACTGTGTCACTATACCCCACTCCCTCTAACATGTAAACTCACTGAGCAGGCCCTCAATCTCTCTGTTACTGTGTCACTATACCCCACTCCCTCTAACATGTAAACTCACTGAGCAGGCCCTCAATCCCTCTGTTACTGTGTCACTATACCCCATTCCCTCTAACATGTAAACTCACTGAGCAGGCCCTCAATCCCTCTGTTACTGTGTCACTATACCCCACTCCCTCTAACATGTAAACTCACTGAGCAGGGCCCTCAATCCCTCTGTTACTGTGTCACTATACCCCACTCCCTCTAACATGTAAACTCACTGAGCAGGCCCTCAATCCCTCTATTACTGTGTCACTATACCCCACTCCCTCTAACATGTAAACTCACTGAGCAGGGCCTCAATCCCTCTGTTACTGTCACTATACCTCACTCCCTCTAACATGTAAACTCACTGAGCTGGGCCCTCAATCCCTCTGTTACTGTGTCACTATACCCCACTCCCTCTAACATGTAAACTCACTGAGCAGGCCCTCAATCCCTCTGTTACTGTGTCACTATACCCCACTCCCTCTAACATGTAAACTCACTGAGCAGGCCCTCAATCCTTCTGTTACTGTCACTATACCCCACTCCCTCTAACATGTAAACTCACTGAGCAGGCCCTCAATCCCTCTGTTACTGTGTCACTATACCCCACTCCCTCTAGCATGTAAGCTCATTGAGCAGGGCCCTCAACCCCTCTGTTCCTGTGTGTCCAACTTGTCTGGTTACAACTACATGTTTGTTCATCCACCCTTTGTAAAGCGCTGCAGAATTTGTAGGCACTATATAAATAATAACATAATAATAATGTTTATTTGTCTATCTACAATATTGTGCTCTCTCTGTGGCTAGATTCTATTAGAAGAGGCGAGCTATCACAGTGTATTGCATACTAGGCTGCATTAGCTTTGACTTCTAAGGGTCTATTAACTAAATAGTGAGTTGTTATGACTTCAAAACCAATTTGCAAACTTAAGACTAAAATAAAAGAGTAGGAAAGCTGATTGGTTATTCCTTTTTATCCCGGCTAATGTAGCCTAATGTTAGTCCAGGCACTGCTAGAATGTAATATTTAGTGAATAAAACCCTAAGTATTTATTCCTCAATTTATAAATTCCCATACTGCACATTTTGCAGCTCAATAAAATCCTGAGAAATGTGTAATTTTGTGTATTCACTTAATTTACATATAACATTTGCATATCACAAGAAACAACCTCGCCAGAAGACAAACAACACATGAAATAATTTTACCCCTTGTTAATAACGTAACGTATAACATATGCATTCATTAAAGTATGCGTCCACGCAGCTCTTTTTTTTTTTTAAATGTGAAATAGATTCAGGGGTTTATTCAACAGTAGACTTGTGCAGAGCAGGACACTTCAGTGTGGGTAAATCATTTTTCATAAAATGTACTTTTTTCAGGATGTCCAATGCATGTTTATGTGCCGAATGCTGTCCATGGATCAATATTCAGGGAAATATTTGGGCAAACCGAAAAGGGTGCAAAAATAAGCCAATCAGTATACTACAACATATATACATAATATACATTTCATGCATATATTCTGCAGTAGATTAGCCCGTTTTCCTACTTGCTGTTGAGTAAATGAGAGAGTGCACTGGATCTTATATGTTGTATGAACTGGCCCCAGCAGCACCGTTATAATGTATGCAGGTTCAGGTGAGTACAGCCTTCGTGGTTCCTTATATGAATATATTTGGGAGTCCAGGCCAACTCCCTGGTTTTGCACCCCTTCATGTCACAGGTGCCTCATTCCAGGACCTTATCCCGCAGAGAGCCCCAGGAGGAAGCATTTCCCAAGTAAGTGGATTAATCTGAAGAGCAGGCATTAAGGTGCTAGAATAGGACCTACCAAGAATGGGGTACATTGGTATAGTGGCAGGCTTATGCAATATAAATCATATACTGTAACTAAACCCACAATATTTTTGCCAAAGTGAGGTGTTTTTAAAGAAATGATTACATTCTGTGAGCTTTGAAGTTGCTGCTTAACAAATATATATATATTACACTCCTTTTTTCCACACTATTGGTCACTTCTCATTTGATCTGTGAATCAAATCAACATTTAGTGACAACCCCTACCCATCAGTCATCTTTTAATCACCATCAATCATATATATTTTTTCAGATTCCTGAATTCGGTGATTCGGGTACATTGGACAAATATTGGTCCATGATTAGTGTACATTTCAACTCAGGGTTCAGGAATCTGACTGATCATCTGATCGGCCCAAACGCAAACGAGGTCTATTAAATCATTTTATCCTATTTATATCCAACTGAAGTTTAACACAAACACTATAGTGATATGGTGGATGCATTTGATTCAAAACCTGAATATCCAGCGTCCCAGGACACCAAATTCCATATTTGAATAAAATCCTGTGAGTGCAAATGAATTGTGAGTGCTTGCCTTTAGTTTACAATTTCTATCTCCGTAGAA
This sequence comes from Pelobates cultripes, assembly GCA_933207985.1. Classification (NCBI taxonomy): domain Eukaryota; kingdom Metazoa; phylum Chordata; class Amphibia; order Anura; family Pelobatidae; genus Pelobates; species Pelobates cultripes. The sequence continues at coordinate 14,034,347 of OW240912.1, forward strand.
ATAAGCGGAATACCCATTTTTTAAAAATATTGTGGGAGTTTAATGTAAATTCATAAGCATTTCTCTGTTAAAGTTTTGAACTAATTTCTAGAAATTTTACGTGAATGTGTCATTAGTATTAAAAAAAAACAAAAAAAGAAATGCTCCTGCTGACGTTGCACCCATAAAAATCCCCTATTTATATAATAGATTCTACGACGTACAAAAAAAACAATTAGTAAACGATTATGGTTAAAAGAAGAATTTATTGCAAGCGTGATCTCCAAAACTGATTAATGAACACTTCACAGGACACAAAATTCCCAAGGGACGAGTGATCTGGTTAGAGATACAGAGAGCAGGATAAGCAAATTTTTTTCTATAAATGTTTTTTTTTTTATATTTTACCTAACAATGGAGCAGATGTAGCATTGTGCGGCACAAAAAAAAAGAAGATCTATAACAACCATCATCGCAAAACACATTTGCAATAATAAATAGCCACCATTAGTGGCACTAATATCGATTCTAAATGGACCGTTTCTGAAAGTGCAGACTTACAGCGAGAGAGATGTCGAAATTTCAGTGTCAGCATCTGTGTGACCACAATGCAAAACCCTTGGGTAGACATTCTGTATAAAGAGACACATTAGAAATCTATTTAAACTGAATGTACCCATAGATTAACCTTGGGGCTTCACTGAAAAATATTTCTAGACTGAATATGCTGCCTAATATTTGCAGTTACTGCCACCAAATGCTGGCGTTTAATTTGGGAAAATTTCTACCTGCTAAAAATAAGCAAAATTTCTATGAGAATTTACCATGAAGCCAGTAAACCATGTGATATAAAAAGAGTGTACGATATTAAATAGAAACTGTCTCTCATCCAAGTAAAACCTATTTCAGAATTGACTTGATAGCAAGTAAAATGTATTTATCTCCTGTAACTCCGGATTGTGGGTAACAATACTGCCCCTTTTTGCCTTGGGCGCACTCATGTGTACTAAGACATAAACGCAGAGTCTTCACACCAGCGCATGCACCCTCTACATTTTCATACCTCCCAACATTTCGAATGGACTAAAAGGGAAACTTTAATTGTAGGGGTTGAGTGGGGGTGTGGCTAGATGCAGGCTGTTCAGAGACATTTTAGGGGACTTACTAGTAACAGAAATGTAATTTAGAACAGGAACAATGTATCTTATTTACACAGACTAAACACATTTATTGTAGTTTAAAGACACATTACTGGGCGTATTACTGCGGAGGAGCCCTGTTATAGAGTCAGAGACACCCACAATATGGAGCTCTTAAAAAAGAGGGACATGAGGATAGAAAAGAGGAACGAGGGTGGGGGCAGAGATAGGGACTTTTCGATCCTATATATGGACAATTGAGAGTTATGCATTTACTTCAGTAAAAGGAACCATAACCCCTACAGTCCACTGAAATAACTGTAAATAACTCTTTAAAAGTTCCAAAAAGATTTCTCTCAGCAGAACTGAGGCTGACCACAGTCCAGAATGAGGGACTTCTGACTGGCTATGTTACTTTATAGAGTGGAAACAGATTATCTTTGATGATGTAATGTGTGGGGATTTGGTTAAAAGTGGTTATATTTTTTTTAATTTTCTTAATTTGGATTGTTTTTGCTTAACATATATCTTTATATTATATGCAATGTGTTAAAGGGGAATTGAAACTTCTTAGAATATTTAATATTATATTTACTCATCCTTATATGGAAGAAAAATACATTTGTAAAATGTGAAAAATAAAATTAAACGTATAAATCCACGCCTCGTTATCCTGCAACTGAGTACCTCCATCTTAGCTCCCTGTCAGTGATTGTTACAAGTTCTGTTCTTTGCACCGGGCAGTCAACGTTGAGAAAGGATACAGACACCAGGAAAATTAAACAATATTTCTATTTCTCCTCCTTATTTACAATGTTTGGCCAGACTTTGAATTGTCTGAACTAGGTTGTGTTTTAATCTTTAAAGGACCACTAAAGGCACCCTGTCCTGACAGCAACGAAAGGCGCTTCTGCTGTGAGAACCGAGTCAAGTAATTTAAATATCTTACTTAAAGCTGTATATTGTGAAATAGAGATCACATAAACATGTTCCGAAAATGACATTGACACAATAACAAACAGAAATGATACAAGATAAACTATTACTACACCAAGAATGTCATGTAAAGGAAAGGCAAGTATTACTGTTCCTCTGTTACTGAATGGATTAAACTAAACAAACATTTAAATCATTGCAGCTTCACTCAGATTTTAAAATCCCCGTTAAAGAACATTTTGTGTCCATTTCGATGGCAGGGAAGAGGCTTACACTGGATTTCTACTTAATGGACACGAGGCGTGCAGAAAGGGCTCGGGTTTGCCAGCAAAGTCTGCAATCTTAAGACAAGTGTTCATCTTGAAACCAGTGCGATAGGAAAGACCTTTACTGGGAAGAATAGTTAAATCCTCCTCCATCTGTTGCTCTGTGCAGAAACACGAGATTCCACAAGACGCCACTTTGAGCTCCTTAAGATGTTCAGTGATCTATTTATAAGTCAACTTCCAAGTTTCACATCTGAGACAAGCAATGCAAAAGCCTAGGTATTGCAGATGTTCCCATCATGCTCAGCCAGCCTTAAGGTTAGCTGTCACTATTTAAAATAGAATACACAACTACTTGTTCAGGCATCAATTAAATCAACGGCAGAGTGGACCTTCCAAACCATGTTACCCGCTGTTAATTAGGGGCACTGTCAACATCATTGGTGACTGGTCAGGAGGTGGTCCTATCCAAGAAAGGGGCACGAAATTAAAAGGCAAGTTTTATAAACTAAAATTATACATATTATGCAGTTTGTAGCCCAATTATAATAATAAGCAATAAAGTATATAAATGATAATTTACCTACTTTTAAATGCATGATGGGAGTTATCTAGGATTTGCATATAATTTATTTTTCCTTTACCAGGCCATAAGCCACCAATCTCCTTTCTACAAGGCATGCTTAATATACCTGCCAAACCACTAAAACTCAGTTCATGATATAATTTGGTATAAACATATATGTCAACACTCAATGGTGTCAAACAGGGGATTCCTATAAGGTAGAGTAGGTACTTGCCTACAGGTGCTTGTCCTATGGGGGAGGTCTGCTTTCAGCACTTACAATGTGCCTTTTTCCTGGAGCTTACGTGGGCTGATACCTTGGACAGTGTCCTCTGCAGTCCAGTCAGCCTCATATATTGATAGCAGAGCTGCAAGTGTAAAACTCTGTGTTGTCCCAGATCCTCCAGTGTCTGTGTGTGAGGCTGGACAGGATGTGGAAGGGATCACTTCCCATCGGCTAATAACAGCCTTCACACTGGAAATGCCTGCAGGAGGAACATGGATGCCACTGAATGATGCACAATGTATAACAGTCCCTACAGGTCTATTTTTGTCGAATCTTACATTTTCTATGTTTCTATTCATATTCAATTACAGAAGGCTGACTGGTCTACAGAAGACATTGAGGATGAATATTTTGCTAATAACTCTTCAAACTCTGCATGCCCTAAACACAATTTTCACTAACCCTAAATTACCCCCACCCAATGAAAGGTTTGCCTTTTTTTTATTCCCACATTTAAGCACTAAAAGCCTAAAAAACTCTTTAAAAGTTTAACTCTTCTTACAAACTAAGCATGCCATGTACCCCAATACTAAATATAACCTGACATGTAAATCAGGCCCTGCATGGTACCATCTTTTCCACACTTTGTTTCAACCTGTTATTCTTTATTCTGATATAATGTCCAGCACTATAGTGTTCTTTTCAGCTTGCAAGTTTAATTTACTTTTTTTTCTCTGTAGATAAAATATGTCTTTCTGTAGTTCTATAAGTAATACATTCGATAATTGAATATATGTTTAATAATTCTTTTTTTTTAATGGAGAGACAACTTCAGATCCGCATGGTACAAAATCTTCAGATACGACAACCACTGATACACTTTATAATATGGATCAAAGAACAATGCCCCTTCCCTCTCATTATTTTATTTCTCCTTTTTATTTGAACTATATTGTTTTTCTGTTGCATATACATTGTGAGTGTTAGTTACTAAAGTGAGCATTCATAGTGAATTTCAAATATAAGGTCAAATAGCCGAATTGGAAGAAATATCTCAGCCAGCTATGCTATCAGTTCAGCTACTCTGGCCTTGCATGTGTAATTTACTTAGAATTCTGTCTTTGGTAAATAACACTGTATCATTCACTGATTATTCCTTTATTGTTCTTGTCTGATATTGCTATTATCCTCAATGAATATTGTATTTAAAAATGAATACATGTTTTTCTAAAGAGTGTGCGCATGCAGATTAAAGGACCACTATAGTGCCAGGAAAACAAACTCGTTTTCCTGGCACTATAGTGCCCTGAGGGTGCCCCCACCCTCATGGCCCCCCTACCGCCGGGCTGAAGTGGGAGGAAGGGGTTAAACACTTACCTTTCTCCAGCGCCGGGCTCCCTTGGCACTGGGGACTCTCCTCCTCCTTTGGCCGTCATCGGCTGAATGCGCATGCGCAGCAAGAGCCGCGTGTGCATTCAGTCAGTTCATAGGAAAGCATTCTCAATGTTTTCCTATGGACGCTGGCGTCTTCTCAATGTTAAAATCACGGTGAGAAGCGCGGAAGCGCCTCTAGCGGCTGTCAATGAGACAGCCACTAGAGGCTGGATTAACCCAGCCTCTGAAACTGCTATGTTTACAGCAGGCATGGTTAACCCTCGAGGGACCTGGCACCCAGACCACTTCATTGAGCTGAAATGGTCTGGGTGCCTATAGTGGTCCTTTAAGACCTTTTTGAGATTTTATTAAAAGGTTTGTTGATTCCCTTTAATCAGCACCGCTTTCTATGTAGCAGGAGTTTGGTTTTATCCACCTGCACTTTGGGCACCAACACAACTTTAGTGCATTTGATGGATTTGAAACGTATTAATATGTTGTAATTTTACTTATTTTCATTATATTGGTTTTATGCTGAAATCCCCCAGACTCCAGAAAAGATTTCCTTATCAGTGTATGTACGCAGCACAGCCACTGACAGTACTATGTGAGCTGAACTTCTGTAAGTAAAGCCGACTTTATTAGAAGGAGAGGACACATTCTAAGGTGGAAATTCAAAGTGAATTTGAAATTTAAGCTCAAATTTGAAATTCACTTTGATTTCACTTCTAATTCTTACATTAGTGAATAATCCTGTAAGCATCTGTTTTTCTAGCAGTCTGTAGCTTGCCTGTGGTTCAAATGAAGAAGCTTCATTGTAATTTACAAGTATAATTCAAATCCGCCTCCATTAGAAAACAAGAAGCAGACAGACAGTCACACAATAGATCGACATGCAGAGATATACTAACTCTAGCACTTGCCTGCAGCTTAGCTGTGGATTGAATGAAGCAGCTTCATTGTTTATTACAAGGAAACAGAGGAAAGCAGCCAAGTGGGCTAAGCATTACACCCAATCCATCGCTAGTATTTCCAAAACGGTTTGACTACTCGCACCGGGGAGCCCCCTGGGCACTGCAGGCACACCATATCCACAACAGCAAGAAATTCAGGATTTATTGAGTCCAGTAGTATGTCCATCTAATCATTATAATGCAAATTCATCTAAAAAAATACAACAGTCACTGGGCAAATCCATCCATATGCCGGGTAGCCAGCTGTCACAGTGCAAAAAATTAAATGACAATAAAACGCAATATAACAATAAATTTATAGTTACATGTTACACTTCCCATATACCTCCACCCACCATGTTATAGTTGGGCTATATGTCCACTGTTACTATCCAAGCACAGCTGGGGTTAAAAATCTAGCAACTAGGCAAGAAGTCACTAAAAAGGCCCAATCCCCAGGAGACGGGCCAGTAAATGCCAGACACTGGTCCCATATTTAGACACTGGGTAGGGGCTAAATTGTGACTCACAGTCCTCACCTATGGCCAGCAGGCATGGGCCCTACAATAATAAATTGGGAACCCCCGAGCCACCACCCACGGGCAGAGGGTGGGGAATATGAAACAGATATTTTTATTTTTCTGTTATGTATTGTTTCTGTTAATATTTGTATTAGGTGCGTTGCATATGATGGATTATTATTTGGGGATCAGAAAGCAATTCTGAAGGTAAGCATAGCATTAATTCATTTAGATTTGCTTAATTGGCTTTATTAAGATTTGGCTTTATCTCCCACCCCCACATTTAGTAGGTTGAAGTGGGGACTATTTAATGGCCTTAGATGGAGGTTTGTGGCATTCTAGACATCCAAGGGGGTTGTGATCTATTGTTATGTACACCCCCATTATATTAATACCCACCCAATGCCTGTGGGTGTGGGGACAATGGCAAATCCCCTCCAAGAATATTTACTTTACTTGGACAAAGGCATGTCCGCCTCCCATAACTATATTATAGTTCTAACACACCGTCCATGAAATGGGGGGAGGCCAGTATTTGCTGGTACCATTAGAAGCTATACATAAGGGAGTAAATAATAACCGCTAGAGCTTGACTGAGGTCGTTGACCTCCCCTCCATAAGCTTTTATTTTATTTATATATTTTACTTTTTACTGTGAAAGCCGGCTGACCATCACATGGTTAATCCTTTCAATGCCAACAGTTGTTTTAACTATTTGCCCTTCTGGTAGCGTTCAGACAGGATGAAATCCGTACATATAATCCGTACATAATATCATTCAGAATTGCAAAATCTGGACATTGTTAAATGCCGTGTGGACAGTGTCTGGATTTTGCAATTTAAATGGCCTCTAACAGCTCCCCATTCTATACAGGATCACTCAGATTTTAGTGATTGACCCCTCTTATAATGTATGATGAAGAAGCTGCTTCTGTGCTGCTCGATCACTCCATGTTGATATTAAATTTAGTAATTAACCCTGAAACAGAGAATGATGTTGTATTCATGATTTACCTTTGCCTTCCAATTCTAGCACCGGTTAAGGTTACTTGTTACTTATATTAACGTAATTTATTAACCCCTTAAGGACTAAACTTCTGGAATAAAAGGGAATCATGACATGTCACTGTTGAAGGTAGGGTTAACCGACAGCAATGTTTATGGTGTGATCCAGTTGGGTGCTTGCTGGTATTGGACTCTGCATGAAAGGCACTCCCTTCACTATCATTGTGAGAAGGAGGTAAACAATTAAAGGGATACTATAGTGCTAGGAATAAGTCCCCCCCGACAGTATAAGGGTTAATAAACCCTTATTGTACTTACCCGATTCCAATGCCGATCTACCTGGCATTGCTGCAATTCTTTCTAATAGGGATTTTACTGACACTGGGTGTGCAGAGCGTGAGGACGTCCAGCATCAGTTAGGCTAAAACTGCAATAATTACCATTGCAGGACTAAGGGGACAAGGTCACTCCACCCGGACAACTTCAATGAGCTGAGGTGGTGTGAATGCCTATAGTGTCCCTTTAATTTCATTGTATGATATTGTGCGGGAGTAATCCAATGAATAAAAGTATTCTTCACAATTAAAGTCAGAATGGTTAAATTGGAATGAGCACTAATTTAGCTAATTTCCAGTTTGGTATAGCATTTCCTTTTTCATACACAGCTCTAGTGAATAACTCTCCACCCTCCCACCACTGTTAGCTAATTATTTGGATGGCTTTTCAGGTAATGAATGTCTATACGAAAACTCAGCACTGGGTAGAAGAATGGATCATTTCTATAGGGCTGGATAGCTGGGTTGCCCAGATTGTGTGGGGTACCTATCAATTCTGCTTGTTATAAAGATATAAATATAATATAGTTACATTTAGAACACGGTGCCCCTGCAGTGCATTTAACTTCTATGCTTCAAGTAAGAAATTGATTATTAAAATGCACACTTCAGGCTTTGAAATTTCAACACAATCAAAAATACATGAATCAGACGCTGTGTGGTGGAATCTCGGTAAAAATAAATTTAGTAGGCCGAGATTACCACGTGGCATGTGTACGTGCATATGCTGACGTATCGATCAGTTGGTTGCACGAGGCAAGATACGATCAGTAGTGTACGGAGCATGTGCAAGAATACAGGATGTAGTATTCCCCTCCTCCATTGTGCTGGACAAGCCATGCGGTCAAGCAGGAAGTTAATTCTTATTTGTAATGATTGGTCAAGAGAATGTGCGGGTGGAGCTTAATATGGGAGGAGTTATGTGCCTATATAGGAGCCTGCACTATTGTTCAGGGCTCAGAACTTGCTGTATTTTTGGTGACATTAGTCCCTCTGAGTCCCGATCGGTGATCCAATAAAGAATCTCTTCCTTCCTGAAGAAACCTGTGTCCATCTCTCTGTGCTTTGCTTCCGTCAGTTTCTCCGGTATCATTTGGTGCATTGGCCGGGAAGCTCATCGTTCAACGGTAGCTGAGAGGCAGAGGCGTGAGACGGTCTATCTTTGCCCACGTTCTCTACGGCTGCACCCCTGAACTTCTGCGTGGACCTCCCTTCGTCTCGGCGCCACTGGTCTGTTGTCCAGGAGATCATCGGCCTCTACGTAAGAAGTGCTGGGGTGTCCCCGTCGATGAGTGTGAACTCAGGTTCAGGAACGAGGAGGTAAGACAACTGCTGTTTTAGACGGCAGACCCACTAGGGGTATACCGATTGTGCGGTAGGCCCAAAAGGGGTTTAAATCTGTGTATGGAATCTGCCCCCTCTGTCGGAGGGAAGGAGCGAAGGCGCACCGCTCGATCGAACGCTCTTTAGTAAGACCGTTTGATCTGGTTAGTCAGGCGGGGTCCTGTGTAAATAGCCCTAGCCGGACACCGGTGTCTTGTCTAGACTAGCGTTCTAGGGTGTATATTACGTTCGCTAGGTCGGAGGGACCGGGAGACTAAGCGGCGCCTGTGTAAATTCGGTTCGCTAGCTCTCAACCTATCTTGGCTAAGTGGGAAGGCGTGTAAATTTGGAACCCACTAGACTTTTGATAGAGTAAATAGACTAGAAGGGCAATTTTGTAAATTTCGCCCTCTAGTTCGCTATATGTGGTGTTTGGGCAGTGTGGCTAACCAAAACGGGTGTATATAGTTTTAGGTAGTCCATTCAAGGTACTGGCCAATAGTTTAGTTGGGATTGTAAATGTGTTAAAGATTGTTAGTAAAGTGTATATCTTGTTAGATAGCGCGAGCTCAGCCGTCTAGCGAGAGTGTTAATAGTGTGTTGCTGTATCATAGTGCACGGTACCATAACCCTGTATATTTACTGACACTGTATATAAGTACTAATCATTGTCGTCTATTGCATGTTTAACACCGTAACCACTAATAATTGTATTGTGACCTTAAATTGTGCTTTGACCTATGCTAACCGTACTGTAACCGATACTAGTAAAAGACGATGTTACTGGGGTGTGTTATAGACGGGTAATTCATATATAGAGAATTATAGCGTGGGTGACTGTATAGTTTCGCCAAAGGGCATAATATTGATTATTTAGTGACTGGTGTAACAGCTGTGTGTGTACGGGAATTCCCTGAGTGATTATTGTGTTATTGTGTACGTTTCACTCGGTAACTGTACCACGTGGTGCTGTTGCCAGAGGAAACGGGTGTGACTGTTGAATAAGAACGCGTGCATAGTATTCGTTGTCAACGACGTTCCATTGATAAGTATGGGCGCGTCAGAGTCAACGATTTCGGATCCCTTAGGTTGTATGGTAAAGAATTTTAAAAAGGGATTCAAAACATGTGATTTTGGGGTTAAAATGTCTCCTGTACGTTTGGTCACTTTGTGCACTAGGGAGTGGCCTATTTTGGTTGCGGCATGGCCGCCGCGTGGCAGTTTGGATCCAACCCTGGTACAGCGTGTACACGTGGCTGTATCAGGTAGGCCTGAACTTTACGGACAGTTTCCATACATTGATTGTTGGGGGCAGGCCGTAAACGACTCGCCAAAATGGATCCGGATATGCCACGAGGAGCAATGTCGCCTCATGGTGGCCAGGACTTGTTTGTCCACTAGGACTGGTGTTAGGCCCATTTTGGACACGCCCCCTGAGTCCGAGATCCCTTTGCCGCCTCCTTACTTTCCTTTAAGAGGAAGTGACGCGAATGCAGGAAGCTCTGCACCCCTTCCCCTATTGCCCCCATCCACTTCCGCTTCCTCCTCCAGTACAGAATCCACCCCCCCTCGTATTAAAACTCCCCTTCCGGAACCAGGACCAACCCCCATTAGATCTGAATATCCTGATTTGGCGCCACTTCAAACTTCCGGTCAAGCTTCTTCTAGCTCGGCTCGGAGTATACTATTCACTAACTTTTCCCAAAATCAAGTTCCCACATCCTCATGCCCTATTACCTCTCGACCGGAACCTTTAACTGACGCCCCTCCACGTAGCCCCATACTAACCCGACAACTGACCGGTACCCAACAATTAAAACATTATCAGATGCCTCTTCGTCTGAATCCTGGGTCAGCCTATATCGATGCCGCAGGTCAAATGGCACATGCTGACCCAGTCTTTGTATATGTCCCGTTCACGAATACCGATCTCTTGAATTGGAAGACCCACAATTCCTCGTACACTGAGAAACCACAAGCTATGACCGATCTGTTCACCTCGATAGTTCAGACACATAACCGGACATGGGCTGATTGCCAGCAGTTATTAATGACATTGTTCAATAATGAGGAAAGGACAAGGATTAACCAAGCGGCCATTAAGGAGAGAGCCCGTGCTTTAAATCAAGTCAATCCGGCAGCATGGGCCGCAACACATTACCCTAACACCGATCCTGACTGGAATGTAAATGGCGCAGATATGGCTCAACTTAAAGCCTATAGAGATGCTATAATTGCTGGCATGAAAGCCGGAGGGAAGAAAGCTATTAACATGTCGAAGACAGTTGAGGTGATTCAGAAAAGTGATGAAGCGCCCAGTGTCTTTTATGACCGATTATTGGAGGCATACCGCTTGTATACCCCCTTTAATCCGGAAGACGCTGATAATTCCCGAATGGTAAACTCCGCCTTTGTCAGCCAAGCTTACGGAGATATTAAGCGCAAGCTACAGAAATTAGAAGGGTTTGCAGGTATGTCTATCACCCAACTAATGGAGGTAGCGAACAAAGTATATATGAATAGGGAAACAGAAAGTAAGAAAGAGGAAGAGCGCAAGATGCGTAGAAAGGCAGATATGCTAGCGGTAGCGATCGCAGGCGTAGATAGACGGGGCCCAGATAGAGGCGATGGTAGATGGAATAGGGAGCCTTTGAGTAGGAATCAGTGCGCGTACTGTAAGGAAGAAGGGCATTGGAGGAACGAGTGTCCGCAAAGAGAGCAGTATGAGAGAGACTTACCCAGGGCAGGTTACGGAAACTTTAGAGGCAGAGCGAGAGGTAGAGGAGGCCCCGGAGGGAGTAATGGTAATAGAGGGAGTAATGGGAACAGAGGAAGTGTAAGGGAAGATAGGTACTATCCAGCAGCGCAAAGGTCCCGCGATAGAGAAGGTAGGGACTTTGTGGGATTGGCTGACACGGTCATGGAGGACTATTGATACCGACCGGGCTCCATCCCCCTTGGTCGAGCGGAGCCTATGGTCGATGTATCAATAGGGGGAAAAAGGAGTGCGTTTATGATCGACACTGGTGCTGAACATTCGGTGGTGACTAATCAAGTTGCTCCTCCATCTGGAAGAACTATTACTGTAATAGGAGCAACTGGAAGAAGTGCTGAAAAACCGGTTCTTAAAAGTCGACTCTGTACATTGGGAGGCCACGTAGTAAAACATCAATTCCTTTATATGCCTGAGTGTCCAGTCCAATTGCTGGGACGTGATATGCTATCCAAATTACAAGCGCAGATTACGTTCCTACCAAATGGAACAACATCCTTAAAGTTTAATGGACCCTCAGGTATTATGACATTGTCTGTACCAAAGGAAGAAGAGTGGCGACTTTATACAGTATTGACTAGCCAAAACCCGAGGAGTGATGAATCCTTATTTAATATACCAGGAGTTTGGGCAGAGAACAACCCACCAGGACTGGCCCGCAATATTCCACCTATTAAAATCGAACTAAAACTTGGGGTTTATCCAGTAAGCCTGAGACAATATCATATTCCGCAGAAGGCTAAGAAGAACATCCAATCTTATCTGGATAAGTTCATACGGTATGGTATCCTAAAATTCTGTACTTCCCCTGGAACACCCCATTGCTGCCTGTTCAAAAGCCCGGTACAGATGAGTATCGACCTGTGCAGGACTTGAGAGCAGTCAATGATGCGGTTGTTAGTATACATCCAGTCGTGCCCAATCCATATAACCTGCTTGCTTTAATTCCGGGCGGGGCTACTTACTTTACAGTCTTAGATCTCAAAGATGCCTTCTTTTGCCTCCGAATTGCCGCAGAAAGCCAATGTATCTTCGCTTTCCAATGGGAAAATGCTGTAACGGGCTCGAAACGCCAAATGACCTGGACAAGATTGCCCCAGGGGTTTAAAATTCACCTACCCTATTTGGTTCAGCTCTAAGTCAAGATCTACTAGATTTCGAGTCTATCCCAGGAGAGTGTGTATTATTACAATATGTAGATGACTTGTTGATAGCAGCAGTTACAAAGGAAGTATGTCAGCAAGCAACGCACGATCTACTACACATTCTCTGGAAGGCAGGATACAAGGTGTCAAGAAGGAAGGCTCAGTTGTGTTTGCCAACTGTCAAATATCTGGGATTCCATATCTCTGAAGGTCAAAGAATTATGGGGCCAGAGAGAAAAGAAGCTGTGTGCCAAATACCGATACCCAGGAATAGAAGACAAGTGCGAGAATTCTTGGGGGCAGCAGGCTTCTGTAGGATATGGATTCCCAGCTACGCGATACTGGCAAAACCTCTGTATGCAGCTATCAAAGGTACAGAGCACGACCCCTTCTTATGGACTCAAGAACAGCAAACGGCATTCGAAGATGTGAAGAGGGCTTTGATGAGTGCCCCAGCATTAGGTCTACCTGACCACACACGGCCATTCTACCTGTATGTACATGAGCAAAGAAGAATGGCTGTGGGAGTATTGACACAGTACTTGGGATCATGGCAAAGACCTGTTGCCTACATGTCTAAGCAACTGGATGCAGTGGCCAGCGGACTTCCACCTTGTCTAAGAGCTGTAGCTGCAGCCGCCCTGCTAGTAGCTGAAGCCGATAAACTCACTCTGGGTCAAGAACTTTATGTACGAGTTCCACATGCAGTACAGACGTTGTTGGATTACAAAGGAAATCATTGGTTTAGTAACAGCCGTATGACCAAGTATCAAGCAATGTTGTGTGAAAACCCAAGAGTGCATTTAGAGACTGTAAATACCTTAAATCCAGCTACCCTTTTGCCACAACCTACTGAAAGTCAACATGATTGTTTGGAAGTAATGGATGAAGTATTTTCAAGTAGACCAGATCTTCGTGATTTTCCCATCCAGAACCCTGATGTTCAATATTACACCGGCGGCAGTAGTTATGTAAAAGAAGGGATCCGCTATGCAGGATATGCAGTAACAACGATAGACAAGGTGATAGAAGCTCGGCCACTGGCAAAAGGAACATCAGCACAAAAGGCAGAATTGATAGCACTGACACGAGCGTTACAATTGGCTGAAGGTTTAAGAGTGAACATCTACACGGACTCCAAGTATGCGTTTTTAACCACTCATGCCCACGGAGCTTTGTATAAAGAAAGAGGACTATTGAATTCAGAAGGCAAAGAAATCAAATACGCAGCTGAGATCCTACAACTATTGGAAGCAGTGTGGGAGCCGAAAGAAGTCGGTATTATACATTGTCGGGCGCATCTGAGAGGAGATGGTGATGTAACCAAAGGGAATCGGATGGCAGATAGTGCAGCTAAGCGTGCTGCTGAATCAGGAAGACAGGAATATGTGGGGCATATAGCTGCTCTTATACCAACTCCACTGTCTCAATGGACTCCAATTTATACAGCTCAAGAAGAGGAGTGGTTAAGGACTGAACCTGGAAAGTATTTGGAGAACAAATGGTATCAGTTAGAAGATGGAAGAATAGTTATTCCAGCATCACTAGCGGTAGAAATTGTCCAAAACTATCATAGCGGGACACATTCTGGGAGAGACAGTACAGAAGAATCTCTCAGAAAACATTTCTACATACCAAGATTGTCCAACTTGACTCAGGCCATTGTACGTAGATGTGTAGCGTGTGCTAAAAATAATGCAAGACAAGGACCAGTAAAGCCACCAGGAGTCCAGTTTATGGGGGGACTTCCCATGTCCGATTTACAAATTGACTATACAGTGATGCCTAAATCGGGTGGACATCGCTACCTGCTGGTAGTGGTGTGCACCTATTCAGGCTGGGTAGAAGCATGTCCTACTCGTACAGAGAAAGCAGGAGAAGTCGTGAGATTCCTGCTACGAGAAATAATACCCCGATATGGACTACCCTGCTCTATAGGATCGGACAATGGTCCAGCTTTTGTTCATCAGTGCCTACAACAATTGACTCATATGCTTGGTATAAAGTGGAGGCTTCATACGGCATATAGACCCCAGAGTTCTGGTAAGGTAGAGAGAATGAATAGAACTATTAAGAATCAGTTGGCTAAAATGTGTCAGGAAACCCAACTTAAGTGGAACGTTCTCTTGCCCATAGCTCTATTGCGAATCCGTAGTACACCTACCAGAAGGATGGGCCTCTCTCCTTTTGAAATCATGTACGGGCGACCACCTCCCGTGCTTGGTAACTTAAGGGGGGATTTGAGTCAGTTGGGAGAAGGAATTACCCGGCAGCAGGTTGTAGAGTTGGGTAAGACTATGGAGGAGGTACAGAAATGGGTACAAGATAGATTACCTGTGAATATTTATCCCCCAATTCATAGTTACCACCCAGGCGACCAAGTGTGGATTAAAGAGTGGAATAATGTGCCGTTAGGGCCCAAGTGGAGAGGTCCTTATGTTGTTCTTCTGTCTACCCCTACAGCGATAAAAGTAGCCGAAGTGGCTCCGTGGATACATCACTCCAGGGTTAAACCAGCAGCAGCCGATTCCTGGCAAGTTACAGCAAATCCAGAGAATCCCTGCAAGATCCGGTTAAAACGCACGACTCAGTCGGAGTGACGAGGAACCTTGTAGATTACAAATTTTATTGTTTCAGAGACTTGGTAAGTGAGTGAGAAGGCCATAATAAAGCCTGTCCACTCACCAACGAGTGTATAAGTCAGGGAAAGTCTTGAGGGGACCCCTGTGAAGACGAGCAGAACTCCATTCCCTGCAGTCCTTACATCCTGGAAGCTGAGGTGCCTTCACACGGACGAAGACTGAGGATGACGACGAAAGATGTATTTTTAATAATGTTTATTTATGTGTATTTTTATATTCAGGAAGGTAGAGGTACCAACACTCCTAGCTGTGAGGTATGCATTAAGACTACAAGAACAGGTAACCATATATCCCAGACCCTAATTTGGCATTCGCAATATGAGTGTAAAGGAGATGTATCAAGATGTAGATACTTAAATATAGAATATAGTGTGTGTCATTTAGGAGTAGGAGAACCTAAGTGCTTCAGTCCTGAGTATCAACCCCGTACAATTTGGTTGACTCTCAGAAATGGAGATTCTCAGGGGACCCTAATTAATAAGACGGTATTAAAATCCGTATATTCTTCAGGTGCTCTGCTATTTGATGCGTGTAAAGCAATATCAAGTGGTAGAAAGCCGTGGAATGTATGTGGGGATCTTAGATGGGAGAGGACGTATGGGTCTAACGATAAATATATTTGTCCCAGTAGTAAAAATAAATATGTAAGTCCAAGATGCCCAAATAGAGATTATAACTTCTGCCCATATTGGTCTTGTGTGGGGTGGGCGACTTGGGGACAGACAGCAGACAAGGACATGATTGTGACTAAGTTGCCTACTAATCCATATTGTAAGTCTATGGAATGCAATCCAATCCATATACTTATAAATAACCCTGACAAGTTCTTAGATAAATATGGTAATTTATTTGGGTTTCAAATATATGGGACGGGTTTAGACCCTGGGACAATATTGTTTATAGGGATAGAGACTGATACGGTAACCTCCCAAACTCATCAAGTATACCATTCCTTTTATGAAGAGATGAGCATAGATAATAAGATCCCCCATAATGCTAAAAACTTGTTCATTGATTTAGCCGAGAGTATTGCCGGTAGTCTTAATGTTACCAACTGCTATGTGTGTGGAGGTACTAACATGGGAGACCAATGGCCTTGGGAAGCAAAGGAGGTAATGTCCGGTTCTGAGGCAGTTGACCAATTAATATCTACACAAGCCGACTATCATATGAGTGTTAGAGGTAAATCTGAGTGGAGATTGAAGACCTCCATCATAGGTTATGTTTGCATAGCGAGGAAAGGAATGATGTATAATACTTCTGTAGGAGAATTAACTTGTCTAGGGCAAAAAGCTTATGATGATGATACAAAGAATACAACTTGGTGGTCGGCTTCAAATGTCTCAGAACCATCTAACCCGTTTGCAAGATATGCCAATTTAAAGGACGTATGGTTTGATCTATCCATCACATCTAACTGGAGAGCCCCAGCGAATTTGTACTGGATCTGTGGTAAGAAGGCCTATTCGGAGTTACCACAGGACTGGGAAGGGGCATGTGTGTTGGGTATGTTAAAACCATCCTTCTTCTTGTTGCCTATTGAAACAGGTGAGACTTTAGGTGTTAAAGTGTATGATGTGAATCATAGGAAGAAAAGGGGACCCATAGAGATAGGTGCCTGGGAAGATAATGAATGGCCTCCCCAGCGTATTATAGATTATTATGGGCCAGCCACGTGGGCAGAGGATGGTACCTTTGGTTATAGAACCCCTATTTATATGCTCAACCGCATTATAAGGTTACAGGCGGTGGTTGAGATCATTACTAACGAGACATCACAAGCGCTCAATCTTCTAGCGAAGCATAATACCAGGATGAGGACAGCAGTTTACCAAAATAGATTAGCCTTGGATTATCTTTTGGCAGTAGAGGGAGGTGTATGTGGGAAGTTTAACCTGAGCAATTGCTGTCTTCAAATAGATGACGAAGGGCAAGCAATAGCTGAGCTTACTAGCCATATGGTTAAACTAGCGCATGTGCCTACTCAGGTATGGAAAGGGTACAATCCAAGTAGTTGGTTTGGTAGCTGGTATGAGTGGTTTGGAGGGCTTAAGGCAGTGGTAGGTGGAGTCCTACTGATTTTAATGTTGTGTCTACTCCTGCCGTGTCTTATACCCTTAGTAGTTAGGTCTGTGCAAAGCCTGATAGAAAATATAGCAGAGAGGAAGGCTGCTGCACAGATAATGGCAATTTATAAATATAAGGCTCTAGATCAGGGAGAACCAATGCAGGAAGACGAGTGTTGAAGATTCACATCATAGGATAAGTCTGGTCTGGTTCAAAGGTAACTTGTGGTGTATGCAAACCAAGGTTAAGTGATGCCTCAAGTAATTGTAAAATATCAAGAGGCATCAAAGGGGGGAATGTGGTGGAATCTCGGTAAAAATAAATTTAGTAGGCCGAGATTACCACGTGGCATGTGTACGTGCATATGCTGACGTATCGATCAGTTGGTTGCACGAGGCAAGATACGATCAGTAGTGTACGGAGCATGTGCAAGAATACAGGATGTAGTATTCCCCTCCTCCATTGTGCTGGACAAGCCATGCGGTCAAGCAGGAAGTTAATTCTTATTTGTAATGATTGGTCAAGAGAATGTGCGGGTGGAGCTTAATATGGGAGGAGTTATGTGCCTATATAGGGAGCCTGCACTATTGTTCAGGGCTCAGAACTTGCTGTATTTTTGGTGACATTAGTCCCTCTGAGTCCCGATCGGTGATCCAATAAAGAATCTCTTCCTTCCTGAAGAAACCTGTGTCCATCTCTCTGTGCTTTGCTTCCGTCAGTTTCTCCGGTATCAGCTGGACATCAAATAGTTTCAATAATTGCATCTATTTCCGTTGGAAGTCTCTAGTGAATGTCTGTCTTACAATCACTCATACGTGTGAAAATGTAAACAATGCAGTTTTACAGATACGGTACAGTTTTCATTTGCAAGGTGTCGTCTGTCCTAAAATAACTTTATTAAGATAATGTGATTTGGGTGCCTTGAACTGACACGAAAACTGCAATTTTTGCCAACCTCAATTTTTTGCCATAAACTTTTCAATTCTCTTGTCAATTCTCCACGTTTCCTAGTTTAGAGAAACGATCCCTTAATGTACAGATTCTCCATATTTGCAAAATCTACAGATTCTCCATATTTGCAAAGCCTTTGTGCAGTTTGAATGCGTATTGCACAATCTGATACGGGCAAAATATACAAATGCGTCTCAAAAACAGCCAGCAGAGACAAACAGCAGTGAACCGATAGCGACAGTTCAGCAGGAGGCTCAATATTTTAGAGTCCAGATTGAATTAAAGCTTCTGAGAAGCTAATTTCAGCTGAAAAAGCATCTTGGCTCCTCCTGAGTTACTCTACAGCCAGATTTTAGGTCAGCAGAAGACATCCGTCACCTTCCAGACGTAGCTATTCCGCGGCTGGCTTGATCAGAAGGACAAATTTATAAAAATGACCAGAGGGCCTGTCACCCAAGATACGCCTGGGATCTATAATGAGTTTGTAGAGTCTGGGTGCACGAGGTGCAGCATGCACATTTTAATCTCTCTGTATGTGCACTGAGCTGCAGTGGTGCAATATCCGACTGCCAAAAGATAGGGCTAGACTGAGACCTTGAAAAATTGGCACCTATTTCCCTCTCGCGGACTAATCCAGTAACAGACACTAGAGACTAATGATTTACGTGTTGGCCTCAAATGCCCTCAAACAGGAGAGTCCATTCTATAACCGATAAAAGGCACAAAGCTTTTTCCTGACCACATTAACCTTTGGAGAGCCAGGCAGTAGCTAGGATCATTGGAGGATGGGGCTCCATGTTGCTGGTAATATCACACCCTTTCTACATATTTATTTTTGTCAGGGGAAGAATCCCAGAGGCACAGTGACGTGAAGGAGGTCTAGACAGAGAGAAAGCAGGGGATCCAGCACAGAGGGGATCCCCAAATACAGAATGGGCACAGAGAGAAGGATATTTGCCAACTGTCCCATTTTTGCCAGAACAGTTTTTTGGATCTTGTCCTGGAAAAAAACAGGTACCAGAACCTGTCCCACATTATGCAGGCAACCTGGTGGTTCCCCTGTGTGGCTACTGTTGTGAACATGCAGGGGGAGTGCAGAAGCAGTTTCTTTTTTTTCACAATGTTGGGAATTATGGAGAAGTAGACAAAAAAGCAATAGAGTTACAAAGAAAGCACGGGATCTGCACAGAAAGTGCGAATTATGTAAAAGAGTCAACTTTATTAACTCTACAATGTTAACTGTAAAGTTAGTCAGTAATCTCGTTGTCCATTTTAATACTTAAAGGGATTCTATGGTGTTAGGAAAACAAACCTATATTCCTAGCACCATATAGAGCCCTCTGTCCTCCCCTCCCTCATTCCCCAGCTAGCTCCACCTCCTCCAATGTCGTCCGATGGAGGGGGCTAATGCGCATGCACGGTGAGTGCATTAGGCACTCCCTATAGGAAACCATGGATGTCTTTGTGTAGAGGCAGTCTTAGTCCTGCAAGGTAATCATTGCAATTTCTCGAAAATTTTAATTAATTACATTGCAGGACTAAGTGGGACAGGGACTCTGCACCCAGAACACTTTAATGAGCTGAAGTGGTCTGGGTGACTATATTGTCCATTTAAAAGCTTTCTATTACTTGCACTGTAGTATTCCTTTAAAACACCAAATGTACACACTAGTGATGTCCCGAACGGTTCGCCGAACGTTTTGCCGAACGGTTCGCCGAACGGTTCGCCACGGACAGTTCACCACGGACTCATCATTGAGTAAACTTTGACCCTGTACCTCACAGTCAGCAGACACATTCCAGCCAATCAGCAGCAGACCCTCCCTCCCAGACCCTCCCACCTCCTGGACAGCTCACTAAGAATGCAGCTTCAAAATGGATGCTGTCCAGGAGGTGGGGAGGGAGGGTCTGCTGCTGATTAGCTGGAATGTGTCTGCTGACTGTGAGGTACAGGGTCAAAGTTTACTCAATGATGAGTCCGTAGCGAACAATTCGCGAACCGTTCGGCACATCACTAGTACACACACATTACATATGTGTGGGTCATTGTCACATATCTGTAACTCATTCATGGCTAGCAATACATTTTATCTAATAATCTTCTAATAGATTGTAGAAATACATTTTATCTAATAATCTTCTAATAGATTGTAGAAATACATTTTATCTAATAATCTTCTATTGCCTTTCATTTCAGAATGCTGCTTGGATTTACTTGTAAATTTCCACTGAGAAAACTGTAAAATTTTGAAATCTCAATGTCACTACGTCACCTAAGATAAAAGATATTAGCTTACCAACTATGGCTCTGGCAAGTGGAAAGGTTATTCGTTCAGTAAATGAAAAGGACATAAAGCATTATCGAGAGTAAGAAGAAGCTGCCGCATATGTTGGGACAAATATCTGTTTACATTTTATTTCTGTAATTCAACAATAAGGAACTGAAATCTAAAGTTGTAAAATGATTAGAACAGCATATGTTATGATATATATGGGCTAGCACAAACAGAAAGATGGCTAAGCTTGCAAGTAGGCTGCACTGGGAACAGTCACAATACCGGACTAATTTCAATGTACAGAAAGTAAGGTTTCCTGTGCAGTAAAGTCATCGTGAGTAAATCAATTGAAATTAAAATTGTACAAATGATGAAATCATCACATAAAGTACAATACTAATATTCTACATTCACCATTAACTAAGCAACAGGCAGTATAGTCAGGATATGGTCTGGAGATGGGTCAGGACCAGTGGCAGTGTAATAATAACCATTATAGTGATAATTCACTGGCATAGCGTTTGGCAATCAAGTTGCCCATGCCCTGATGCCATGACAAGCAGCCAGTGAATTGTGTGCTAATGGAAAATGTCCAGGTTCTTCATTCTGGAGACCCATAAAGACACTGGCGGTATGGAGCAGAGTAGACATCTTTGTGCCCTAGAAGGGGAGCCAAGGGTTCATGGCACCTGGGTGCAGGACGTTTCAGCGCGGTCTATGGATGAAGATAAATTGCTCTTCACTTTCCATATCTCGTTGTCCTCTCTTTATACAGCGGATCTTTTTATACTTCCCATTCCTTTCACACTAAAGGGCTCTATAGGAAACATAATCCTCAAAAACAAAAAGGAAATGTGGTCACTAGTAATGATGATTGTCCATACCCACTGCAGATGGATTCATTCCTATTACTAATCCTGAAGGGGATTTTCTACTTTAACTATGTCCGAAGAGAAGCATGGATCAGGGATGCCCAGGAACCTAATGGTTAAACCATATAAAATACTGGTTTGGTGGTTATGGTGCGTATAGTGCCTTTTAAATAAGTCATTAATACAAAAATTAAGAATAAAAAAGTACTTATTAATGGTATCAAGAGTCCTCTTAAAGTAAGGCTTGATCTTGCTTGTCTTGAGAAAGTCTTACGGGACAAAATGCGTTAACCTAAGCATGACGCAGTGATGTCCACACAAGTCATGGTCGCTCCCACTGTTTGTGGATATTTGATTGTACTTGGAGGAAATACTGACTGCGGCTTGTTTTACACTGAATAGACAGGACGTCAGCATCCTAACATCTACCTCAAAGTGGACACCTGTCTCTTCGTTCTGGGTACCAGCTACCAGCTACCAGCTACCAGCTACCAGCAGTAGCTACCCCTCTCTGTCACAATAGAGATTTTTTACCTGAAGCTGAAAGCAACAAGGTGAATTGTTAGCGTAGATCTCACCTAAGAGGTTTGTACACCCCCTAAGAGGCAGGTGAGCTTACACTTAAATGGTCACTGGAGTGATACTAAAAACCTCCAGTTATTTAAATGTGCATATGGCCTTGGGATAGTGCACAAGTAACTCTTTTCTTTGTTTTTTATTGTGTCTATTGGGACTGATGTGTACTACTCAGGAGTAGTGGGAGCTTAGACGCAGAGCTTAAAGGACCACTATAGTCACCCAGACCACTTCAGGTCAATGAAGTGGTCTGGGTGCCAGGTCCCCCAGGTTTAACCCTGCATCTGTAAACATGTTTACATTGCAGGGATAATCCAGCCTCTAGTGGCTGTCTTCCTGACCGACGCCAGAGGCGCTTCCACGACGCTCATGTGAAAATCGCATTAAGCACGCAGAACGTCCATAGGAAAGCATTGAGGAGCTGATGTCGGAGGGGGAGGAGAGGTCACCAGCGCTGAGGGAGTCTGGCGCTGGATTAAGTTAAGTAGCTGAAGGGGATTTAACCCCTTCAGCCGAGTGGAGGAGGGCCCTGAGGGTGGGGGGAACCTAAGGACCATATAGTTTTCCTGGCACTATAGTGGTCCTTTAATGTTTTTGATTTCTATTTTATACAGGTCTTTCTTCCTTCTTTGCTAGCAAAACTGCTACCACAATGTATGAATTTTCGTCTCTTTTCAAAGAGCTAAAGATATTTTGGGCAGGTGTCTTTTAACGCACGTCATTATGTATTTAACTTGATGCTTATTTGGCTCAGCAAACCTTGTTTTATTTTCAAACTACCAATAAAATAAAAACTAAATCTGAATAAAAAATGTTATATATATATTTATATACATATAAACGAAATGACTGACTTTGTCCTCCGTTTGCTTTCGAAATCTGTTTTCAAACAACTACAACTCACTGTTTAGTGAATAAAGTCCAACAGCGAGCTTGTACTAAATAACGCATAGCAATAACGCATTAAACTCACTGGATGATTCGCTAAATGAGCGTCAGTCAGTCAAAAACACACACGCAAATTAGTGATCTGGATTAAGACTTGCAAAGTATAATTAGATACTGCGATGTAAGCAAATACATTATAAATAGTACATGTCTCTAATTAAAGTCTTGCTCTGTCACTATATTAGTACAATCATTTTAATTAAGATTTTTAGCAGATGTATTTTCTTGTTCCAAACTACCTTTATTTCCATGCCACACTTTTTGGAGTCAGTTTTATCAAAAATAACTGCAGTTCAGATGAAGTTTAGTCTAAAGTGGGTTCCCATCAGTAGTATGCCTGGAGTTTAAACAATATGTTCACTTATTTTCAATAGTTATAAAATATTTATTTCTGCAGTTTGAAAAATCTAATTAAAGGCAGATACCAACAACTCTTTATCGTACACCTTTCAACGTTGGTAAGAGTGAAACCATGGAGGCATGGATGGGTCATAGGGTGTTTTATGTTAAAAGGCTGATAGGATAGAGCACTGGCCAGCTCCACTGATAGGTTGTGAGCCCCCAATACAGTTTGCATAGTGCAAACTGGCCTACTGACAAGCTCAGGCACACCAACAGTCCTGTAAAAACTAAAAAAAAGTTACCTATGTACAATCCTGTTTGTGAATAGATTTCCACTTTGGTTTTGTCACCCTGTTCCAATTTAGTTTCCCTTGTATCCTGTATTCATGGACACTAGGAAACTGACCTTAGGCTGCACAGCGTGAGCACATAATTAGATGCGTTTGCATTGTTAATGGACATAAGGATCTTGCAGAGAACACTTTAGCAGTGGTCTCTGCAAGGTCCTGTAGGTGGGGGCTGGGCAGACAGGCCCCCTGCGAAATGAAATGTGTGTCACGTGATGAGAGTTTCACCACTGGTGACATCCCATCAAGGCTCGCCCACCTATCCTGATCTCATGTCTCCCAATGTTTTATGGGGACTTCCTCTCTCTGACATCCCCAGATGTGGGACACTAGAAAGCAAATCCGGAATCCGAATTCAGGACTGTCCTGCCAATCCTGGGGCTGTTGGGAAGTATGGTAACATGCAATAGAGTGCCTCCATCTTAGCTCCCTGTCAATCATTGCTATAACCTTTGCACCAGCCAATCAGAATAGAGAAAGCAAACAGAGAAGAAGAGAAATTAAACAATGTTTCTATTTCTCCGCTTCTTGTGCAAACGTTAAACCTAAAGAGATAAGATGGAAAAATTGTTGATTTTAAGAACATTTTTCCATAATTTACAGCGTTAGTCACTAAAGTGAGAATCCAAAGTGAATTCAAAATGAATTTCAAACTTAAAATGAAAATAACCAAACTGAAACAATCCTCTCAAGTCAGCGAAACTTTCACTCTCATTGCAGTAAACAATTCTCTATTATTTTCGTTACCATCGTGCGTTATCTCAGTAAATTCTTCTAAATGTAAAGTTTAGTCAAATTGCCCCAATGCCTTTTATTTGGGCCATGATTACATGTTTAGTCTGATTGAGGGGGAACATAACCAGGGGACCAATCTGTTACACTCGCTCTGCCAATCTGGGCACCCTAAATAACTCCCATTCATTCTAAGTACCTTCGTCAGCACTGGCACCGCACACACAGACTCACACAGAGCAGCCCTTGTGTCCTAGAGATGGGCAGTGAAGTTTAAGGAACATTAGCAATTCACATGGAAATTAGGGTCCTGCCCCAGAAATGGAACGGCTCCCAAAACTATATTCTTGCTGTTACCAACAAAATTCAAACTGGCAGCATGAGGGGGAAGGGAAGGACGGGCATTAATAACAAGGAAAACACCCACGGATGTCTCCATTCAGTGAGCTCCAGTGATTAACTCAATAAGCACTATGCGTTTCATCCATTGCGAACGAATGAAATTCATTTTAATTTACGCTCAAACGAATCAATCCACCTGGAATTTACCTGTGGAGTCTTATCCATTGAATAAAGTAGAAGAAAAAGGGTCTGAGCACTTCAAATATGTATAAACACAGACGTTAGGCATCCAGTGCCAACGATAACGTTCAGCCACGCAATGTGGCCCTTGTAAAATCAGTCTTGTCACCTCGGGTTCAGAGTTGCACCAATGGTGTTTGTAATTTATGGATGTGAGTGAGTGTAGGCCCATCTCTACGAGCTATTTATTGAATAAGACTCCACAGGTAAGTCCTAGGCAGATAGATTTGGTTGGACATAGATTGAAAGGAAATTGATTGGTTTATACCACCTGACATGCATTTGGGCACAACACACTTATCCACCAAAGACACAGAGGTCAACTATTCTGCTAATTTGGTTGTAGCTTTTCTAAATCATAACTAGGATTTAATTACTTTAAAGGGACACCCCGGGCTCCCACATATGTTAGGTGCACTATGTAGGTTACATTACATGTAAACTATATAGGTTAGGTTACAGTTAGTTATGGTGGGTGTTTTTTTTTCTTTTTCAATACTATGTAGTACTAATTATTGTTTCTCCATAAGTCAGACCTTTCTGCCATTTCATCCTGCAATATCTCCTTTTATGCTCCCATTTATACCATAACTTAACCCTTTACATCAGAAATGAAATAAGTCTACCCTCATACAAATAATACTAAGAGCTCACAAACAAACACACACAGTGCCCACAAACACAACACTCAGGTTCACTTGCTGAAAAGCTTGCAAACAGAAGCCTGGGACTGCTACGGGCAGTTTGTCAAGCCGTTTTGTGAATCCACAGGCATTCGTAGCCTGTAGAAGAACAATTCAGACGATTCCCGCTACCTTCCACATTGACTAGGAGAAAAGAGAGGGAGGTTACAGTGTGTGAGTGTCTAATATTCTACAATAGGTCTATGCTTGCTTGTTAATGTATCTATGACGGCATGTTAGTTTGTATCTGTACATGCATATTAGTGAGTATAATGAGATAGCAGTATTTGGAAAGTGGCTAGTTACATATGTGTGTTTGGCTAATTATATATATGTGTTTGTGTGAACATTGGTTGGAGTGAATGCGAGGACACGAAAATCGCCCAACACGCCACAAATCAAAAGGGAGGCCCTTCCTGCCTACCATTCATTGTTGCTGTAGTTATGGTACAAGAATCCACAGGTGATGATCCACAGTTTGCTTCAAAAAATTTTTACGTAGTTTAAAAAAATCTCAGCCAAAAAAATAACAGTTTCAGCTGGAGATATTTTTAGGTTATTCTGCACTATATGTTGTAGTTTTGATTCACCATAATTCATTCTTTAGAGGAATAAGAGAACACATAAGTGATTGCATCCTAAATATTTCTTTCTGCATCCTTGACATATCAATAAAAATGACTCGTTGCCCATATTTATAACAGCTGAGAAAACAAAAAAGTGAATTAAATAAACAAGGCGCTTTCCAAAATGATGTCAGAATTTTTTTTTAGCCATAAAAGTGGGACAGTCTCCAGAACACTGAAAATTTATTCACAGCTGACATAGTCTCATCTAAAACGCCTCTTGCGAAGTGCGTATGTCAGAGGTTTAATTAGACCAAAATATGTTAATTGCTCACACCTCTTCAGAGATGTTTCAGTGAAAAATGATTGGAAATAATCTGTTACACAATTAAAAGTTGCAGTGGAGATGTAGCAGTGTGATGGATAAAATGGGGATTGTTTTATTTTTATAAATTTTTTTTACAAATTTAGGCTGACCACTATCATGACTTAAACTAAATTTAAACATAAAATGTAAACCATACAAAAAATACAAAATATGCATGCACAAAAAAAAAAATACTTACTATAATGAGTAGTTTCCAATGGTGTGATAAGATGGCTACTATTAAGCGAATTACATTAAAGGACCACTCTAGGCACCCAGACCACTTAAGCTTAATGAAGTGGTCTGGGTGCCAGGTCCAGCTAGGGTTAACCCATTGTTTTATAAACATAGCAGTTTCAGAGAAACAGCTATGTTTATCAATGGGTTAAGCCTTCCCCCAAAGCCTCTAGCGGCTGTCTCATTGACAGCCGCTAGAGGCGCTTGGGTGCTTCTCATTGATAATGCTTTCTTATGCGACCGGCTGAATGCGCGCGCAGCTCTTGCGGCGCGTGCGCATTCAGCCGACGGGGCGGTTCGGAGGCGGAGAGCTCCCCGCCCAGCGCTGGAAAAAGGTAAGTTTTTACCCCTTTCCCCCTTCCAGAGGGTGGGGGCATGTATCATAGAGCACCCTCAGGGCACTATAGTGCCAGGAAAACGAGTATGTTTTCCTGGCACTATAGTGGTCCTTTAAACATCAACATCAACTATAAAGACCTCTTAAATGAAATAAAAGGACATATAGTGTACAAATGGCAACAGTACATGACATACCATTACATTAAAATGCCAACACTACACCGCTACATTCACACACAAACATACTCAATTACATTAAAACAAACAAACAATGCTCAGTACTAAATACAATCCTGTAAGGAAGGGTAAATGGTAGATCCACAGCTGGCAAAGCATTGCAGGAATTGTACAACAGATGGGGAGCTACCTTTAGGCCACCTTTGCAATAAGGGATGGCAAAAAACTATTGCACCATGGCCGTCTCTTCTTTAGTTCTGCAACTGGTCTTTAGTGCCCTTTTAATTACAGGTGTGCTCAGTTATCCTATTCAGGTATCTGATACAATTTATAACACCCCCTGCTGTAAATCTGCTAGTATCTCTCATAGGTTCCAGTCTGCTCTACCAGCACCACAGTGTACTATTCTCACTCCCATGGCACATTGTGTCATGGTTCTTTACCACTGCCCTCCTGTAACTACCTAAACTGCCCCCTGCAGGGTCCCTGCCAGCAATTAGCTCCGTCTGTTCCCAGCCATCTGTAGACTACCTGTGGTGTGTACCGTGTTTGCGAGATTGCAGGTTGTAAAGCAGTTTGTTTGTATTGGCCTCACTGTCACATGTTATATAAATTGTTGGGAGTGTAACAGAAAGCACTTGGGAGAGGTTTATAAAACAATACAAAAAGGAAGATACGTTCTGCAATGGGAGAGGCTATTCAATATACTCAGCTAAGAAACAGAGGGAAATGCAACAGACAAAACCCAGTGAACGAAACTTTGATGTTAATCAGAATTTCACGGATTGATACAAGTCGTAAGGAGGAGAAAGCAGAGCAAGGTTAGGATTCCGCAGGCGGGATAGCAGCATGGGCATCCGTTCAATCCTAGTTAACAGCATGTTAATGTGTAGGTTGTGGTAGGTGATTATTTTACCTGACTCTGTAGGTGAATGTGACCATGGAGGTTGGTGTACATGATTGTGTAAATATGACTGATCTGCTTGGGGTATATTACAGGCTGCATGTCGGCCCCTGTCTGAGCCACAGGCCCAGGCAGCAACCTAATGTTGCTATGTTCATGAGTATTCCTTATAGGGATAGACGGACTGTCAGTTCTGACAATTATTAGTCAGGGAGGTGAGACAGTGAATAATGTTCTGTAATGTACAAGGCTGGCTTACAGAGTGATAAGAGTGTGATTGCTATCAGCATGGTCAGTTAATGCTAGATTTCTGTAGAAATTATGTTACTTTTTCAAAACTTTAAATGTGCAGAATATCGGCACCAGTTTTTGTCAATCTGCCCAAAAGGCAAATGGCAGAAGGTATCTGTCAATCAGTAATTCTTTATATACATTGTATTTATATTACTTAGTTTTAGTGCATTTTCTAGATAAAGACAGAGCTTTATTTCCAGCCTGGAGTATCCATTTAGTGTGAGACGACATGGAGAATGCTTCTCAATGAGGGAGACACAAGATAGAATAATTCAAGTAAAGGTACTTTGTATTTTTTGCCAAGACGCCCTAAGGTGACATTCCCAATTACATGTTGCATGCGGGTTCAGTTTTCTTCTTCACCTCCCAGAGAAGAAGCCTTGAGTCACCGATGGTCACTTACACATGCAGTAGAGTGCAAAACCCAGGTCTATAGAAGATCCAACAAAATACTCCATAGAAATTCTCATATATGCTAGGAGATACCATAAGCATGTGTTGCACATTGGACAAAAGTATTTGGACACCAGACCATTACACCATCAGGGACTTTTATGACATCAAATTCTAAATTCATAGACATTAATAGGTTGGTCCCCACTTTGCAGCTATAACAGCTTCCACTCTTCTAGGAAGGCTTTCCACAAAAGTTTAAAATGTTTCTGTGGGAACCCATCCAGTAGAGTATTTGTGAGGTTAGGCACTGGTGGTGGATAAGAAGACTTGGCTCGCAATCTCGGTTCCAGAGCCCAGTGACAGTATGCTTTATACCACTCGATCTGACGCTTGGCATTGTATGTTTCTGTGCTTATATTAAGTTTGGAACTCTTACATGGAGGACTTTTACACACTTCAGCAATCAATGACTTTACGTGGTCTTCCACTTTTTGGCTGAGTTGCTGCTGTTCCAAAACGCTTCCACTTTCCAATAATACCACTTATAATTGAACGTTGAATGTCTACCAGGCATGACATTTCACAAACTGACTTATTGCAAAGGCAGCCTCCTATCAAAGTACCACGCTTGAAAGTCTGAATTCAATAATAAGAGGTGTGTCCCAATACTTTACCATAGAGTGTATCTGTTCCTGCCGGAAATCAAGATTAATATCTGATAGGAAATTGCAAGAGGCAGCATGTGTAAATTGCCACAGTTTGCCTAAAATCAAGCTGTACAATAGACAAAGTATACTCTACTTAGCCATATAATACTTTTGGTTTATATATGTATATATATCAAAACCTTTTTTATCTTTACAATAAACCTTAATGCAACAGAACTGCTTTCAAAGTGAAAACTCCTATGAAAGTTAATTGATTGAACAGATTCATCATTTAAAAATGAAACTTCATAAAATAAAATAAATTTAATTGTAGGATTTTTTAAAAAAAATTTATTTGTTTTTTATTAGCCAGCAAAATATATGGATAATACATTAAAATATATTAAAAATGTTAAATAAAAACCAAAAAACCAAAAAAATCCATAATTTAAGGGTTTCTGAACGCAATGAGCTCTGCCCCGAAGTAGCTCTCATTATGTTAGAAACTTGCTGTAAACCTCTGCCCGGCATTTTTAACATATTTTTGATTGATTATGAAGGCAAGAAATCCAAATGTTTCATGTGATACAGCAGGCATCATGTGCCACAAAAGCCCCAGTCTGTCATTTATTCATGCATAATTCACGTTAAGGAGGAAATGTTTCCATGCAAGTAAGTAGGAAGCGAAAGTATTAACATCTTTGGTGCCTAGTGGCAAAAACATTGCATTTTCCTCAGGCACAAGTTCACAAGGAAACCTTCTTCTAAACAGCTGTTACTTTACCGTATGGTAAATCAAAGCATCGAGCTATGGTCACCGGGAGGGTGGGAGAAAAAGGCACAGGCGGATATGATATAAAGCAAAGGAAAGAAAACAAGAGGAAAAGAACAAAAGAGAATGAAAGCCAACAGTCAAGCGAGAAAGATTTATGCAGAGAGACTGATAATGCTCTGTGATACATGTCTACGACAATCTAGTAGACGCATCTCATGTAGAAGTGGGAGAAAAGAATGAAAGTCTGGAAATGAATACAGAATTATGATTTTCAACTCGAACTTCCATACCTTCACAGAAATGTGTTTCCAACCAAGATAACTACAAACACACAAAATTAAGCCCTGCACTCAAACTCCCACAACTCCTGGGCAGCAGCAATGGCTACAGTATACACCAACCCAAATACATGCAAAGAAAGTCCATATGTCTATGGGAAATTAAATAACAGGAGGATTCTAGTAACACTCTAATGGCCATTGAAGTGCAAGCTCAGTTGCCGTATCAACTCAAACCTCTTAAGTGAGTCGTACACTGAAAGCAGCAAGGTGAAGTGTGAGTGTAAGACTCATCTAAGAGGTTAGGAAACTGATGTATAGCAGTTTAATCAATGGCAGTTAAGGGGTTACAGGAATCCTGACTATATTTGTCATGACTTCACGCTCTCAGCCAAAACACGCATGGAAAGTCAAACTACGCTAAAAGGCTGCCACAGGTGACGCAACTACACATAAAACACAAGAACGTGGCTTTTAGATGGCTGAGGCTGCGGTCGATACGTTAGTCAGTCAAACACGCTTGTTTTAAACTCACTGTTCAGACACTTGGTATTTACCCAATTATATATTTTATCTACTCAATTCTTTTTCTGTATAGACTGGATCTGGTCGCTTTGACTGAAGATATTAAGATAATAAATGATTGTTCAATCTGAAAAGGCCAGCAAAAGTTCTCTTTAATGAACTCATAGTGGGGGAGGGAGAGAAGACGGATAGAATGAATGAAAGAGAAGAGAGACCATGTGGAACAATAATAATAATAATAATAATAATAATAATAATAATAATAATAACATAGTATTTAACCAGGAAACGTACATTCAGATTACTTTGGTTTTCAAATACATCCTGGGGATGTTACCTTAGCCCAACATCCAGGGGTTGTTACTATGAAACAATAAATGCAAAACAGAGGAGGAATGAAAAGGTTGATTGTGGTTAAAATAAAAAGAGAAGCATGAACAGAAAGAAAAGTGGGGATCGCGAAGGAGACAACGAAAATAAAGATGAATGGGGAAAGCGGCAGTAGCATGAATGACGAGAGGGAAGGGAGTAGAGAGAGGGAATGGGAAGAGAAGTGGAGGGAAGGCTTAAGACACAGAATCAGAGTAGAGCAAATGGAATTCATTGAGGGAATAAGGAGTAGAAACAGAGTGATAGAGACAGTGAGGAAGCAAGGAGAAATGAAGTGCATTCTCAGGATTGTCTGATTTTTACAGTAATCAGATGACTGCATTTTCAATAGTTAGTTCTGCCTCACACCCTCGCCCCCTCCTTACACCCACCCTGGGGGTAATTCAAATGAAAATACTCTATATTTAGGCTGATAGGATAATCAGGGTGGAAGGGCCCCATCTGTTTGATGCTTACTCCAGTTGCTGAGGCAATTTTTTTTCTTGTATTTCTGCTCTATTTTGCTTTACTTAGTTGGAAATGTAAATGAGAGACAAAGAAGGGGTCATTAAAACACACACATCAAGTGTCTATTCACTCAGGCTTGGCTTTAAATACAAAGAGACTGAAAATACATGGATAAGATAGATAGACAGGCAGACAGACAGATATGTAGGTAGGTAGGTAGGTAGAGAGATAGACAGACAGACAGATAGATAAATAGATAGATAGATAGATAGATAGATAGACAGACAGACAGTCTGATTCTAAAGGTTTAAAATTGAGCACTCCTCCAAATTGTTACCACTGTGGTTTAACAATGTTTAAGAATCGACAACACTACTCAATGAAAAAAAAGAAAAGGAGATTCTTTATCAATACGCTGCTCAGCAGCTAATTAAATAAATATTGCATTGTGAAGGAGGTGTGTGTGGGGGGGGGGGGGTGCATAATGCTGGTTATTATTTCAGTCCAGTTTGATTCAGTCCAGTATGAGCTAAATGTACAGCCATTGGTCCCTGAGCCAGGTGACAATACAGTCATTGGTCCCAGAGCCAGCTAACAGTATAGGGACTGACCCCAGAGCTACGTAACAACACAATCTCCTGCCCTAAAGCCAACAAACAGTACACCCACCTAAGACAAAAATGCATAATTCAATGTAAACATGTTTCCATTGTGGGTATACAGTGAAATGTCCCTTTAATACAGTATGTCTTGACTTGAATGAAAAATGTTTAAAACATTATCTTGTTTTAGATTACCGATCAGCCATTTGTCTTTACATCTCTGAATACATCAATATTTGTGTATTGTATCATCATGCCTTTGAGATAGTTCAGTGGATAGAGCTCCAGCTGTATTTCGTTCAAGTCACAGACTTCATTCTCGATAGAGGGACCATGTTTATTTACTGCAAAAGCCATATAAATGCTAGAAAGTCTTCCGATGCAACATATAGATGAACTGTCCTTGAAACAGGAAAGGTTAAAAAAAAGTACCATTTCTGCTAACATAACAGTTCCTTTGATTTAGCATAATTCTGCTACAAGACGGGATATTACCCTTGGATACCATTGAAAATAGATCATGAAAACCTAATTATAATGCTTCATTAAGTACTAAATAAGCACTGCGGAACCCTGGTGATGTAATGTGAAATTCTGAAACACCAAAGGATGTGACCACAGTGTGAGATCAGAAAAACGCGATAAGAACAAAATAATCAAAATATTGTTTAACTAATGCCGAAATAAGAAACCATACTGAATTAGGCAGCTACTGGTCCGTCACAGATTATTTTCCATAACAGTATTATGCCGTAACTCAAAAAGACTCTCACAACATGCAAGTCATCGAGTGAAAATTGACCAACTGCTAGCCCCTAGCTATTGCTACAGCCAATATCCAGCTGCTTTGGTTAACCTGTGACAAATGGGTTAACGTCGATTTAACACGTCCATTTGCTGCTAACCAAAACAAATACTTGGAGAGAAAAACTATCTAATTACTGTTGAGACACCGAGTATTTTGTAAAACAAAGACAGTTTGATCACAACCATAAGGAATGCACCCATGGTATCCTTGCACCATAATTACTACAATGGACTCTGATGCTAATGGTTTAAAGATGTTCGGGTTTTCAAGTTAATTGTCACCACAACAGAAGGGGATATGAACAAGGTTAAGTTCTATCTCGAGGCCATATAATCACACAAAATATTATGATTTAGGCTGTAACATGTAATGTTGCAAAGGCCTGTGTCATCTAGGAAATTAAGAGAAATTACCACACATAGGTTCATCAATTTATTCTACCTCAGGATAGGTTAATCATTAGAGAGACAATTTATTCTCTACGGCAGACAGTTTTCCGAGCAATTGACACTAAGTAATCTGACGTGAACACAGGTTAGTAAAGGTGGAGCGGACTATTCCCTAGTGGGGGAGATGTAATTCCATTAAACTCTCAGAACAGCCGCGAGACATGTCCTCTGTCTATGAATGAATCCGTCCTATGCTGTAATGAAGAGAATGGAATCCATAGAATCCCTAGAGTGTTACATTTTAAAGATCTCGGCCATTTACAAACTCAGGCTAAGTGAATATGTTTAAAGATATGTTATTGCAAGTTCTAAAAGTTCAGCTATCACCAGGGAAACAACAAAACGTTCCTACAGATTGTTCTGCTTCTAGGACCGAGCTCCAGAATCTTTTAGTTCAATTTAAAGAGGCTCAGTCAACATCTATATGAAATGTTCATTTTGGAGGGGAGGTGACAGCATCTCTTCAAGGACAAACAAAATAGTGAAACTGAAAATAGAATTGGAGATTTTTTTTCAGTTAGCTGTTTTGCCCTAAATTTGGAACTTCATTTTGAATTCCATAAGTTTTCTTTTTAAGGAATACTCTTATGAATGGTTGAGTATTGATGCCAAACTGGAATTCACGAGTTATATAGAAAAAGAAGGATCATAAATTACAGAAGTAAGTCCAATTACGGGTAAGGTTCTAAACTCAGAACATTGGAGAACATAATGGGCCTCACTCACAGTAGCCTCCAGAGGGTGACATATACAATGATTCTACCAACCCTGAAATATTCCGGTAACTAATCTCCACTATCAGAAGGTGTGAGTTTTCTTCCACAATAAGTAAAGAATTTTTCCATCCCCCCAGGAACATTATATAAGTTCCAGAAGGAGCAATATGTGTCCAGCTGTGGTGCCATATCATTCCCTGTTCATGGAGCCTGTGGTGGTTTCTGTTGGACTGCAGCTTACTGCATCATCTACACCTGCCGTGTCTGTGATATAGCAGATTTCTCTAGAGTTAGGAGTAGGCTTCATCACGTCCACCGAGATGTTTAGATAAACGAAGGTTTGGTTTTTTTTCTCTGTAAAATTTCTGAAGCAGTTTCTCACGTGCAGGAAAAAATAAAACTGACAGAAACTGTATTGTCAAAATCATCTGGGAAAACGGATGTTTGAATAAATTTGCTCTACTCAAAATAAATATTAGAATTGGAAGGATACTGAAGACATACAGAGAAGGAGTGATACTGAGCAAACATATTACTAAATTTGTGATATAGGAGAGGAACCAGATTTAAGAGTATGTAACTCGGATCAAATTTACTTGCCTCTGAGTTTGATAGATTGGTAGAGAACCCTTCTAAGATGACATGTTTAATAATACATCTTTGCTAAGCTGTTTGTGGGACTCAACGTTAGAGGATTTTGGTAAAAATGTCAATTCTATTCAATCTCGTCTAATTTCTCTAACCGAGGCCATGATGTCATTCTTCTGGATAAGCTTTGCAAATGGTCACAATCTAATTCATCTACAACTATTTCTATGGACTTTAAAGGCGACTTTGTATATTTTTATTTTATCAATTATTTTCAAAGTTTTTCTAGCAGGTTGTGAACATTTCCAAATGTTATCAAAACATATTACATTGCAAAGCTTTAAAAAGATGCCAAACAAGCAGCTAATTAAAAAGACCACTTGTACGTCCTAACATCACATGGAACGGGCATCCATTTTTCCATGATATTATTTCACCTCTCCAACTGGAAGCTAAACTGATTTTCTTACAGTTTTGCTATATTGTGTATAAATTTCAAATTCACTTTGAATTCTCACTTTGACTCCTGTCTGTGATGTGTTGTAACAAGAGTGTTTTTTTCTAATTGCCAATGAGTATTTGCAAACATGTGACAAGGCCAGAATTTTTATGACCATATTTCTGTTGTCAGAAAATATTATTTAAAGTAGTAGTTCCGTTTTGCGACTTTTGTTTTAAAATGAATATTTTTTTGTACTCCCTCTATATGTTTTGTTTTTTATATTTTAAAATTCATCTTGGTTTTCTAGTTAATAAGAAAAACTAGGAACTACTTTCTCTAAGATGGAGCGAGAACTATTTTAAATAGAATATTCTTTTCATCACGTTTTGATGACTGCGTTTGAAAACCAACAGTAAGTCTCTATGGTTTTCTCTGTGTCTAATTTTTCTAATTCTTTTTTTACATATACTCCATTTTAAAAAAAAATCGACTTCCCTTAAAAGGTAATGAAAGCATTATTATATTATAAAACAATAGTTTTGAGTTTAATTTCAGTTTAAGTTCAGTTGCCAAGATGATTTACCCACAATCCATCAGTCAAAAGAAACTCACTAAAACTGCAGACATCATCGAAGAACAAAATGGCGGCATCCAGATACTCGTCACAAGGAAGAAAAGATAATAAATATAAACTAAGGCAAGAGGCATGGGAAGGGGGATATGATTATTACGATACTGGGGTCACGAGGAAAGAAAGACTGAAAAACTGTGCTGTTAAGGTTTTCATAGAAAATGACAAAATAGCTTTAACCCCTTAAGGACCAAACTTCTGGAATAAAAGGGAATCATGACATGTCACACATGTCATGTGTCCTTAAGGGGTTAAAGGAACACTCCAAACCTTTAGCTTGCTATAGTGCTTCAGGGTTTAATGGCCTGTCCCTGCAGGCTTATTTTTTAAAAGTGTCATTTTTATATTTTGAGAGGAGAAGGTCACATATAATAAATTTCAAACTGGACACTTTAATTTTAGTGGAGTAAGAGGGGTGGGGTGTGCGGGGGTGAGGCTAATAATTTATACAACTATAATGTAATTTAGAACAAGAACAATGTATCCCTTTTCTACAGACTGATTTCTAAACACATTTATTGCAGTTTAAAGACACATTAATGGGAGTATTATTGCTGTGGAGCTCTGTTATATACTCAGACACATTACTGGGAGTATTATTGCTGTGGAGCACTGTTATACACTCAGACACATTACTGGGAGTATTATTGCTGTGGAGCTCTGTCTTACACTCAGACACATTACTGGGAGTATTATTGCTGTGGAGCTCTGTTATACACTCAGACACATTACCAGGAGTATTATTACTGTGGAGCTCTGTTATACAGCCAGACACATTACTGGGAGTATTATTGCTGTGGAGCTCTGTTATACACTGAGACACATTACTGGGAGTATTATTGCTGTGGAGCTCTGTTATACAGCCAGACACATTACTGGGAGTATTATTGCTGTGGAGCTCTGTTATACACTCAGACACATTACTGGGAGTATCATTACTGTGGAGCTCTGTTATACACTCAGACACATTACTGGGAGTATTATTGCTGTGGAGCTCTGTTATACTGTGGAGCTCTCAGACACATTACTGGGAGTATTATTGCTGTGGAGCTCTGTTATACACTCAGACACATTACTGGGAGTATTATTGCCGTGGAGCTCTGTTATACACTCAGACACATTACTGGGAGTATTATTGCTGTGGAGCTCTGTTATACACTCAGACACATTACTGGGAGTATTATTGCTGTGGAGCTCTGTTATGCACTCAGACACATTACTGGGAGTATTATTGCTGTGGAGCTCTGTTATGCACTCAGACACATTACTGGGAGTATTATTGCTGTGGAGCTCTGTTATGCACTCAGACACATTACTGGGAGTATTATTGCTGTGGAGCTCTGTTATACACTCAGACGCACCAACAATATGGAACTCCTAAAAAAGAGGAACAGAGGAATTTGGTATCAAAAAGGGTCTGTCTTCCCTAAATAGGGACACTGGGGAGGTATAAACGTCTGTCTTTTGTACTTTGACATATTTATTGATATATTTACCAGCCTCCAGGACATATTGGTTACATTGCTGGCATACCATGGGATTGCATTACGATTTGAGGAAAATTGTATCTGGGATCCTCATTAGGTAGCTCTCTCTTTACATTGCATATTGGGCAACACAGTGCAGTGGATTTAAAGAGAGAGTGCCACTTTCTTAGCTTGTCTACCCAAGAGTACCTCAGATCTGATCATTTAACCACCTGCTTAAACATCAAGTTTGTTTTTTGTAAATATGAGTAGGCATTTAACTTGCAGAATATTCCAACGTATTGCAAAGATGCGTATTTTTTAAATACAATGATTTTTATAAAACACAGGATTAAATAAATGTGTTAAAGGATATAGTATATTGTGAGTAGCAAATTATTTTTATATCACAATATAATATGACAGAGGTATAATGTGAAGCATCATTTCACTTAAGCTGCCCAAGACAGAAAATCAATGTTTTATAAGAAGTAGATTAGTTGAGATGTTTTTCCCAATTTGGTAGGTGGTCAGTCCTAAAACTGTCCCCCCCAACTGTCCCTATTTAGGAGGAGCAGTCCCTTATTTTGGGCCCAAACCACCCTCCCTGTCCCTTTTTTCCCTCTTAATGTCCCTCTTCTCTTTGAGCTCCATATTGTTAGTGTGTCTAAATGTATAACAGAGCTCCACAGCAATAATACTCCCAGTAATGTGTCTGTGTGTATAACAGAGCTCCACAGCAATAATACTCCCAGTAATGTGTCTTTAAATTACAATAAATGTGTTTATAAGTCAGTCTGTGTAAATAAGATACATTGTTCTTGTTATAATTTCCATTTTATATGTATAAATTGTTATTAGTAAGTCACCTAAAATTTCTCAGAACAGCCCACTGTTGGACACTTCCACACAAAATGGGCGGCAATGTGAATTTAAGAATAATTTAAGACGAGCGGTTAGAACAACCGGCTTTAAGGGGACCCACTGAGACGCCGTTTATATTATTTGGGTGATTATAATAAACTGACCATCTGTCTTTCTGACACACCACCATGCACCCCCAGTGTTATTGAAGACGCACAATATTTATAAAGAGGCATAGTAGGCAGCGTGTCAAGACTGTAACCATAGTAACTGGAGATAGGATTGGAGTAACTGCATAAAATCAGGGTCTGAATATATAAATACGGTAACAATGTGCCTAGTATTTCCATGTATCCCAACATGGCGTAATGGAAGCAGACACGACTTGCGGCTTGCCACTTATGCTTCCTTCCCAAACAGATACTGTACTGTCTTTATCTCAGAGATAGTTACATTTAGGGGAAGTAGAGAATGTTGTAAATGTCGAAAAGCATTAGCTGCATTTAAATATTTAAAACCAGTCAAATTTCAGAAATATATCATGTCATTGCTATTTTTGTAATCTCTTAACACACGTATATAAATTCAGGCACGCTTGCGTGTATACAGATAAGTATGCACACACACAAATAATTGGTAATCAAAAATGTATTACCCGAGGGGGCTTATTCAATAAATAAAATAGTTCAGGTGTAAAAAATCTCATTCTGGCTTAAAGCATGCAATGCAGACGTCGGTTGATGGTTTTGTGAATAAGCCTCTTAACATCGGACCATGGCAAATTATTTTTTTGTACTCTCAATTTGATAATAAAAAAATATATAAATTAATCATCCTGTGCTATAAATGGCTAGCGTGCTTCATAAAGTGTAAAACCAACTAAAATAAAACAAACAAAAAAAACATAACACCAAATATTTGTGACATCCATTTTCTGAGATGCTCATGCAGCTTGTTGATGCTAAGGGCTGGCCGAGTGTCACAGAACTCTATTTAACGGGGTTAGTGCTCTTTTGAGCATCCTGGCAAAACATGATCCATCAACACCTGGGGTGCCAAGACTAGCCATGAATGATAAAGAGTATTAAAACTAGTGATTACGCTGCAGACAAGATACAGACAAGGGATGCAAATGACTACATTTTAGAATAGGTTTGGAAAAAAAGGAATTGGGTGCACACCCGAAACATGTATTTTGTAGGAATGGTGCTGCTGTAATGACTACAATTCATACATAATACAGATTAAGGAACAGTGCACACATAAAATACATTTTTGAATTTGTTT
This sequence comes from Pelobates cultripes, assembly GCA_933207985.1. NCBI lineage: Eukaryota > Metazoa > Chordata > Amphibia > Anura > Pelobatidae > Pelobates > Pelobates cultripes. The sequence goes on from OW240912.1 coordinate 14,074,100, forward strand.
GCTGCGATAGGTGATTTTAAGTAGCCTTATAAAATTACAAAAATTTATTTTTATGTGTGCACTGTTCCTTAATCTATATAATTTTAGAATACGTTTGTCCGCTAAAGACACCCTGAAAAATCTGCGGGACACTTATTTTAATCTTATTTTGAATTAACTTTGATCTTCAAAACAAATTGCAGTGTTTATGCTTTAAACTGAGATTGCCGAGAATTGACCTAGAAATTGCACAAGTTGGGCCAAATTTGCTAAGTTGGTAAAATGTTCTCAATGGCTATTTCAGCCAGAGATTTTGAATTCTTTTGCCTGTTCCCCACAATTCCTCCTTTAATTAATAGACCCCATTGAGAAGTAAAGTTCTTTGAATGGTGTGGGCTCAGTGACACCCATTTCACATCAGCTGGTTTGCCATCTATCAGTGATGTCCTGGCGGTTGCCGCAGTTCTATTCATGCAAAGTGAAAAAAAAAAAAAATACAAAACACATCTGCCTAAAACGCTCAGTGCACTCCAAAACTGATGATGAAGATGTTCTGATCTGTTTACAGAAGTAGTCATGCAAACTGAGCACAGCTGCTTGGCGTTAGCCGAGGGAAGGAGCAATACCCAGCCATCTGACTAACACTGCCAGCACAGGACCAGCTACCTGGAGGGGCTACCAAAGCAAGGGACCTACAAGGAGGTCAGATTGCCAAGAACACACAGTGACTCATGCCCATCTGGTGCAAAGAACAAATCTTTGCATGGTTTCTACCAATACAATATGGATTGGTTAGGGTCATACAACCTGGCTCCTGTAATACGCAGCAGGAATAAATAAGGGGCATATAACATTGTAGTTATCTATCTACAGACTGAGTGAGAGGGAGCAGTCAGATTTGTCCCACACTGAGAGAAGACACATGCTATTTAAATAGATCTAGCTAAGAAACTATCTATACTGAATTGGAACCGGACTATAAAATAATTAAAATATTTACAAGACAAATAATGAACTAAGTTGCATGTCATTAAATATGGCAAAAAACAGAATACTGATTACATCACATCCAGCTTGACCTACCATGTCCCAGGTACAAAAAAACGTGGATCCGTCAACCGGTATCCGTCGTTATGTAAGTGGCCATGGTGCTGGGAGTGTCCTTTTAATTGAATAGGGCTAATTAACTAGAAGGGTAATTTATTTATTTTATTTATTTATAAAATATTTTACCAGGATGGATACATTGAGATTTCTCTTGCTTGTCCTGGGTCCACAAAGCATTGCATTGTTACAATAGGATACAATATTACAAACACAATATACAAACTATATATATATATATATATACACACATATATACACTTAATACATAACAGGTAATAAATATATTCAACCATGACAGGTGCATTCTGTGCTGAGGTATGTTGCCATAGATCTCATAAAAGATTTTAGATTGAATGAAGATTTGACTGTGTCCCTGAGGTTATTCCGTAATTGCGGAGCTCTGTAGGAAAATGAGGATCGAGCCACTTTATTTTTGTATTGCTGTATGCTAAATATCATGCTAGTACTGGATCAGAGGTTATAGGAGGTGGGAACAGCCGGGGAGAGAATTCTACTCAGGTAGGGTGGGAGCTTCCCAGAAATGCTCTTATGCACAAGGCTGGAAAGATGAAGAGTGCGTTGGGATTCCAGCAACAGCCAGTTTAGCTCTTTTAACATGTGACAGTGGTGGGTAAAGTAATTACAGTCTAGTACAAAGCGGCAGAATGAATTATATAATGTATTAGGTTATTAAGGTGGGTTTGCGGTGCGGGTGCATACACTATATCCCCATAATCAATGTCTGGCATTAGCATTTGTTGCACTATCTGTTTCCTTACTGTAGGGCTTAGGCAGGATTTATTTCTGTACAGGGCACCTAGTTTTGGGTAAAGTATTGAAGAGCGTTTTTAGTGCAATATGAAGGCCAAAGGATAGATTGGGGTCTAGCAACATACCTAGATATTTAAAAGAGCAGACTGCTGTCAGTGCGCTATTTGAATTTGTTCTGATACACAGTTGTTGATTTTGTAGTTTACGTAATTTAGGTACAGTTCCAAAGATCATTGTAATGGTTTTGCCAGTGTTTAGGAAGAGTTTTTTTTATCCGCTATCCACTTTTCTAACTCTGTGAATTTAAAAAGAGGAATTGTAAAAACTCATGCTAAAATAACCAAGATGTGAAAATACAGGTGTATGCTTTGACATGAGTTCATTTGTCCTAAATGTTGCCATATGGATTTCAATTGGCTACAATTTGCCGTTTAGCTCACAGATCCACTGTATGTATAGAAAGAGCACTATTGCAAGAAGACAGAAAGGGTTATTCACAACAGTTAGAATTCAAAGGGAATTCAAAGCAAATTTCAAATGTAAGGTCAAAACCGGTAACTGGAAGCATAGCTCACTTAGAGATTTGTTTTCCAATTTGGTTTTTTTTGGCCATACATCTGAAGACCACTTTAGTAGGAACTGGTGTGGGATTCCTTGGAGAGAGCAATTTAAAACCAATGAAAATCAAGAACAATCTAGTGTCATGAATGGAAATTGTCAGGTACTGGCTACTCTGGGGCACTTGAAGAATATTTGGTTAGTCTGATGTGTTTAAAATGTTTTACCACATTCCATTCTGTCCAAATTTTGTTACAAAATGTTTCTTCTACTAAAATTAAGATAAAACACTATTGCCCCCGTAGGTATCATTTAACATGACGTCACTCAGTTCTAACGTTGGCACACTGGCAACTAAACTAGCAACTCTGCATCACTGAGGAGGTTGTCCATGCTTGGGGAAGCGCCTCCTATCATAGCAAATAGAAGAAGACCAGAGGCACAGTAGAGGACGGACTGGAGGTGGGTGTTACATGGCGAGTAACGCCCACGAAGCTCGAAGATGGCGTCGCTGAAACGGAGGAGAGGTGTTTTACACTGAACACAGCATGTCACTTTGTGATATATGGTGTATTCAATGTGTGTTGCAGTGATTTCAGGTAAGTTAATAATTCCTACACAGATTCACTTTAACAGCCCTACTTTGCCTTTTCATCTCCATGCAGTGGGGGATGGGTTAATTAATAAGCAGTTTTGCGAGTGGTGCTTGTTGGGTAATGGCGTATATTGGGATTTCTTACTGGGAACCAATGCACAACAACGATGATTTACAGACTTTACTAAGTGTGGTGAAAAACGTAAAATAAATCAGAAACATTAACAGAAAACACACATAGAACTTTTGATTTTAAATAACAGGACATGAATTAGTCTTATTGTTAAATGTATATAAAATAACCATTTTCTGTTACTGTATCCCATTAAACCCATACTTTTTAGGTTTCTATAAATGAGACACCAATGTCCATACAAGATAGATTTTTGCGTGTCTTCCACACGGTTTCTCCATCTGCCTCTCTCCGCATGGTCCCCTGATACAGATATAAGATTAATAGCCTTTCCTATCATACACCACACTGCACCGCTCTGTGAATGTTCTATTGTTACAGAGTCCTATTTACTCAACCTCCACACACTTCAGAGGCCAGGCTAGCGGAGTCATTATAGCACGGAGCTAACACACAACAACAACAATAATAAGATATCTACTTAAAAACAATCACAAATGGTTATTTAATGTTGACATGATTTGACAGAATCTAAAATACAGCTTATTGTCCATGTATTGTTCTATGGTAACAATTTATAGGGAGCTCTACATTTGAAAAATAATTGTGTACACATAGCAACTAATTTGCTTTTCGTACTTTTATAAGTACCTCTAGCATTATCAGATTGAAGGTTATTTGTTTATATATGTTTGGCAAATGAGCCCGCTATATAGTGTATAGTGGTAATGATGCCAGGAGGACCCTGGCTGTATTCCCTGGGATTGGGCCAGACTGTTTTAAAAGGCTCCCTGCTACTTTGATGATCCAAGGCTTCCTGCTGGTGTGGGGAACCGAGGTTCCCTGATGATTTGGTGATCTAAGGATCCCTAATGGTTTGGTGATCCAAGGCTTCCTGCTGGTGTGGTGAACTGAGGTTCCCTGATGATTTGGTGATCTAAGGATCCCTAATGGTTTGGTGATCCAAGGCCTCCTGCTGGTGTGGTGATCCAAGGCTTCCTGCTGGTGTGGTGATCCTAGGGTGCCTGATGATGTGGTAATCCAATGCTTCCTGCTGGTGTGGTGATCCTAGGTTTCCTGATGATGTGTTGATGCAAGGTTCCCTGATGGTTTGGTGATCCGAGGCTTCCTGATGGTTTCCTGGTGGTATGGTGATCCAAGGTTCCCTGATGGTTTGGTGATCCGAGGCTTCCTGATGGTTTGGTGATCTGAGGTTTCCAGGTGGTGTGGTGATCCAAGGTTCCCTGATGGTTTGGTGATCTGAGGTTTCCTGATGGTTTGGTGATCCAAGGCTTTCTCATGGTTTGCATAGCTGCAGATGCTGAATGTCGATGCTGTTGTCATTCATTGGATAAGAGTATCAGATGGCCTCTCTCATGACATTCTCTGCAAATAAATTTGCCCAGATTTATCATTAGACAGTCTTGGATTCTAGTTCTAAGCTGGCCGAGTACACCCAAATAATGCTGCCGGAGGTGGAGTTACACCTCGGCAGTAAAGAGGTTAAACTTTAATATTTCAAAGTTGCATACTAAGCAGTAGGGGTTTGAAGGAGGCCTCATAAATTAGATGCTAATCAACATTTTAACAGAGGTTTTCAGAAAGAATATCAAAAAGATAAAGTAGTCAGTCAGTTAACATTGTTCTTTAACATTACAAAAGCTTTAGAAACTGTCCAAAAAAAAAATACAACCACACATTACTAGTAATTAAAAAAACTGTAATACGGGTGATCTAGTCAAACTTTTGCTTGAAGAGTGTACAGGGCTTGGATGGTTAAGTTTCTAACTTGGAAAGGATAGCAGAATTGACTCATGAATCTGAGTGGCAGGTGAATAGTATATGCCACATCCCGGCAATCTCAAAATGGCTTTTTAGAGCTGCAGCAGAACTTGTATGCCTGGGGCATACAAAGGCAGTAATAACTAGGAGATGCCTCAAGGGTTTCATAACTTGTTCCTTCTGGTGCAGAGACAGCTCAGTTTTGCTAACGGGGAATTTGCAAGACAATTATGACCCAGACCCTAGATTTGTGCAAGTTTACGGGGCAGGGTGTGATATAGTGCAATGCAAAGGTCAACACAACAAACAGCAATACGATTGGTGATAGGGCAGAGAATGCTGGTATACCTGCCAATCACAATCATCTAATTGGCAAAGGATAAAGTCAGGGCTAGATGTCAAGTTGGGAGACTGGAAGTCAGGATGCTAAAGTCATTGAAAAATGGTCCTAAAGCCAGTGCAGGTCAACTGCGTGAAGGAGAGGAATGTGTAATGTAAGCTGCAAAGTGCAAGGCAGCATTATTCCACAGCAAGCCCAGAGAGAGATTAATCATACTCACAGTTCAGATTTGAGATCTATGGGTAACGATGCTCAGCCAAAAAAAAAAATATATATATATATATATATATCGTATTGGCTTAGGTTTATTAGTGAATTTTTCTGAAAATGCTTCTTGGAGTTCAGCCAGATCCTGCACCGAGCAGTACTCCTTCACATCACAAAAGCAGTGTGCAATGTGTGATTGTTGTGATTTTGTCCAACGTATACAAAGATTAGCAGAAACCATAAGAAGGCTGAAACAATCCTGATCCTTATCAGTCTTTTTTAAAATTAAATCTACTGGCCGTCTAAACGTGTATTGGGGGGCAAAAACAACAACAACAAAAAACATTAAATCTGTCATGATTACATCTTCAGTGTCCTCCATCCTCCCTTTATTGAGGCCTAAAGATGCCGCTGAGAAGTTGAACAATTAATCATGACAACATTTTTAAGAAGGCGTCCCATTTTCTGGGTCTAGATCAGGGATAGGCAACATTCTGCACTCTAGATGTTAAGACTATATCTCCTTAAAGGACCACTATAGTGCCAGGAAAACATACTCGTTTTCCTGGCACTATAGTGCCCTGAGGGTGCCCCCACCCTCAGGGCCCCCCTCCCGCCGGGCTCTAGGGGGTGGAAGGGGTTAAACGTACCTCTTTCTCCAGCGCCGGGCGGGGAACTCTCCTCCTCCTCTCCTCCCTCTTTTTCCGTCACCAGCTGAATGCGCATGCGCGCCAAGAGCCACGCGCACATTCAGCCAGTCCATAGGAAAGCATTATGAATGCTTTTCTATGGACGCTGGCGTCTTCTCACTGTGAAAATCACATTGAGAAGTGCGGAAGACCTCTAGCGGCTGCCAGTGAGACAGCCACTAGAGGCTGGATTAATCCATAGGTAAACATAGCAGTTTCTCTATGTTTACAGAAAAAAGGGTTAATCCTAGCTGGACCTGGCACCCAGACCACTTCATTAAGCTGAAGTGGTTTGGGTGCCTATAGTGGTCCTTTAATGCTCTTACAGCCATAATGTTGGCAAAGCACAGTGGGAGATGTAGTTTGTTTACTCCTGTTCTAGATACATGTTTAGCCTACGGTAAAAGTTTTTATGACATCAGCTATTGGTCAGATTGTGGAAGCCTTAAATGACAAGCCTCCATATGGTTCTGTCTTTTAGGGCTGCAATTGGGTAAAAGTATAATGTGGTTGCCTTGGAACTCTTTAAAGTGGTCGGTGTTTCCCAAATATATCCATTCGTAGGTTTATAGTGTTAAACACTTCATGATGTCTCACTGGGCCGAGGCCAACAAGTCAGGGAACAAAGTTAAATATTATTATATTTTTGTTGTGCACACACACGTATTATATATAATTTTTATTTTATTGTTTAAGCACTCTGAGACAGGAGATTGAATAACTAATAAAAAAAAAAGAAAGTAGAAAAAAAAAAAAAAAAGTAAAATAGACGCAATGTACTGGCCTGCCTGGCGCACATTCAAAACGCCTCTCAGGAGAAATTAAATGCCAAAAACAGAGTTCTGGAGTTTGATGTATCACCCTTTATCCTTCTAGCAGTTCCAAGGCGAACGTATGATAATGAGCCAGGCTAATCCCTCTCAGATATTACTGCAAGCGATTATTAGAAGGCGATACGGGAATACAAAGCCTGAGCTGTACATATACAGAAAAAGCACGCAGGCGAACACTCATTCACACGTTAAGCATTGACAAGTCCTCTGCATGAACTGGGATGGTGTGTCAGCCTTTCATATGTATGTATTATACTATACGGCAGCACTGGGTAAATAGCTCTATAGGTACATATGAAGATATGTAGACAGTAGATTTGCCATAAAAATAAAAGGGTATTCTAAGCACCATAATCACTACATTTTAATAGAAAACAGCAATGTTTAGATTGTCCCGAAAACAGACAACCAGCAATGGGGTTTTCTCATTAAAATCCTTTAATTTTCCAGATCTTCACATTCGGTGTCATCACTCGAAGCATGAAACGTATTGGATTGGGAGATCTCAGTGACTGCCACACTTGTCCTATGTGTCCTCAATGCAGATTGAGCTAATCAGGATTGACGACCTCACAATAGCGGGATTGGATTACAGAGAGGGCTGCACCTTGTAATCAGCACAGAACAAGCATGGATAGAGGAGGAGACATTAAACAATTAGGGAGATTTATCAAAGCTTACCTCCCATCTTCTGTGTCCATATGGATGTGGTGAAAGTGTTTAAAGGGGGGAGGACCAGTGATGTGATTTGCATCCCTGGCTCCACCCAAAGGAATGTCCACCTGGACAAAGGGTGGACCATGCAGAAAGGACAGTTTCAGTATACTCAGCAGTTTCCTAATGCAGAGGGGGAGCATGTTCAATGATGGGCTTGTGCTATGCTTGTTGTGTAAAATTTCCTGTTGTGTAAAATGTCCTGCTGAAAATTGGGAATGTCCTGCTGAAAATTGGGATTTTGGGAGGTCTGTCAAAGTGTTTTGTTCTAAACATGTCACGGCACTGCCTGTCCTGTATCCAGAGGCCGGCCCTGCCTTGCCTGTCCTGTATCCAGAAGGCCGGCCCTGCCTTGCCTTGCCTGTCCTGTATCCAGAAGGCCGGCCCTGCCTTGCCTGTCCTGTATCAAGAAGCCGGCCCTGCCTTGCCTGTCCTGTATCCAGAAGGCCGGCCCTGCCTTGCCTGTCCTGTATCCAGAAGGCCGGCCCTGCCTTGCCTGTCCTCAGGGGAGGGCTGGCAGCCTTAGGCCTGGGGGGCAAAACCAGTCAAGAGGCCCATTGCACCACCAAATCAGTGCAATGGTGCCCACCTTTTCCTGGATTTATAACGGATATTGATGTTATGCTAATCAGTAGCTCTTTGCCATACCCTCTCCTTCACGGCTCTGACTTTCAATGTTGTCAGAGCGCAGGCTGAGAATCTCTGAGCCTGTGCTCTGACTCACTAACTGAGCGCCGGAACCATGAGGGAGAGGCTATAATCTGACTGCACCTACTGCTGGTGCGCACCAGTGGACCACCAGCGAATCGTTTAAATTGAATAGGCTGGTGTCCCCAACTTGTGAGCTGTGTTGTCCGCCGGGCGCCTCTGTTGTGATGGCACCCTGCGTGACCGCACAGCGTGCACACCCCAATGGCTGGCCCTGCTGACACACACTGATGTTACTACTTAGAAATCCCTCAATATTAATACAGACAGCAGAGTAAACACCAATAAACTGTGGAAACAGATCTGATCCCACCCAAATTTATAAAGATTTGCTTACTGGATTTGTTGTAAGATTAAATCATGCCTCCTCCCCTCTCTCTCCCATGCGCTGCTCTGTAAGCTGGGAGGAAGTGAAGAGTAATCACAATCTCTCAGCACAGTGGCACCTGTGGCTGCATGGGGAACAGCTGTATTTGCCGCCCCCCATGTGACATCACAATGCCCCACCTATATGAGCTGCCATACGAACTAACGCCAGTGCTGCTCACAGTGTGTGTTTACATTAAAAAGCCTGCAGGGACCGGCTATAGATACCAGAACCACTTCATTAAGCTCCAGTCGTTCTGGGGACTATAGTGTCCCTTTAATGTAATGAAAATTATAGATTAGTGTCACTAATAATATACTAGATTGCCTACTTACAACCAAATGAGGATGATGATGGGCTGCAGTTTGGCTCCACTGGTCTGGTGTAGAACAGGATCTCTGGAGGCTGTTTGCAACTGTGGTCACAAAATTCAATGTTCTGGGAGAATTGGAAGCAGCTCCATTTTTGGGAGGGCCCCTTATACAGCTCAAGGTCTGGGCCCCAGGGCCTGACGGTGAGTATGCCCACAAGGCCCACTCATAAGTCCACTTATATGTTCCACCCACCCATGAGTTCGCTCACAGGGAGTGGAGTGTGTAGGGGATGTGTTATGTGTTATTGTAGAGCAGGGGTTCTCAACGTTAGTCCTCAGGACCCCCTACCAGTCCAGGGTTTAGGGATTACCTGGGTGTGTCTAAGGTGTTTTTTTCCCTTTTTCTAAACACCTGAGACACACCCAGGTAATCCCCAAATCCTGGACTGGGGGTTCCTGAGGACTGGGTTGAGAACCCCTGTTGTAGAGGATCTAATATGTGTGCTTATGGTATGTAGTGTATAGGGATACCAGTTTGTGCAGGTGATGCAGTGTGTTTGTGTGTAGTGGAAGCAGTGTGTATTTGTGTATAAAGGATGTATTGTGTGTTTCTGGTTGTGTGTAAGGGATGCATTGTGTGAATCTGTGTTTGTATGCATAAGGGATGCAAGGTGTGTGTCTGTAAGTGTGTGCATTGAGTGTGTGTTAGTGATGCATTGTGTTTCTGTGTGTATGTAAGAAAAGCAGTGTGTGTGTAAGTATTTGCATTATGTGTTTCTGTGTATGTGTGCAAAGGATGCATTGTCTTTGTGTGTAAGTGTTGCATTGTTTGTGTGTAATGGATGCATTGTGCGTTTCTCTGTGTGTAAGGGAAGCATGTTGTGTTTCTGTGTGTGTAGGGATGCATTGTGTGTGTGTATGTGCGTAGTGTCCTCTCCCCCCTGTGTCCTCCTCACCTCCCTCTCCCTGTGTTCTCCTCACCACCCACCCTCCCTGTGTTCTCCTCACCACCCACCCTCCCTGTGTTCTTCTCAGTCCCCCCTTCTCCTCATCTCCCCTTCTCCTCACTCTTACTCTCCCCCTCCCCCTTGTGTTCTTCTTACTCCACCCTTGTTCTTCTTACCCCCCGTTTTTCATACCCCCCTTCTTCTTCTTACTCCCCCTCCTCCACCTTCTGTTACTCCCCCCTCCTTCACTTACTCCCTCCCTTCACTTACTCCCCCCATCTTCACTTACTCCCCCCTCTTTCACTTTCTCCCCCCCATCTTCACTTACTCCCCCCTCCTTCATTTACACCCCCCATCTTCACTTACTCCCCCCATCACCACTTACTCCCCCCATCTTCACTTACTCCCCCAATCTTCACTTACACCCCCATCCTTCATTTACACATTAACACCCCA
>OW240912.1:14084698-14166209 GCA_933207985.1 Pelobates cultripes
AGCAGCCGCAGCCGCCTGAGGCTCTTAACAGAGTGCTCAGGCGGCTGCAGCATTTAAAGGGCCGGCCCTTCAGTGGCCGGTCCCAACAGATTTTAGGGCGGCCTGGGGGGCAATTGCCTCCCTGCCCCCCGGCCCAGCCCGCCCCTGCCTGTCCTGTATCCAGAAGGCACACCCTGTCTACCCTTACCTCTCCTCCTGTGGGCATGTTGGGTGATATGTACTGTGTTCCCCATGCTGCTCCAGGATACCCTTAGGCTGACAAGCTCTGGGGAATCAAACTCAGCAAACATGGATGTTTGCAAGTTAAATGCACAAACTGACATAGCGTCAAACCCACATAGGGAGGTGTGAACACCTAGTTACCCAGTAGAGCCTTCCACTTATATAGGCCCTTAGACACCTCCTCATGGGAGGGCTCCTATTCCCTTTTCCCTATTTAAACTCAGACCACCCTAAGGTCTGTGCTCAGTTGCTTTGTTGTTCCCCTGGAGTACAGAGCCAGCTCCTGACTGAAGTGAGTTGATTACACTTACCTGCGGATTCCCTCAATCAGTTTTTGTCTGCCTGAAACCTTGAGTAACCCCTGCAATGCTGTTTCATCCTCGGTTATCCCCTGCAACGCAGTTTCATCCTCGGTTATCCCCTGCAACGCTGTTTCATCCTCGGTTATCCCCTGCAACACTGTTTCAACCTTGGTTAACCCCTGCAACGCTGTTTCAACCTTGGTTAATCCCTGCAACGGTGTCCCAGCTTTGATTTATCTCCTGCAATTCAACTACAGCTTCAATCAAGTCTTTCTTCATTTGTCAAGTGCGGGAACCTTGGTAAAAGACTTTATTTTTCCTTGAAGACTTTTATTTCTAATGGAGGAATTGCTTTATTTACCGTTTATACTTGTATTGGGACTTTTGCATTATATTTATTTGTTTTCAAAACATTTTAATTCAGTGACTGTGTCCGTATAAAATGTCTGCATACCGAGCCCATTTACCCCAAACCCGTGACAAAACAGCTCTCTAAATTACTAAAAGTCAGCCAGTCATGGAAACCAGTAGAACCAGCAGGCTTGGATTCAAAGATATAATTCATGTGAACAGGTTGTTTATCTAAGGAGAAATCTGATTGAATAAGAATTAGTTTTTCCTTTTATGTGGCATAATTGGAAATGGCTACAATTGTTTTGGGGTCTGTTTTTGTTTTGTTTTGGTTTTTTGGACCAACAGCATAAAAGAATGGGTTTCAAGGTTGAATTTGTCTTTTTTCAATGTAGACTATTATGTAACATTCCATTTGTGACTTTTCCTCTTTTTGCACCACTTTTTTAAACATTATATTTTGATAATTCTCCCCCAATATTTCATTTTTCCATTCTGAAATGTAGTTTGTCCTGGCTTTACCTTGTCAGAAATGGATTACAATGTAATTTGCTAAATCTTAGATACAAATTTAAAATCAGAACATCTTACTGAAAAATATTTATTCAATGGTGACAATTTCAGAGAATGAACTGTATGTTACTAAAGCATTACTCACTAGATAGGCTGAGAGTATTAACACTTACATGCACTAACACATAGCACACTAACACCTAACATTAAAGGGACACTACAGGCACCCAAACCACTTCTCAATGAAGTGATCTGGTTACCATCATTCCCCCATTTCTACAGTTACTCTGACAGCCACTACCGGCGCTTCCGATGAAATAGAGTAAAACTCTGCTATTTCTATCAGATGGTCTCAGACAGCGCATGCATGCTAGCCTCCCGCATTAGATTGACTGAGATGATCAATCATGATGATCTCAGTCATGGAGGCGTGACTATCTGACTGACCTTTTCTCCCTGCAGTGTATAATCAGAATCAACTCTTTCTCCATTATGTATCCTGTTTGTTAGTTATCAGATTTTGTCCCTTTGGCCACTGTAATAGTGGCGTAATTTTGAAAGTGTTATTTTTCCCAAATACAAGAAAAGCAAAGTTTTTCACTACATGAGAATTGTTTGGAATTTAAAATGAATTGCAAATACAAATTCAAAATCGGCAAAACAGAAAACATTGTTGAGAAACTTTCCACTTTGGCTATTTTTGTCCTTTAAATGTGAAAATTTGAATTATTTAGAATTTAGGGCAATTCACAATTTAGTGAATAACTGTGAAACCAGATTATTTATTTTACTAGTAATTGTGAGAATCGCTATTTTAAATTTTAGCTACACCAGGAGATGGGCTGGCAAATGTTTCCAATCCAACGATCTTGTCCTAGAATTTGCAATTCATTGTCAATGTTCCCGAATTTCCAGGTTAGGCAATCAATCCCAAATTAATTTAATTTTAATAATAAACATAATCATATAAAATGCCCTAAATAGAACACATTCTTTAATTAAAACATTTACATAAAAAAATATATACCTACTAGATCAACATGTTTTTCAGACCCAAATAAAACTCTGCGTCTCAAATCCGTACCTTTTGTCACTGTTTTTAATACCTGTTCAAAAAGCAGACTATTTTTGAGTTGTTACCTCAGCCATTATTAGCATTGTCATGGCAACGAAATATAAGATCGGAGATTGTCTGGCGTTTTTTCCTCCGCGCTCTTAATGTCAATGAATTGAAACATGACTGCGGAGAAGCTGGTAGGTGTTAATCAGCAACTGCTGCCAAATATGACTTCACAAATCTATGAAGAATATATTGTGATCAGAGTGTGAATATTACAGCAAGTTTTCTCAAACAAGGAAAGATTTTAGACACCGGAAATAGAATATGAGCCCACGAGCTAACAGTATTTTTAGAGTGTAGGAGCCAAACCAAGATGTCTAGAAGTGATAATGGATGCTTCACTATATGCCATTGTTGGAGTTGTGGTGAATTGATAAGGATGTGAAAATGTTGGAACGAAATAGCCGAGCTGGGAAATACTCTTAAACCAATTAACCTCAACTCAACGTCTTGTGAAAAAAAGAAAATTCTTAAATTGTAAAGCAGTAAAATATTTGCCTTAGATATTAAGTTGGATGTGCGCAGAACTTTATTCAGGGATGAATGCAACTATCCCTTTAATCCTTCCCCCTTCTTTAGGCCGGGTCAACTTTGAACATTAGTTATATTTTTTACTTTACTTAAAATTCCTATTAACAACATCTTTTTACATAAAACGCTAAAATAAAGTTTTGTTTTATTTCCAGAACACGCGTTTCATAATGAAGTACTTAAGTTTAACTGTGCATCATCTGATAACTAATAAAAAGAAATTTAAAAATATTATTTTAGTCAGAAGAAAAAGAAATATTCTGAAGGAATATTAATGTTTATATTAAAAGCCCACAATTATTTATTAATAAAATGTTTTGCCAGAAATGGCACATTGAGATTTTTCTCTTTTTCAAGAAAACAAATTATCAAAATTTGTGTTTTTAACAAACATGTATTACACCGACACAGTCGTTTAAAAAAATAATTGAAACAGCGCAAAATAGATTGTGCGCTCAATATTTCACTGAGAGGAATCAGAATATAGTTAGACGCCAAATGCATGTTTATAAAATAGTCCTCAGCTAAACAAAACAATTTGATTCTCAGAAAAAAAACACCTCATAAAAAAAAATTAACAAAAAAGTATCTTTAAATGTCAATAAGCATTTAACAAAATCAACAAAACAAAATACCTTATGCCCTTAGCATACCAATATAAAAGGTTCCAATTCTTAACAAGTGGGTATCTATGGTAATCAACATCTTATCGAGGACACATTACATGCATTCATATATTTCACACAAAAAACAAACAAACAAACGCCCCACACACACGTTTGTAGACCCTCATAAGAATTCACTTACATTTCACTCCATCACACCGACACGAGCAGAATTGGGAAGCTGTACTGCAGGGTGTGATTAATACACCACAACCATTTTATTAAGCAAAAGTTGTTTTGGTGCTTAGTGTTCCTTTTGGCCATGCATCCAACAACAAAAATTGCACCTCAACCCTCAAACATTAGAATTGCTAATGATGGTGGTAAATATTTCAGGAACGTTTTCACAGTTACTTTCACATACCTGAAGGGATTAAGAATGCATTGGCAGGGTTCATGGTCTAACAGAGAGCCAGTTCAGCAATCTGGTTTTTCTATTACATTTTAAAGTGAATGAATATCGATTGATTTTTGCTTAGTTAATCTCCTGCAATTTAAGTAAAACTTTAAAACACTGTAATATATATATATATATATATATATATATAGGTATATCTAGGTACCAACAAATTATGGTGAGGACAAACACAATACAACTGCCCACAGTGCAAATACAAAAAAGTATGGACTTTTAGGGGTCCTTATCGGACATTAGATATTATGGTGCCATTAGTGCCCTGGTTCCCTCCCAACTGCTTCTTTCCTGGTGTCTGTTGGATACCAATATTAACTCTGGAAAGACCAAAGTTCATAAATTTAGGTTATTTTTTTTCATTGGCTAAGAATGCCAACTGATTATTCACATGATGCTCTCAGCCAATGAGCTAGCTCTGGAGAGCCAATGGTTTTTCCTGCTTAGGAAACCCCAGCTCTTTGGGGTTAGAATTGGGGGATGGGAGTGGCACCTAGTGGGGGCTCATTAATAAGTAAAATAATTCAAAAACAGTCTGACTGTTTACAATGGAGGAGGTGGGTGGCTGCCAGTGATCTGTAGGAGTTATGGTGCCTGGCATGTTCCTTTAAAAGGGACTTTGCCTCCTATGTTGCCCCTTACCCTTTGGATATGGTTGCCCAGGTAGCAATAATTGGTGTCTCTATTATACTGCTGCCTGCTCTCATCTTATCGCCACTGCATCTGATAAACCAGAGTGCTAGAAAAAAACTTTAGTTGATACATATTTGCTAATAGTTATAATACAAAATACATATCCGCTATATGTACCTATTTGTGGAAACATCTATTTAACAGAAAAACAGAACATGCTGCCCACATTCTTTATGTCAGGATCGAGACAGGGATCCAACACGCAGAGTACTGATAATTATAAAGACCGGACCTTAGAGTGGCCGGACTAACGTCACACAGACAAAGAATGGTCAGGGACGAGCCGAGGTCGAGGGAACGAGAAGACAGGTAAGCGAAAGCCAAGCCAAGTACAAGGGTAGGAGAGAGAAGCAAAGTCAGAATACAAGCCAAGTTAATAACCAAAAAAACAATCACAGGAAACGCACTGAGGGAACAGACAAGCTGAAACCACGACAGGGCAATGACTCACTGTAAGTGAGTACCTTTTATACCCTGCCTCTTTAATTGATGTCCACGCCCCCAAAACGTCCTGGTTTGACATTTGCGGCGGGCCGTGACGTAATTGACGTCATGACATCGGCGGAATTGCGCCGCATCATAAAAGGGGGCGGGGCTATCACGGCCGGCGTCTAAAGTGCCGAAATTGCTGGAGGAGAAGGGTACCTGTGTGCCCACGTGAGATAGGACTTCCAGACGCCCAACCTCCTCGCTATCAGCTACAACAGGTACCATGACACTTTATGGCTCTGATATTTTTCATACTTCTTGTCCAACAATCTTGTCCCAAAACTCCAGATATTATCACTTCTACTAAGGGAGTCCTGCACCTGCCCAACTGTACATCCTGCATCCAAACTCCAAATGATAGGGATGGAATGTACAGCCAGCTCGGCCAGCCCAGCCATCCAAGCTCTGTGCTGTCTATCAGAAAGAGTAGTGGCCGCATATCTATCAATTAATATACCACGTAGAATCAGAGAACATTATCCTATCAACTCAAACTAAACTGATATGCTGTGCATTTGTATAGCTGCTGTCTTTACATAAGAATATGGAACCATACCATAACTACTACAGATTATGGCACTTATTATTTTAAGGGCATTTTTGCCACTTGCGTTTACTAGCTTCTCACTCTAGTTTTCTGAGCAGCTTATAAGACATGTTGCAGGATTTTAGGAAACGTGTAAAATAAACAGCAAATCAGGAACGGGAAGTAAAGGGAAATATATTATAGACACAACAGACAAGTAATGTAAAAATTTTATTTAAAAAAAAACATGAAATATTATTCATACTAAAGCATATTATTCATACTAAATGAATTTGGTTGAGCACGGATGTAAATGTCATTGTCAGATCCACCGTTTCCTGGAGCCATTTAATTTCTTCATACTGATGGGTCGCATATTAAAAATGCTGCCACATATTATGTAGAATTCATATGCAGATGAATAAAATCCAATTACTCATTTAAAGGGTTATTTACAAAAGTAAGAATTCAAAGTTAATTCAACGTGGGTTTCAAATGAAAGACCAGAGCAGCTGAACTCAAAGCACAGGTGACAGAATTTTTCCAGTTCGGTTAATTTGGTTTTAAAGGGACACTATAGTCACCAGAACAACAGTTTAATTTAGTTGTTTTGGTGTGTATAGTCAGTCCCTGCAGGCTTTTTAATGTAAACACTGCCTTTTCAGAACAAAGTCAGTGTTTACATTGCTGCCTAGTAACACCTCCAGTGGCAGTCACTCAGATGGCCTCCTGTGTCTGAACTGACGTTCAGCGTCTGCTCACGCTGAATGCTCCCCATAGAAATGCATTGGTTAAATGCATCTCAATGAGGAGATTATGATTTTCGCAGCACTGTGTTTTTCCACACATGCACGATAGCCAAGGGGGCGGAGCATGGGCAGATCCAGCTATGAGGAGACCTGCGCAGCACTAGAAAAAGGGGAGTAAACACACCCTTTAAATCAGAGGTGAGGGGGGCCGGGGGCATAAAATCTTTTTTTTTAGAAGTACCGTGTCAGGATTACACATTTGTATTCCTGACATTATAGTGTTCCTTTAAATTTAAAATTCACTTATAATAATTCTATTAAAGTGGAATTCAAGAACATTCATCTTTAATGGTTAGATTGTCGTCCCCCTCCTTTTATACTAGAGGGCAACACTTTCCGTTTAAAACCTAGGTTCCATCAGATCTTAGGTATAAATCCGTCCCTGATTAAAATGCAGAAAAACATCCATTCAAGAGGACCAAACTTAGTTGCTGCGGTTACTGTGGCAACAATAGAAGTTACTTTAAATCCCAAACTCCTTTTGCTCTGTTCTAGGACCTACTGAATTCAATTATTCCTAAATGATCTGTTCATTTGTAGCTGCATCACACTGCAGCTCTGAGCAGAGAATATAAGTAATCTAATTTATTGAATATAAATCAATTGTGTTTTACTAGGAAATGTATTGTGAGCTGATTAAAATCTTTATCAATGCAGTCATTAAACAAATATTGCAGAGTACACCAATTAGGTTAATGAAAAGACATTAGCAAGGTTGTGCTTTTGATAACGTTTTTGGGGGATTTATAGGTGGCATCGATCATTCAGCACTGCAAACATTATTCAAAAGATTCTGATAAATAAAGTGGCTTTTTTGCACCAACTATAAAATGTAGCCAATGCCTTTAATATTTTATATATCTATACAGCAGTTTTTATGTACAACTTAAAAAAATGGACACTATGCATTTCTACTTCCCTGCATGCGATGTGGAATGCGGGTAGCTAACGTGCTAAACGAAAGAAATGCCTGGTTCTGATTGGCTGCTACAATCACACGCTTTCAGAGACATGATTGGAACGTGGCAGCTTGAATAATGTACACTGAATCCTATTATTCATGTTTCTTAATATATTCCGCAACACTTTACAATTGTAAAGTTATTCTTTATTTACTCACTATCTATTTATTGTGTTGTTACTCTAAACCAGGGGCTCCCAATTCATTTTTACCGTGGAACCTTTTGACATAGTGTACCAACATTGTGGAACCAAAAAAATGCAAACATTTTAATTAGCAGAGTGTAATGTTTTTGGTATATATTCACTATTGTCTACAAATAGTAAATAGATTGTAGTACTTAGGAGCCGGTGTTTTTGTGTGTAGAGTTGGTGTTTGTATATAATGTTAGTGTTTTAATACAGGGGTGTGTTTGTATGTAATGTTTGCATTTGCGTGCAGGGGTGTGTTTGAGTGTTTGTATATACATTTGGAGTTTGAATTCAGGGGTGTTTTTGTATGTACTATTTGTGCTTGTAGGGCTGTTTATGCACGTTGTGTTGGTGTTTGATTGCTGGGATGTGTGCACAGACACTGCCACATACATACATACATACTTACAGAGAAATACATACACATTAACACACAGATACACACATTGACACATGCACACGCATTCATTTACACATTGACAAAGATACACACCTTGACACATAAACACACCTTGACGCGCAGATACACACACTGGCACATATACACATTGATACACACATACTGACATATACACACACATATACACACACTAGGATTCACACACTGACACACACCTTGACACATTGATACACATACTGTCACACACACACTTTAAACTGATAATTATTGCTAAGTGTTAAAAATGTTGATTAGATGATTAGATCAGCTGGAGGTGTATATAAAGAAAAATTCAGACATAATAGTCACTTTAAAATCTGTGATGTTGATTAATTTACTAAAGGAAGAGTAATTATAAAATTATAAAAAATATAATTGTAAAAATGTTATTATTTCATTCTTTAATTTTCAGATAATTAGTAAAAATATTAGTTAAATGCTTGTGGGAGAAGAGCTCATACATGGACAAATAGGGACAATTTAATTTTAGAGGTGTGGCCAAGGGTAAGACTCACTTACTTATTGAAACGGTCTTAATATATTCCCCAACACTTTACAATTGTAGAAAGAGGGCCCTAGTCAAGCAAGCTTGCAATCTATGAGGATTGAGGTAGGTGGATTTATAACATTAGGTGTCTTGCTCAAGTTCCCAGTTCATTACCACTACTCTAAACATCTCTTCTAAAAAAATTGTATTTGGCTTATTAACACATTATACAACTAAAATGTAATTTAGAACAAGAACAGTGCATCTAATTTACACAGACTGATTTCTAAATACATTTATTGTAGTTTACATGGACACTATAGTCACCAGAACAACTACAGCTCATTGTATTTGTTCCGGTGAGTATAATCATTGCCTTCAGGCTTTTCAGCGAAAATGCAATGTTTACATTACAGCCTATGGATATCTCCACTGGTTACTCCTCAGATGGCTACTAGAGGTGCTACCTGGGGCAGTGCTGCACAGTGTGACTGACATTCAGTGTCTCCACCCTCTGCATGGAGACACTGAACTTTCCTCATAGAGATGCATTGATTCAGTGAGAGGCGGATTGGCCAGGGCTGTGCTCTTAAACTGCCTCCTTGACAAGCTCAGCCAATCCAATGCTTTCCTATTGGAATGCGTTGTGATTGGCTCAGATCATCACTTTTTTATGATGGCAGCCAAGGAGATAGATCAGGGGCAGACACAGCAGCCGCAGATTGGAATAAAGGTACAATTTTACTATAATTATGGCGGCAAGGGGAGGGAGGGGGGGCAGATGGCATTTTTAGCACTATAGGGTCAGTTATACAGGTTTGTGTTCCTGACCCTATAGTGTTCCTTTAAAGACACATTATTGTGAGTAATATTGCTGTGGAGCTCTGTTATACACTCAGAGACACCAACAATATAGAGCTATATAGAGGGACATTTGGATAGAAAATGAATTTGGGTTCAAAAATAGGGATCTCTCCCTCCTAAATAGGGACACTTGGGAGGTATTGCCATCTTGATATTAGCTCCTACAATGCAGGTCCAGCTGTATAATTTATTAAGTTATAGAAGCCATAGGAAGGCCTTGCCAGCACGATGATAAACAGTCTGCACTGTATGTGTACTAATCACTCAACATGTTTATCTGTGAACAACTTGGCAGAATCTTTAATTAGAATGAGCAATCATGCCGTATTTTTGCATACTGAATATTTAACAGCAAATGCAAATGGACCATTCTCAATATACCTCCCTGAAGCCTTTGACAGTAACCTTTGCTATGGTAACAGCTAGTGATGAATTTAAGTTTTATGCTTCCAGGCTAAATATACGTACTGCCCAAACACACTTTGCCAAACACCTGACCTTCCTCTCTGAACCACTTCTTCTGGAACCCCCCACATTGAATGTTAATACGTGTGTGTATTAATGCACATGTAGATTGTGGGTTTGGGTATAAAGCTACACATGTAATCTGGGTGTATGACTGGATATATGTAAATCATTTTTTTATCATTAATGAGTAGCCTACACGTGTTTCCCTAGCTCCCAACATTGAACAGGGAGTGGGGCAGCCCAGGAGTGGGCATTGTAATAATATGGCAGTGGGTGTATGTTTATGTGTGAAACCCAGGGAGGCTGCACAGGTGCCCAAATCAGGATGGCCCCATCCAATCTGGGTCTGGTGGGAGTTATTTGTTACACATTACATATTAGGTGGTTGTTTATAATATGTGTGTGTGTGTACTCTAATAAATTGCAGATTCCCCAATTGGATGGCTTCATCCAAGCTAGAGCTCAGCTCTTATGAGGTTTATTAGAGGGCAGGGATATTTACTAAAGCGTGAATAGTTCAAATTTAAAGGGACACTATAAGAACTAAAACAATTTTAGTTTAATGAAGCAGTATAGATCATGCCCCTGCAGTTTCACTGCTCAATTCTCTGCCATCTAGGAGTTAAATAAGTTTAAATCAACACTAGTCACATCTCCCCAGGCTGGTACTCACTCAGCCTCCTTACACTCTTCCTGAAAAATAACCTTTATGTTTTAGCTTCCCTTTTTGCACAGTGTGTTTTATCTAGAATTTCTTATCTCCTGCAATGTTTGCCTCCTCTGTGTGATAAATGTTTCATTAATAGAGCAGGAGATAAGAACTGCTAAAGAAAACACACTGTGCTGTAAGATCTGATTGAAAATTAAGATTATTATTTTTTTATGTTGGCTGTGTGAGTCACAACCAGAAGAGGTATGACTAGACTGCATAAACAGAAACAAAAGTAAATGGCAGAGAATTGGGCAATAAGTGTGAATGGATATGATATGTAACCTAAAACTGCATCATTAAATGAATACTATAGTGTAAGGGTAGTGTAACGGAACCGCTGGCACCCCGACCGGGTACCTTCCGCCGACGGATGCTCATAGTGCTTTCCGAGGACTCCAAGCACTCTGCCTGACACCATAACCACTGCAGACCCCACGAACCGCCGCAGCTTGGTTGGGGTCTCGCCGTCTCCACCCACTCTGGACCCAGGACCAGGGTCCAGCTTCCAGTAGGTCGACCTCTCTCCGAATTCCAGAGAGCAGGAACAGGAACAAGCTCTTGGCAGAGCTTAGTGATTATACCCTGGGGAGTATAGTGATTATAGCAATCCCCAGAGTGTAGTTTCTCCAATCCCCCAAACATGAGCCGAAACTTCATGAAGGTACAAGATGATCTGTTTATTGGCACACAAAGAACCTTCTTTTATGCAGGTTTCCCTGAGATAGGACCACCCACAGGGTTTTACACAACAACCAATCATAAACGTACATTACAGAAACACTCCCAGCAATTACACACAAAGATCCTCCCCTCTGCCTGTGATATAATGGTTTAACATAATTAACACAGGCAGTAAAAATACAGTTTTTATACATGTACTATAACTTTAAAACTACACATCCAATCTTCATAAAAATTACATATTTGGAATCAGCACACTTTAACATATAACCAAAAATCAGACAAATCCATCCAGGGGTTAAAAAGTTAGCTGGAGGTCCCTTTATGACCGACCGCAAGCACATTTTCCTGCCCAAAACAGTTCCATAGATTTGGGCTGTGCGGTCGGTCTATTTCAGGCTGAAAAAACGACTAAGTCCCATCGCCGAATGGGACTTAGTCTCTGCGGCTGTAAAATCAGTATGGGAGAAGGTAGAGCTCAGCGGTGTTCGCGGAAATGTGTAGCCGATTTTAGTTCCATGAATTTGGCTACACATACCGCTGAACTCGTTCGCATTAACAAAGATGGCCGCCGCCACGTGTTCGGCAAACGAACAAAGGCCACCCAGCATTGTCAATTAAGCTGCGGTTAACCGCAGCTTCTGGGAGGTAAATTGCCTGCACACTTCCACTTCTGGGTGGTCTTAAAGGGCCAGCAGTAGCACAATATAAATCCATTAGCCCAAATAAGGTTTGTAAAGTGCCATACAACCCAGGGCCGTAGTCATGAGGCAGGAGGCTGGCACTCAGGCTCCTCCAACAGCCAGGGGCAAATGGCAACTTGTCACCTAAAAATCTAGTGATGAAAGGCATTTCGTCACAGGTAGCAAAACTGTTTTCCTAATACTATAATGTCACTCTGTCCCCACGCCACCCCCACCTGCAAAAAAAAAGTTAACATTTTTTTTTTTACTTACCTGAATCCAGCACAAGGTCCATTAGATCGGTCTCTCCTCTCCGCTGTCATCACAGCAATCCGGAAACCTAATGTGCATGTATGCTGTGCATGTATTAGGCCACTCTCCTAGGAAAGCAATGAATCAATGCTTTCCTATGGGGGGTTTTCAAGACGCCAGACGCCCTCATGCAGAGCGTGAGAACATCCAGCATTGTTTCAGGGAGTCAAACTGCAGGTGGCGCCTCTACAGGGAGTGCAGAATTATTAGGCAAATTAGTATTTTGACCACATCATCCTCTTTATGCATGTTGTCTTACTCCAAGCTGTATAGGCTCGAAAGCCTACTACCAATTAAGCATATTAGGTGATGTGCATCTCTGTAATGAGAAGGGGTGTGGTCTAATGACATCAACACCCTATATCAGGTGTGCATAATTATTAGGCAACTTCCTTTCCTTTGGCAAAATGGGTCAAAAGAAGGACTTGACAGGCTCAGAAAAGTCAAAAATAGTGAGATATCTTGCAGAGGGATGCAGCACTCTTAAAATTGCAAAGCTTCTGAAGCGTGATCATCGAACAATCAAGCGTTTCATTCAAAATAGTCAACAGGGTCGCAAGAAGCGTGTGGAAAAACCAAGGCGCAAAATAACTGCCCATGAACTGAGAAAAGTCAAGCGTGCAGCTGCCACGATGCCACTTGCCACCAGTTTGGCCATATTTCAGAGCTGCAACATCACTGGAGTGCCCAAAAGCACAAGGTGTGCAATACTCAGAGACATGGCCAAGGTAAGAAAGGCTGAAAGACGACCACCACTGAACAAGACACACAAGCTGAAACGTCAAGACTGGGCCAAGAAATATCTCAAGACTGATTTTTCTAAGGTTTTATGGACTGATGAAATGAGAGTGAGTCTTGATGGGCCAGATGGATGGGCCCGTGGCTGGATTGGTAAAGGGCAGAGAGCTCCAGTCCGACTCAGACGCCAGCAAGGTGGAGGTGGAGTACTGGTTTGGGCTGGTATCATCAAAGATGAGCTTGTGGGGCCTTTTCGGGTTGAGGATGGAGTCAAGCTCAACTCCCAGTCCTACTGCCAGTTCCTGGAAGACACCTTCTTCAAGCAGTGGTACAGGAAGAAGTCTGCATCCTTCAAGAAAAACATGATTTTCATGCAGGACAATGCTCCATCACACGCGTCCAAGTACTCCACAGCGTGGCTGGCAAGAAAGGGTATAAAAGAAGAAAATCTAATGACATGGCCTCCTTGTTCACCTGATCTGAACCCCATTGAGAACCTGTGGTCCATCATCAAATGTGAGATTTACAAGGAGGGAAAACAGTACACCTCTCTGAACAGTGTCTGGGAGGCTGTGGTTGCTGCTGCACGCAATGTTGATGGTGAACAGATCAAAACACTGACAGAATCCATGGATGGCAGGCTTTTGAGTGTCCTTGCAAAGAAAGGTGGCTATATTGGTCACTGATTTGTTTTTGTTTTGTTTTTGAATGTCAGAAATGTATATTTGTGAATGTTGAAATGTTATATTGGTTTCACTGGTAATAATAAATAATTGAAATGGGTATATATTTGTTTTTTGTTAAGTTGCCTAATAATTATGCACAGTAATAGTCACCTGCACACACAGATATCCCCCTAACATAGCTATAACTAAAAACAAACTAAAAACTACTTCCAAAAATATTCAGCTTTGATATTAATGAGTTTTTTGGGTTCATTGAGAACATGGTTGTTGTTCAATAATAAAATTAATCCTCAAAAATACAACTTGCCTAATAATTCTGCACTCCCTGTAGTGGCTGTCTGGTAGACACCCTTTTAAAGGTAGTCTTAACCCTCCAATATAAACATAGCCATTGGTTTACATTGCAGGGATAAGGGGACTGGGACAGTGAACCCAGACCACTTCAATGCAATTAATCAGCCTGGGGGTTTATAGTGTCCCTTTAAGCAAAATTTGTTTTGGAGCCTAAAGTATCCCACTAAGGCCAAAATAGCTGAATAGGAAAAAAATGATATCTCTGCCTTAAAGGACCACTATAGTGCCAGGAAAACATACTCGTTTTCTTGGCACTATAGTGCCCTGAGGGTACCCCCACCCTCAGGGTCCCCCTCCCGCCTGGCTCTGGGGAGTGGAAAGGGTTAAAACTTACCTTTTTTCCAGCGCCGGGCGGGGAGCTCTCCTCTCCGCCTCCGATCCTCCCTTTCGGCTGAATGCGCACACGTGGCAAGAGCTGCGCGCACATTCAGCTGGTCTCATAGGAAAGCATTCACATGGACGCTTGCGTGCTCTCACTGTGATTTTCACAGTGAGAAGCACGCAAGCGCCTCTAGCGGCTGTCAATGAGACAGCCACTAGAGAATTTGGAGGCTGGGTTAACCCTATTATAAATATAGCAGTTTCTCTGAAACTGCTATGTTTATAAAAAAAAGGGTTAATTCTAGAGGGACCTGGCACCCAGACCACTTCATTAAGCTGAAGTGGTCTGGGTGCCTAGAGTGGTCCTTTAAGTTCAACTATTTTGGTCCAAAATGTAAAATTCACATTGAATCCTCAACAATTCTCACTTTGGTAAGTAATCCTGTAACGGTCAGCTGCTGTAGGCAGGAGAAGAGGGGTTAGGGTAGAGGTGGGTGGGCAGTGACTGAGCCTGTTGCTAACGCTGAACTGTATGATAGGTAGCTGCAAAACAGAAAGTAGTAACTTGCTGTGACCAGAAGTACATGAAACAGACATTTATTGATTATTGATTGCAGCCCTAGTTAGCGATTTAAATCCTGCTGCTACACTGTATTAGATCCTCCTGTTCCTTGCTGTGAACGTATTCAGGGGGCTAAAGCTACTAGATCCATCATGTTTTCAAGGCGACACACCACTCATTCATGCTCAAAGGACTAAAGTCACCCAGACTGCTTCATCTCAATGACGTGGCCTGGGTGCAATGATTCTGTGTGTTTCATCAAGGTTAAAAACATTTCTGTTTTGCAGAAAGGGTAACGTTTACCCTGTAGGGTTAAACACGCCCCTAGTGACTTTCACTCTTATTGATAACCATTAGAGGTGCTTCTGCTGCACTGATTGAGTGATTTGGTCAAGTGAGACTGAAGCTCATAGCAAAGCACTGGATTTAGGCTTTCCTATGAGAAGCATTGCATTTAGGCTTTTCCAATGAGAAGCATTCGCTTTGGGCATTCCTATGAGAAGCATTGAATTTAGGCTTTTCTATGAGAAGCATTGGCTTTGGGCATTCCTATGAGAAGCATTCGCTTTGGGCATTCCTATGAGAAGCATTGAATTTAGGCTTTCCTATGAGAAGCATTGGCTTTGGGTTTTCCAATGAGAAGCATTGGCTTTGGGTTTTCCAATGAGAAGCATTCGCTTTGGGCATTCCTATGAGAAGCATTGAATTTAGGCTTTCATATGAGAAGCATTTGCTTTGGGTTTTCTATGAGAAGCATTGGCTTTGGGCATTCCTATGAGAAGCATTGAATTTAGGCTTTCCTATGAGAAGCATTAGATTTGGCCTTCCTATGAGAAACACTGGATGTGCATGTGGCACTTGCCACACAGGCACATCAGACCCCCAATGCTCCCATATGAGTAGCATTGGTTTGGACCATTCCTGGATGAATCCATGCCTCATCAATGACAATGCAGGAGACAGAGAGGTTAGCCGCGCTAAGGGATTATTTCCACTAGAAAAAAATGTAAATAAACTTTTTAAAATGAAATTTGCTGGAAAAGGTGAGGGGACCTGTAAATAACTAGGGACAAGGGCACTATAGAGTTAGGCATGTAGGTTTGTATTCCTAACCTTTTATTGTGTATTTAACTTTTTGAAAGAGCCACAAAAAGAGAAAAAACGGTCAAATGCATAAAATGTTTAATAAACGTTTAATAAGGAACTGAAAATTGTATACAACCAGATCTAGAAAGAAAAAAAACCACAGAGCAAAATACATTTTTAATATTCTTCATGATATTTAAGTACCAACGTTTTAAAATTGCGAAGAAATAGTATGATAATTACATATTTTGTGCCAAATTACTCTAGATTTGAGAATGTTTCTAATTCAATTACTTTGGCCTAAAATTGTTAAATTACCTTGAAAAATATTTTGATATTTCTGATTTAGTAAATAAATCAATACTTTCACAAAAAAGACGACGTCTATAATAGTCTATTTGTAGTTAATTAAAAAAGGAATTCAGGCCACAACAACCGATTTGGAAAAATTCTCCAGATCAGGTTTAGTAGCAGCTTGTACAGCTGAATAGTGTAATTGAGTTTTCAATTCGCAATAATACTATGTTTAGAGAATAAATCCCAAAGACCTGATTTTTTTAATGAAAGCGTCCGGGGCGAGTGCTGACCGATATCCCCGACGTTGATTAATGATCCTCTCCACGGGACACTGAGAAGATGCATTACTTGGATATGCAATTCACTCATGGTCAGCATGCATGCTTATCAGCAGCTGTCACATTGTCGCCATACGCTGTATGCTGAAAGAGTAATTTATTGCAGCTATAATTGTAATACCGAGCTTTGATTTCAATAGATATAGCCCCACCCCCTATTATCATTCTGAACAGAATTATTTTAAATAGAATAGTAGTTTATTTTTGCATTAAAATTAAATTGTTCTGCGGGGTGATTAAAATGCAACAGATCGCATGTTAAAAAACAGAAATGAGTTCTGGAAATATACATTAAAGGACCAGTAAAGGCACCCACACCACTTCATCATCATTGCCGTTTAATAGAAACGGCAATGTTTCCATTGCAAAGTTAAACACACCTCTAGTGGCTGTCTTCCTGACAGCCATTAATGGCGCTTCCCTGTGACAACAGAGTCTAACTATGTTCTCAATTAAATGCTGCTCCTACAGCATAATGATTGGTACAGCATGACGATTTGCCGCGCATGCGTACTAGGCTCCTAATTCTTGGGGCAGAGATCATCAGGGTTCTTGTTCCTTTAAAAATTCAAAGGTTATTGTCATATCTCTGCCTAAACAATTATTTAACCAGACAGAGGACTTGTCACTATTCATATCCCTTTTAGTGACATTTCAAGCATCATAACAGGAAGGGTCAGTGTAAACACCATACAAACGTATTGCAAAGTCTATGGTGCAGGCAGTTCCCTGCAGCCAGCTCTCAGAGTGGCGTATACCAGCATGGTTTGTTAAAATCAGAACAGCTTTCAGCCAGCCCTCCATAGCTGTCAATCAGACAGCTAATATTCTATCTCCTGGACTGTCTGTGTTAATTTATTTCAAGTATTGCATTTGGATAGTGCATGTCACACTCACAAAGTTGAGTATACGCTCTCCACACACTGTGACCCCATTGACTAGACTAAGTGACTCCCAATTGGTGGAGCCACTTCTTGGCTGGAGTGGTCTGCCAGAAGCTGCAGACGGCTTCTCTCAGCTGTACAGCTTTAGGATCATTGAAGGATATGTTTCCAAATTCAGTCGGCTCCTCTATGTAGTCCATGGATATTGGATCTATCAGTGATGTAGGGAAACTAGTAACCAGTGAATTGGAACTGCCAAACGCCACAGCCAGTACCGTCATTTAGTGACTTGAAGCTATGATAATATAAGAGACCACTGGATAAATGTATTCTATATACTTGATGCCAGATATTATTACAGGGCTAGCCAACCTTTCAGTGGCACTGTGCCAAAAAAGATCTTGAAGTCCCTTGGCACGCCAGTCCTGTATGTTGCCTTATTGTGCTTGTGTGTAATTTATGGGTGCTGCAGTTGCTTCGTAGCGTTCTATTTGTGCGTATGTGGCTGTTATATTGTATTATGAGTAGTTTGTAGTATTAATTGTGTATTATACCTGTGAATGTGGGCTGTGTGTGGGGGCTGGTTGTGTAATTGTGTGTGGATAATATGTCACATTGTGTTTGATTGTATGTATGTGGGAGGCTGCTTGTGGTATCGCATGTGAGAGGCTGCTTGTGGGACTGTGCGCGTGCTTGTGAATTGTCGGTGGTGTTGTGGGGACGGTGTGTGTGAGTAGTTAGTGTTATTTGTATGAGGGGAGGCTTATGCTGCAGCTGTACATCTAGCAGTGTGGGTGGCTTACCTGGGGTCCAGTGTTGATCGGGCATGTCTAATGCGGCTTCCCATTCTCAACTGCTGGGAGAAAGCGATCTGAGATCACCTCCCCTAAGTTCTGCAATGCGTAAATTGAGGATTGTCCCTCACCACCTTTTTACATTAGCAAATATCTGCAGTTAGGCCAGAGCCTGTTTGCCTCTAGCAGCCTTGAGTGCCATGGGTTGCTGACCCGTGCATTATACCATAAACAGCTGTTTTATGCTGTCACATTATAGAGTGCTGCATTTTAATGATAAATTGTTGATATCAAAAGGAGTTACATCTCCCGAGCTACATCTTAGGTACAAGACTAGGGGATCCATTGAAGCAACTCCCAGAAGAAAACATGAAATTAATAAGAAAATGTTGGGAACTAACACATCTTTTGTCTAAATATGGAGCCAAAACCACAAAATCATAGCTGGGAACTTCGGAAAGTCTGAGGAGGACAGTCATTTTATATGGAATCTCTAAGAGGGGATATTATGTTAAAAGAGATTTTATGAAATAGAAAGTGGTTTCCTTTCACTGCAGGGAGAACAAGTCAGACGCTATCTATGACCCATCACACAGTACAGGTTTCATATTCTCAGGGATCACTCTGCCTCACCATAATGCCGGTAACTGGAACATCGACTACTGACAGTGGCTGGAGATTGCCAGACAGTTAGCTGTGCCACATTCTCTGAAATCTTACAGGGCACTGTTGGTGCCCCCGTATTGTGCATTTACTCAGGTCACACATCTGTATGGCTAGCCCAAATGCTTAAGGACAAAGAGGTAAATAAGTGGGAAGACCAGGAAGGGTGCCAAGAGGGGCACAAGGGAAGGTGCCAAAAAAACACAAAAAACGCAAAAACAACAAAAACAACAACAAACAACCAAACAAACAACAACTTTTATATAGAGTTAGTCAACTGAGTGTTGGGTATGTCAATAAATGTTTGGTAAATGGACAATGCAGTCCTAGCGTTACAATAAAACTGCAAAAGTGCCAGAATATTTTAATATATGTAACAAAAAAAAAAGCCTTTTAAGGAAAAGAACTGACATAGCAACAATGACAAGAATACTGCACACTGGGAGTTTGAAAGGTCGCTGCGGCAGAAGGAGAAAGGACTGCTTATTTGAAGAAATCTAATAAACGGTTCTAAAGTTAAATAATAGCTTACCGCTAATGAGAGCAAATTAAAAAGCTTTTTTCAGGTACATAGAATCCTACTTTAAAAAGAGACACACCATTTATTCTGAAGAAACTATAGCTCTCTAAGGATGTGGTGTAAGTGACAACTTTATTATTTAATATTGAATAATCTGTTTATTGGATGCAGGTGGTTGCGTTTTAAAAATGGAGGATGACCTCTATTTCAGATAGAAAGGACCGTTTGACACACCCCTATGGCCCTGAAGGGGTTAAAAATAAAATCCCCAAGTTTAATTTTTATGATCACTCACAGGTTCATATAAAGAAATGTCTTCCATTCCGGTCTGTATAATATAATCATTTTAGCATGTTTCTATAATGAGATCTATTGAGCGTGAAATTTACACCATTACGGAGTCCATTTTTATTTTTCATTTTACATTTTTTGTGACGTTACTCAAAAATAAAGCATTTAGAAGTATATGAGACAGATATATATCATCAGAGATTGATGTAGATGAAGAGCGCGTAAGAACCATGTGAATTAGCGATATTGTGTCATTTTAAAGGTTTATCTTCCAAAACGTTAATTAAACGTTAATTAAGTTAGGCAGAGTCACATTTGTATTATTGTGGGGGTAGACAAGGTTTGTGTAAGCAAAATAGTCCCTAAAAACCTGGTTAAGAGATATTAAATAAAAAACATCTGCTTTTAAAAGTTATGAAAAAAACACAAGACAATTCCAACTTCTTTTCTGATTTTTCCGATTACATTTCCAACATGGAGAATAGATCTCTCTGTCGATAAAATTGTGTCCCTGCAATTTCCCCATTAATGTGCATTAATCACTTATGGAGTAGGTGAATGAGTGTTTTGCACTAAGCCTGAAACCTGAATACAAATAACAAACCAGACCAGGAGTAGTGAGATTTGCAGAGTAGAATCTTGCAGAAACTAAAAATTATTATTAAAGTTGTGACCTGGTGATACAATAGCTAGCATTCACAAGTTTTAAATCACATTTAACCCTTAACAGTCAATGAAGGTTCAGGACCGTCATCAGAAACATCCCCTTGAGGACTGATGACGGTCCTGAACCGTCATAATTACTTACCCGATCGTCATCATTCGGCATTGCTCCGGGTCTGGGGGCACTGACTGACAGCCCAGACAGTCCCCCCTCGGCCAATTAGGCCCCGCGGCCATGTGATCGCTCAGAGCACAGAGCAGTGACATGGCCGCAATAGGTGTCCACGTATAGGTGTCCAAGTATCTGCCTGAACTGACAGGCAGTCTCTCTGCTGCTAGGAAATAGATAAA
Source organism: Pelobates cultripes (assembly GCA_933207985.1). Lineage (NCBI taxonomy): Eukaryota > Metazoa > Chordata > Amphibia > Anura > Pelobatidae > Pelobates > Pelobates cultripes. Next base: position 14,105,678 of record OW240912.1, read on the forward strand.
TAAATAAATAAAAATGTTAGTAAAAATGTTACTAAATAAAAAATATATAATAATAATATATATATATATATATATATATATATACATACACATATTATATCTATATATAATATGTATATACAATGTCATACTAAGTGTATTTTTTAATTATTATATACATATATGAATATAAAAATATACTTATAATTAAATTACACACGTGTGTGTGTATATATATATATATATATATATATAAAATCACTATAGATATTGTATATATATATACATATATTGTAAAATATATAAATAAGTATAAATAAATTTTAAAAAGTAAAAATAATAAAAATACATTAAAAAAATTATATATATATATATATATATATATATAAAATGTAATTTTATTCTAACTGTATTTTGATATTAATATATATGAAATTATATATATATATATATATCTTTGTATAAATAAATAAATAAAAATAATACAAAATAAATATATATATATATATATATATATATCCATATACATAATTACATAAATAATTTTATAAATATACACGTAGACTTTAAATATATAAATATGTATATATATTTCAATTCTATGTGCATGTTTATGTAACATTTTTACATAATTAAGTAATTTTATTGATTGCAATTGGAGGGACCTGCCTGACAACCCAGGCTGAAAGTCCAGAGAATTCAATTTGCAAGCACTGTATTTAACCCTGTAACTTTCCATGAAACCCTAAAACCTGTACATGGGTGGTTTTACTCCGAAGACTTTGCTGAACACAAATATTAATGTTTCAAAACAGTAAAACTTATCACAGTGATGATATTGTCAGTTAAAGTGACTTTGTTGCACTTTTCACACATAAACTGCACTTTCACTGATGATATCATTGTTGTGATACGTTTTACTGTTTTAAAACACTAATATTTGTGTTCAGCCCCATGTACAGATTTTATAGTGTTTCTAAAAGTTACAAGGTCAAATATAAGGCTTGATTTTCTGTTTTTTTTCAATTTGCCAGATTGGTTATGTTGCATTTGAGAGCATATGGTAGCCCAGGAATGAGAATTACCCCCATGATGGCATACCATTTGCAAAAGTAGACAACCCAAGGTATTGCAAATGGGGTATGTTAGTCTTTTTTAGTAGCCACTTAGTCACAAACACTGGCCAAAGTTAGTGTTCATAATAGTTTTTTGCATTTTTAACACACAAACAAATGTAAATGCTAACTTACGCCAGTGTTTGTGACTAAGTGGCTACTAAAATAGACTACCCCATATTGAATAGCCTGGGTTGTCTACTTTAAAAAAAATATGTACATGTTAGGTGTGATTCAGAGATTTATGACAGATAACAGTGTTACAATGTCACTATTGATAAATTTTAAAAATATATTTTTTTAAACAGCAATGTCCTATGTGTACTTATAGCCCTATAACTTGCAAAAAATAAAAAGCAAAAAAGCACATAAACACTGGGTGTTTTTAAACTCAGGACAACATTTTGAATCGATTTAGCAGTTTTTCTCATTAGCTTTTGTAGCTGAGTAAAAAATAAATAAAAAGGTCAAAAAACATGTTTTGTTTCACCATATTTTATTTTATTTTTTTAACGTAAATTATATGACATGATACAAATAATGGTATGTAAAGAAATCCCTTTGTGTCCTGCAAAATAACAATATATAACTTGTATGGGAACCGTAAATAAGAGAGAAGAAAATTACGGCTAAACACAAACACCACAAAAGTGTTAAAACAGCTCTGGTCCTTAACGTACAACATGGCCAAAACAGTCCAGTCCTTAAGGGGTTAAAAGGACACTATAGACACCAAGACCACGGGGTGAAGTGAAGTGGTCTGGGTTCAGTGTCCCTGTTGCACTTAGTGCTGCAATGTTAAACATTGTAGTTCCAGAGAAATACTCTGGTAACAACGTCTCTCATTTCTATGTATAGGTGTGCACACATAAAGCATTATTAGCTGCTATTGAACATTACCAATGGACCCCAGGGAAAGGAACAACTCCAGCTCTTCTAAAAGTAGGGAGGCCGGGTGAACATAAATACAAATAATACAAAATACATAATTTGTGAGTGTGTGTGTGTCAGTGAGTGTGTGTGTAAGATAAGCAATAAGATCCAAACAATATACGTTATATACACTATGTACTTCAATACGTCACCCAGGGAAGCTTTCTCTCACTGTGGGTATTGGTCACTTCTCTGTATTCGGGCAGACTTTATACAGCCAGGGTATCCATTATCTCTTTTATAAAATGCATCATTGGACGTATAAACTCATCTAAATGCTCTCCACAAGCCGCCTAAAATGAAGCCTGTTTGTTAGAAGAAGGAAGCCCAATGGAAGCAAATGGAAAGAACTGAATTAACAGAAACCCAGATACCTATACTAGTCTTTAATCTAAATTACTAAAGTACATACCTGAGGTGGGAATACATTCTATACAGCCATAGAGACAGATTAGCTGCTGAAGACCTATATTTCAGCGGGAAATGGCAATATGGGCAACTGACAGCCTAAATTGTTTAAACTATAGGCTTCCATCTGCGCCACATATGCCATTCGTCATCACCAGTGGGGGAATGTATTAAAACAGACCCGGGTCATGGTGGAATACATAAACAATGCATACCCAGATAGTCACTTCATGTAGGGTCTGTTTACTGGGTCTTCAGGGAAAGAGGATTAGCCCTGGATTGGCCTTGTGTATCCATTGTCATACCCTCAAGGAAAGAGTTAGGTCAGACCCCCGGTCACTAAAGACTAGCAACTCTTACAGATGGGCTGTTGCTGGGTCTTTAGGGATTAGAGACTGAACCCTTGCAGGGCCTACAAAAATATTGCTTGGTAAGCATAAAATAAAAATCTAGGTCTCCTTATACATTCTTCTTCCATACTGGTGTGAAGGACAGGAAGACAGACTTCCTGATGGGGAGGGGATAGATCACTGTATACAAATTTCAGAGTTCTATTTCGTGACCTTTCTCTCGTGAAGGGAGGAGCTAACCCATAAGTAAATGTTGCTATGTTTGATTAGGAAATATATTTTTACTTAACCCCATAAGGACAGAGACAATTGTACAAGTTCTGACCAAAACTAAACCTGGAATTTGAGCTACCGTATATATACTCGAGTATAAGTCGAGTTTTTCATCACATTTTTGGTGCAGAAAACCCCCCACTCAAATTATACTCGAGTCAGAGTCTGTATTATGGCAACTTACATTGCCATAATACAGACAAGGACCGCCGGGCTCATTACAAGTGGTCCTGTTGGGGGCTGGCAGAGAGCTGTAACTTACCTTTCCTGCAGCTCCTGTCAGCTGCCTTCTCTCTCCTCTGGTCCGGTCTGCAACTTTCTCCTCCATTGTAAGTCCCGCGAGAGCCGCAGGGTCAAAACATTGCCACGGGTTACCGTGGCAACGCTCCGCGTGGCAGTCAGACCGCGAGACTTACAGTGGAGGAGAAGGGAGCTGACAGGAGCTGCTGTAAAGGTAAGTAACAGCTCTCTGCCAGCCCCCCTCCTACACAGCCCATGCCACTGGACCACCAGGGAATGAGAGCCCCCCTCCCTGGCCATGTATCAAGCAGGGAGGGGACACAAAAAAAATATAAATACAAATTTAAATAATATTAAAATAAAAATATTAATAATATAAAAAAATATAAAAAAATAATAATTAAAAAAAATAATACAAATGCCCACCCCCCACCAAGGCTCTGCATCACATACACACACTGCACTCATACACACACACACACACTGCACTCATACACACTGCACTCATACACACTGTACTCATACACACACACACTGCATTCATACACACACAAACTGTACTCATACACACACACACACACTGCACTCATACACACACACTGCACTCATACACACACACACACTGCACTCATACACACACACACACTGCACTCATACACACACACTGCAGTCATACACACACACACACACTGCATTATATACACACACACACTGCATTCGTTATATACACACACTGTAAATAAATATTTAATTAATATAATTTTTTGGGGATATAATTTTATTTAGAAATTTATCAGTAGCTGCTGCATTTCCCACCCTAGTCTTATACTCGAGTCAATAAGTTTTCCCATTTTTGGGGGTTAAAATTAGGGGTCTCGACTGATATTCGGGTAGACTTATACTCGTCATATTAAGTGCACCCGGACTTTTTATATATCATTTTGTTCAGGGCTTTCATTTCACATCACATATGTATACATGCAACTGTGGAACATAATTTAATATGAATAAAATCTTGAAAAGTGTGAGAAGTTAAGAAATGTTATTTTCCAAATTCTGCTTGTGTGTGTCTGACAGTGTAAGATATTGTGTTTCACTGTGTACATGCCCAACTGTGTATCTGTTTGATGCGGTGTGTGCATCTGTGAATGTGGCATTTGTGTCTGACAGCGGGAAACTGTGTGTGTGTGTGTGTTCCTATGTATGTGACCGTGTGTATTGGTGTCTGGCAATGTGTATGTGTGTAAAGAGTGTGTGTATGACAGTTTACATGTCTATATCTGTGTGTGGCATGGAGTGTTTATCTAGGTGAGGGGGCCCAGCTAATATTTTTTTAATGTGGCCCTGAGATTGTTGATGGCAGCTCTGCCCATTTTCCTCAGCCCCTCATTAGCAAAATCATAACCAACAAGAGACAGACAGTTTTCTGTCAATCTCCTTTCACTGAACCAGCGATATCATGAAAGGTGCACTGTTTGTCTACAGCCACGCTGACTGTCACATAATTTGAACCTGTCAATGTAGACATCACACAGCAAATACAGATGATGACAAAATATATCCTGCTTCGTTCACAGAATAAATCAGACAATGACGAAGGAAGCTATGGAAATTCCTACTCATCAAAAAGTTTCATATTGTTAATTTCAAACATTTCATAGGATGGATTAACTGCATATGTACAGATAAGGGGCAGGTGTTCTGTCAGAAATCCAGACCCACGTCACGTCCAGTGACACAGATCAGCTCTGACCTGTGCTGCACATGCATGCTAGCACTCCTGATGAGGGTCCAGAAACCTGATGCAGTCTGGGAGCATGCGCTAGGCCACCTAAGACAAACTGGGTGAATTTGAGGACTTTGTGGTAAACTAAAGAAAAATACCAAACAAGGATGCGTCTAGTGTCAATGAGTACCTACAAGCACAATAACCAAAACAGAAGTGCCCCAGCGCCCCCAAGGCTGGTGGTCAAACCGTTTTGGAAACATTTGACTTCTTACTTGGGGTTCACCTGGTGCGCCTACTGTTTCCATTACAGATACAGTAGAAGTGGATGTTCTTTGTCTAAACATGTCTTAGCATGGCGATGCATGACTTAAGGGACACTGTAGGCACTTTGACAACTTTATTTTATTGAAGTGGTTATAGTGCCTGCAGTCCAGCCCCCATCTCCATAGCCAGAGCCGGACTGGTCCACCGGGGTACTGGGAGTACAGGAGTTAGAAAGAGACACACACAGGGGATTTGGAAGAGGAGAAATAGACAAAGGGGCTGGGGCTAAGACATACACAAAAGGGGCTGGGGGAAAGAGACATACAGAGGCTGGAGAAGGGTAAAAAGAGACACACAGGGGCTGGGATGAAGTAAAAGATACACAAGGGTGGCTAAAAGAGAATTACAAGGGTGGCTGTAAGAGACAAAAAAGTAGAAAATTGGACACAAGATACACTAAACGAGGTAAAAAAAAAATCAAAGGAGGGAACAATGTGCAATATCAATCAGCAGTGGCCAAGGCCAGTAAGGTATTGTCATGCATGAAAAAGGGCATTCATTCTCGGGACAAGAATATAATTTGGCCTCTTTATAAATCACTGGTAAGACCACATATTGAATATGCTGTGCAATTCTGGGCACCTGTTCTAAAGAAGGATATTATGGCACTAGAAAAAGTGCAGAGGCGGGCTACAAAATTAATAAAAGGAATGGAACATATCAGCTATGAAGAAAGGTTAACAAATTTAAACCTATTTAGTTTAAAAAAACATCGCCTGAGAGGGATAATGATAACATTATACAAAAATATTCGGGGCCAATACAAACCATTGTGTGGAAATCTATTCACAAACCGGACTTTACATAGGACACGAGGCCATGCGTTTAGACTGGAAGAAAGAAGATTTCGTCTAAGGCAAAGGAAAGGTTTTTTTACTGTAAGAACAATCAGGATGTGGAATTCTCTGCCTGAGGAAGTGGTTTTATCAGAGTCTATACAGATGTTCAAACGGCTACTAGATGCATACTTGCAAGAACAGAATATTCAAGGATATAATTATTATTATTATTATTATTGCCATTTATATAGCGCCAACAGATTCCGTAGCGCTTTACAATATTTTGAGGGGATGTAACAATAAATAGGACAATTACAAGAAAACTTACAGGAACAATAGGTTGAAGAGGACCCTGCTCAAACGAGCTTACAGACTATAGGAGGTAGGGTATTAGAAACATTAGGACATGGAATATCAAGCAGGAGTGAAGCAGAGCTGGAGGAGAGAGCAAAGCACTGTCCCATAGGAGAGAGCAGGAGACAGGTATGTAAGGTGTAATCAATGTAGGGTAATAACTGCTTGATCCAAGGATAAATCTGACTGCCATTCTGGGGTCAAGAAGGAATTTTTTCCCCTAGTTTGTTGCAAAATTGGAAGTGCTTCAAATTGTTTTTTTTGCCTTCTTTTACATCAACAGCAAAAAAAAACAAGTGTGAGGAAAGCTGAACTTGATGGATGAAAGTCTCTTTTCAGCTATGTAACTATGGAATAAGGAACACAAAAAAGGCAAGAAATTCATAAGGGAGTTTAAAGAAACACAAGAGAATATGCATTTTTTGTGTGTTTGGGGGGGTTTGCATTTTCGCCTGTGTCTCCTGCTCTCCCTGTAACTCAGTTCTTCAGCAAGGGAGTTTATGCCAAAGAGCTAACTGACAGGTGAGAGAAAGACCTCTTATTAAATAGATTTTCCTTCCAATATATGCATTTTGCTAGCAAACTTGCTAACAATGTACAGATAGACGTAATTGATGCGATCCTGACATTAATACACACACAGACACACATATATATATATCAATGTGTGTATTAGTAACATATATAATTATGCCTATAATATTTACACATATATTAATATATATTTATATATGCATAATACACACATAAATGTCATTGATATATAACATATATGTAATGAGCACGTATTGGCCCAGTCTTGTTGCTAGTTGCATACTCATGCACAATAACATATTCAAAGTGAAGAGCGCACCCACAGGACTTCAAAATAAACAAGAGTGCTTCCGCAGACATTCAGCATTTCAGTCCCATTACTAAAATGTCCTTAATATGTCAAGGTAGTTGGATTGAAACATTGATTACATGCAAATGTTCATCTGCTTAAAATAAAGGCGCTCTTTTGTTTATTTTGAAGCCCTATATGCGTACTTTTGTTAGAGTAATAGTTTTCCATTTTAAGTTATTTTTTCACCAGCTATATCAGAACACTATGCTGGAGCGACGCATTATTGGGCTGGTATAGAATTTTTTCCAGGGCTGCTGGAACTTTAGTTACACAGTCAGTTTCGTCTGACCTGACTGTGAAATGGCAAAGGTATTCGCCAAGGAGAAGTTGCCGAACTCTTCCAGCCTGGCTATGTTGCTCCAAGCTTTGTAATTCTATAATCAGTTCAGTTCACTCTTAAAGACACCCTCTCGCACACAGTATAAGCGCCCTCTTTAAATGTATAAAATCACTTTCTCGGAGTCTGGTAATATTTTACATTTTTATAAAGCTGATTATTTGAGCTGTAATGTGCTATTTTGCAGAACACCAGGATATTGTCAGCATTTTTTGTCAGTTGCCTTCCTTCTTGCTGTTCTCTGAGGAATTATAAATCTGGGACGATATCCTATCTAAGGGCATAAACTACTGCCCCAGGGACCAGAGATTAAACTTTTAAACACCTTCATTATTCCCCTTAGATTGATTTACTGTAATGTCCCTGAGCGAACGCATCGCAAGATGCCCTCTATATGAACTACAATGGAATGACAAGAATAAAATGAACAACAGAGGTAGAGAAGTCTCACAATTTAAATGACATTAACACTTTTATTATGTGCATTAAAGTGGCACTTTAACTAGCAGAAGGTTTTAGCATTCTTTGTAAAGACCCATAACATAGAGCTGTCCCACAAATTGGGGTAAATCATAGCTACGAGCAGTCCTGTATTCTGTATCAGTTCTGATTCGCGGCTCGTGTGACATGTCCCACCATCCAGGTTTTGCTTACTGCTGTCACTTCTGGAGATACAAATGACCCCAATAGTGCGCACAAGCACATTATTAGTTGAATTGATGCAGCAAAGTAAACTCAGAGCCTTGCACCCTTATACAAGCTGTTCCCTGTGCAGCCCTGAGTGGGGTAGGCAGTGCCCCTTGTTACTGCACCCCTTGTTACTGCACCTCCTAACATCAACACCTGCTGTTATTGGGAGATATGGATAAACCACGTTTTGAATCAGACTACACACACACACAAGGACGAGTATCTAGTGATCGTGGAGCCTCTTTCTAATGAGGAATGGATCTGCCTGCTACAGATATTTGCTGTAGTTTTCAGAAATGTAACTTGTTTTTTAAATGTTTTACTTTTTTTTTTATCAATTATCTGTATAATGCATAAATTAGAATTATACTTTCCTTTTAACTCAGAAGATATTTACATTTAACGGAGGGAGGGATGGGAGAAGCTCATTAAGTCCACCCTGCCTCCGTACACCCTTTCTTTATTTATGTATATCCCTTGCTGCCACTCCCTGACCTTACTGGCTCACAGACCGTGCATGTGCTATGAGCTATTGAGAACGGCCAAATCAAATGCTTCTCTTGCGAGAGTAGCGGTGACGTCAGTGTGGGCGTGGAAAGCTCTGCTCAGTGCTGGATCCTAGGTATGTTTATGTTCCTTTTACGGGGATTTATGGGGGTGAGGGGGCCCCAATAGATTAACTCCCAATTGGGCATACTACAGGAAAAAAAGGGTTTACCAAAAGGTTAGAGTAACCCATCAGTTTTCCATCATCCTGCAAATTTCACAGTAAACATCTGTGCCTCCAAATTCAGCCACCATTGAGTTAATGTTACCACGTGCAATTCACATGGAAAACGGATTCAGAAAAGGAGTCCGAGACAGGATACACCCAGGGGGTAACAGAATATGTCTGAAAACCTCTATAGAATGAATTTTACTATTAAAGAAGATAAAAGAATATCAAACCCTCACTGTTCTTTTACCCTTTACCTCCCAATGTTGTGTGAAATGGAAAATGCAGGAGAAGTCATTGTGTAATCATTCACAGAAATGGCGACAAATGACTTTGCTGGTTTTCATGTTATCGACACTCTCAGAGTGAAGTAAAGAATCCACCCTGGCGTGTGTAAAACCTTCCTAAGGAACAGATCATTATTATTATGAGGATTTAGTAATAAAGCAGGAACACATCTACAGCGCATTATGATGGAGAACACAAATGCAGGCCTACCAACTGTCCTGATTTTGGCGGGAGAGTCCCAAATTTCCAGTCCTATCATTAGACACACTCAAGCTGTTTGAGAGTATTAAGACCCAGCTGGAAACAGGACATGAAACGGTGCTCCCTGCATGTCCTGCCCTCTGTTTTGGCTTGGCCTGATTGATTGGCAGGCAGCATGGCATTGGTCACCTCTTTGTCTGTGGTATACCAGAGCTCCACAGCAATAATACTCCCAGTAATGTGTCTGAGTGTATAACAGAGCTCCACAGCAATAATACTCCCAGTAATGTGTCTGAGTGTATAACAGAGCTCCACAGCAATAATACTCCCAGTAATGTGTCTGAGTGTATAACAGAGCTCCACAGCAATAATACTCCCAGTAATGTGTCTGAGTGTATAACAGAGCTCCACAGCAATAATACTCCCAGTAATGTGTCTGAGTGTATAACAGAGCTCCACAGCAATAATACTCCCAGTAATGTGTCTGAGTGCATAACAGAGCTCCACAGCAATAATACTCCCAGTAATGTGTCTTAGCGTATAACAGAACTCCACAGCAATAATACTCCCAGTAATGTGTCTGAGCGTATAACAGAGCTCCACAGCAATAATACTCCCAGTAATGTGTCTGAGTGCATAACAGAGCTCCACAGCAATAATACTCCCAGTAATGTGTCTTAGCGTATAACAGAACTCCACAGCAATAATACTCCCAGTAATGTGTCTGAGTGTATCACAGAGCTGCACAGCAATAATACTCCCAGTAATGTGTCTGAGGGTATAACAGAGCTCCACAGCAATAATACTCCCGGTAATGTGTCTGAGTGTATAACAGAGCTCCACAGCAATAATACTCCCAGTAATGTGTCTGAGTGTATAACAGAGCTCCACAGCAATAATACTCCCAGTAATGTGTCTGAGTGTATAACAGAGCTCCCCACAGCAATAATACTCCCAGTAATGTGTCTGAGTGTATAACAGAGCTCCACAGCAATAATACTCCCAGTAATGTGTCTGAGTGTATAACAGAGCTCCACAGCAATAATACTCCCAGTAATGTGTCTGAGTGTATAACAGAGCTCCACAGCAATAATACTCCCAGCAATGTGTCTGAGTGTATAACAGAGCTCCACAGCAATAATACTCCCAGCAATGTGTCTGAGTGTATAACAGAGCTCCACAGCAATAATACTCCCAGTAATGTGTCTGAGTGTATAACAGAGCTCCACAGCAATAATACTCCCAGTAATGTGTCTGAGTGTATAACAGAGCTCCACAGCAATAATACTCCCAGTAATGTGTCTGAGTGTATAACAGAGCTCCACAGCAATAATACTCCCAGTAATGTGTCTGAGTGTATAACAGAGCTGCACAGCAATAATACTCCCAGTAATGTGTCTGAGTGTATAACAGAGCTCCACAGCAATAATACTCCCAGTAATGTGTCTGAGTGTATAACAGAGCTCCACAGCAATAATACTCCCAGTAATGTGTCTGAGTGTATAACAGAGCTCCACAGCAATAATACTCCCAGTAATGTGTCTGAGTGTATAACAGAGCTCCACAGCAATAATACTCCCAGTAATGTGTCTGAGTGTATAACAGAGCTCCACAGCAATAATACTCCCAGTAATGTGTCTGAGTGTATAACAGAGCTCCACAGCAATAATACTCCCAGTAATGTGTCTGAGTGTATAACAGAGCTCCACAGCAATAATACTCCCAGTAATGTGTCTGAGTGCATAACAGAGCCCCACAGCAATAATACTCCCAGCAATGTGTCTGAGTGTATAACAGAGATCCACAGCAATAATACTCCCAGTAATGTGTCTGAGTGTATAACAGAGCTCCACCAGCAATAATACTCCCAGTAATGTGTCTGAGCATATAACAGAGCTCCACAGCAATAATACTCCCAGTAATGTGTCTGAGTGTATAACATAGCTCCACAGCAATAATACTCCCAGTAATGTGTCTGAGTGTATAACAGAGCTCCACAGCAATAATACTCCCAGTAATGTGTCTGAGTGCATAACAGAGCTCCACAGTAATAATACTCCCAGTAATGTGTCTAAACTACAATAAATGTGTTTCTGAAGTCAGTCTGTGGAAATAAGATACATTGTTCTTGTTCTAAATTACAATTTAGTTCCCTAAATTGTTATTAGTAAGTCACCTGAAATTTCTCATGACAGCCCCGCCCATGGCCACACCCCCACTCACACCCCTAAAATTAAAGTGTCCCTCTTTGTCCATTTGAAATGTTAATTGGTGTGTTTGGTGAAATTAACTCCGCAGTGCAGAAAATAGGACATAAATGAATGGATTAAAAGCTGAAGCGCCTGCCAGTGAAAGGGTTACATTTAAAACCCACCTATGTTACAGGTTAACGTTAACCTACCAATCCATCTGCTTTCATGTCCAAAGCACCTTGAAATAGAGTTTTAAACAGAGGAGCAATATTCTTGTTCTAGTTAATTAAGCAGTGCAAATTAACAACCCCACTCAGCAGTAAAGCCTTCCAGGCCTCTTCTACGCGGTTGTGCTGAATACCATGTAGGCCGTATCATTTAAATCGAGCTCAACCTCCTTAAAATATCTTTTTATTGGATGTCTCTTGCTTAAACGGTCCTTAACAATATAACTCATTCCGTACTACAGTCCTAAATAACTACACCAATTAGCAAACACACTGGGCCATGTGGGAGGTCAATGTATCCTTCAGGCACCTAAATCATTGCAAACAGAATAGATTGCTCTACTAAATTACCTGCTCCAGAGAGTATGGGGGTAACGCTTTGTACGCCAGCTGAGTAACGCTCATTATGGCCTCGATTTAATAGGATTTAAAAATGATTCAAATAATATTATCACATATAAAAATATATACATCAATATATCAAACTATAACATGTGTTTCATTATATCAAATCATTTTCAGTTTTAATTTTATTCAGAAATATGTCATCATTTGAAAAGGTTTATCCAACAATAATAAACCGAGGTCATGTAAGCAATACTTTTCACAGAGAAAAGGTATAATTACAATTAATAATATAAATATATACACACCTGGAATAGCAATTACTAAAAACAATCTCAAAAAGTAAGCACAAAATACAATTATGGTCTCACTATAAAAAAAAAAAAAAAAAAATCTATTTTTTATTTTTTTTTATTTTACAAAACTTCCCCCACAGTTTTTTTCATGTGATCCTTGCAGATAATGTATCTACATTGATCCTGTAACTTTATTACTTGTGATATATTATAGATGTATCCTTTTTTGTTTATTAGATCCCCTTTCTTGTGTATCCAATTACATTGTTTTATTGTAATTAGATCCCCAGCAGTAACACAGCTATGTGAAAGGGGGAACTTAATGGATTTGAGTCTTTTTTCATCTTAAATGACAATGTAAGATATGTACACTACGAAAAAAACGAAAAAAAAAAATTATTTACATAAATAAACTAATGGTTTGCATTTCCCTGACCGTTGCAACGTAAAACCATCACAGAGATGGCAGCCTTTTAGTAGTACTGTCCCTTGGTGTGTCGGTACTATTTTTTAAAATTGAGTTGTGTATGTTGCCGTATTGTGCTTGCGCTATTAATAGGTGCTGCAGTTTCTTTGTAACTTTGTCTTTGTGCGCATGTGGGCAGTTATATTGAATATGTTCGCGAGTAGCTTTGTTTATACAGCTTTAGTACACAGCCTTCCTAAACTCTTCCTGTAAAGTAAGATCTAATGTTTACATTTTTTTTTATTTTCTAATTGTAATTATTAAACAATGAAATTTGCATAATAATGTGCTATTAATGTGACATATTATACAAGAGAATTCTGGCATTGTTTGGAAAAGACAATAATCAATCATATGAGGTTTAACAGGGTTGCAAGAACAAAGTTGGGTACATCATATTAATGTTTACATTTCCTTTATTGCACAGCCTGTTTAATTTAGAAGTTTGTATCTTCTGCACTGTTTATAGCCTGCTAGACGTGGCAGTACCCTACTGTGTATGATTAAAGTTCCATTAACAGAGCAGGAGATAAAACCTAAAGTAAATTAACATCTGATTGAAAATGAAACCATTTTCTTTTCGTGTAGGCTGTTTCAGTCACAGTCAGGGTAGGTGTGGTTAGGGCTGAAACTACAGTGATTCAACTCCTAAATGGCAGAGAATTGAGCAGTGAGACAGGAGGGGTATGATCTTTACACAATAACTACTTTATTAAGCCATTGTTGTTTTGGTGACAATAGTGTCCCTTTATTTTATTTCAACCACTACTTCTTTGGTAAGTAAGGTATACAATCTACAATAATGCATAGTAGTTATTGTGCTTGAAGTGTGAAGTCCTGAAAAAGATTTGTAGGGAATTCAAAGTGAATTTTACATTTTAGACCAAAAACTAAACTGGAAGCATAGCTAACTTGGAGACTTGTTCCAAATCATCCATTTTGGCCTTAAATTATTAGGGCATAACGCTAGGATACTTTAGCCTTAAATTTTAAATGTACTTTAAATTCATTTTGATTGACAATTCTCACTTTCTCACGTTATTGAATAACCCTGAATGATTTCTGGTGTATTTGGCAAATTGTCTGACAGCGAGGAAGTTATCCTACCCTTTGAGGACAGAGGGGATGGAATAATGCAGTACACCTCTCACAGGCCAACAGTGTTACTAAGCTCTGAATTTCAGCAAATTAAAGTAACACTCCACACACATCATGACCACTACAGCATGTTGTAAAGGTGGTTTTGGTGCCAGGAGTTCCCTTGAGCCCCCATTGTAAGTAGTCACACTATTTTTGAATGGTTTTCACCTCATGCTGCCTCCTCTCAGCAGCCAGAAGAACCATCCTCCTAAGATCTCCAGTTAGCTTTCCTGAGATAGGCCCCACATTGGCTAAGAGTCAGCTGATCTCCCTCAGCCAGTAAGATAAGCCCTGCACTGCCAGGCTTAGCTTAGACACTGAGCTTCCGCTTCTCCTGTAGGCTGTAGAGGAGGCAGGAAGTGGCTACAAGTCGACCATTAAAAAAAAAAAAACCCAAACGGTTTCAATACTCACATTGTGGTGGCGCCAGAGAGCTCATAGCACCATGCACACTACAGCTCATACTTTTCATATGAATGGCTAAATTTCGGCAACAATGATGGATTTTTTTTAAAAAAGTTCAACTAAGCCATAGTCACAACTGGGCAATTTTAGCCTCAATTTTGCTATTTGGATTTCAATTCACTAGAATTCTGAATGTAGTGAATAACTCTTACAAGATTTGTTTTACTTAAGTGTTAGTGGATAAATCCAAAACTCTGGTATGAATAATGGAATATTAAATGACAAGTCTAAAAGAGATCTAATGGTCTATTCACTAAACATGAATTGGTGGTGAGTTGACACTAAATTGCAAAAAAGTTCATTGAAAATAGTCTACATATCCTAAAAAAAGAATCGCTGAATCTTTTACTTTTTCTATTTGCCTATTTTGGTTTGAACTTGCAAGTCAGTTAAGACTGTAAATATAGTAAAATATTTCCCTTATTCCAGTCTGCTGGTGCTGGCTCTGCCCCTGATCTGCCTCCTTGGCTGACATTATCAGAAGTGATTATCTAAGCCAATCACAATGCTTTCCCATAGGAATGTTGATGATCTCAGCCAAGGAGGGGGGGTTGGCCCGGGGTGGAGCCAAACACCACACTTGCCATACAGCATCTCCTAATTCAATGCATCTCTATGAGGAAAGTTCAGTGTCTCCATGCAGAGGGTGGAGACACTGAATGTCAGTCACACTGTGCAGCACTGTCCAAGGAAGTACCTCTAGTAGCAATCTGAGGAGAGGCCAGTGGAGGTATACCTAGGCTGTAATAAAAACACTGCCTTTTCTCTGAAAAGACAGCGTTTACTGCAAAAAGCCTGCAAGGACTTACTATATGCACCAGAACAAATACAGCACATAAATAAACTGTAGTTGTTCTGGGGACTATAGTGTCCCTTTAAGGACATTTAGGATTGATTGGAGATAGAAGAGACATTTAACATCACCATATATTGTAAATAGTTTACTTTCTACCGCGGTTTCTAAATTGCCAATGTATACTGTATCGCTGTATGTCAACATGTTTCAGTTGGAAAATGCCAGGGAAATACCAATATTCCAACTCTAATTAAATGAAAACAACTTCTCGTTTAAGATTTTACAATGTAATTTTGGCAACAAGTAAAATTCTCCATAACAGACACGTCATGGTACAATGAGAATCTCTAGAATCGCTGATTAGTTTTACACTCATGAGAATTATGATTTATGGCCAGTTTAGTGAATTTTGGTGTCCACCGGAGACACTTTACCTTATTCACTATACTGTGAAGAAAAGACGAGAAAGCTGGAGCACTACTACTTTGACCTATACTTTGCAATTCTCCAAGAACGAATGGACCCCTATCATATTTCAGGATCTACTACAACAGTTGTCTATTCTTGCTTCCTCTTCTTGCTTCAAAATTCATATCATTGCCTCCTGAACTCGGACAGATAAAATGGAAGTGCAAGAGACTAGGCTTTGGGTGTCAGGAGATCACCATTTTTTGGGAGATCACTTTAAAACACAAGGATCTACACTCAAACCTCCTTGTATCACAATCGTAACAATAAGTTATAGTGGTTATGTTCTGGGAGTGTCCCTTTAAAATGCACGAACCATTAATATCAATGACTCTGCATCCAAGAGGTAAAGAAACTAGCCAATGGCAGAAATTCTAAACAATTTAACAAGAAACTACTAGAATAGAGGTAACAAATCGTATCTGTAAAAATTGTCACATTCACTTTTGTGCTGTTTTGTGTGCATGTACTATTTTCTTATGTACAAAACTGTTGCTCCATTTTTATACAATGCAGAGGGTTTTTTTTTTTTTTTACACGTTTTCTGTAGTGCACCAATATAATCTAGCTTTCTGCCACATTTTATTACTCTTTCTGATATTTTGCTGATTTTTATCCGGATGATTTTACCATTGATTACATTCACAATATAAGACAAATAAGAAGTAGAAGGAAAAAGATATTGCAATTAGAATAGGCTTCCCCAAACTCCGGCCCTCCAAATGTTGCTGAACTACAACTCCCATGTTTATATGAATGAAACAGATTGGCTGAGAATCATGGGAGTTGTAGTTCAGCAACATCTGGAGAGCCGAAGTTTGGGGAAGCCTGAATTAGAAGGATGTTTTATTTCTTAGACAAAAAGATTGTGAAACCCATCACTTGCACAGTGGTGTAACATTCTGTTAAAAAAAAAAGGACACACTTAGGCAACTTTCTTTTGAATAACGATCCAAAATGGACCAAGAAAACAAAATGACACGAGTGTTCCAGTAAATAATATTTTGGTGCAAATAAGGGAATAAATAGGTTCTAATAAGAAAATTGCCACAAAGTGAACATAACACCAAATATTCTTTAATCTATTTAATAAAAGAACAATGCTAATAATTCTAACTTATTTTCCTGGGTAATTCTTTAGGGGCAAATATTTCTCGAGTGCAAATTCAAACAGGTTTCTTGCATAGCCTTTCCAGGGCCCGACTGATAGCTGTTTATGATAAATACCAATAAATCACAGACATGTTAAGTGTTGTCACTTTGACAAAATGATTGGCAAATGATTTACCCAAGGCACCATTTTGAATTATTTACCCACGTGGGATGATGGAAGACTTTTGTTGGGGTTGTGTGCCCACAGCGTCCCAGGTTTTAATATAACCCACTTTTTGCCCACTACCAGGTCCCTATGATTGGATGGTGTTAATAATAGGCAAACAGAGATGGTCTGACCAAAGGTCGGAGCAACATTTACTGTTAGAATTATTTCTGGCAGCTTTTGCATATATATTATAAACTTGGACAAAGATATTTATATTTTGTTTGCTGACATTAGCAATCTCTGCCATGGCACATTAAGGGAAGCCATCTTGAACTGAACTGGACAGCCCGGTTGTAGCTGATTGGTTGTCACGTAAATTATTGTGCCAAGCATGGAATCGAAACGTATGTCCTTAAGTGAGCTACTTCATTCGACAGTGTGCAATTTAGTTGCAAAGTTGGTGCAAGTTAACTTTTACAGCATAGAACCCATCCAGTAGAAGTATTTTTCAATACAATTATTACACTAATATTTTACATGGTATCAATTATTCAAAGTCCAATAATCTGGTCCATGCAGCAAAGCATATGGATGGACTCCTGCATCCTTACAACACAGTAAGAAACATAGTGCATAGTGTAATGTGTGTCAGGCAAAAACAAAAATACCTTAACATGGAAAATAGAAAAAGATGAACTAAGTATAGAATAAAATGCAATATTCTACTCAGCAATACAGCAAGAGTGGGGAAACTGTGTGAGTAAAGGGAATACAATGTGATGTATGAACTGGGGTGCAGTGATAGGTTTGCATGTAGAATGTATCCAGAGGGGGTGTTTATTGGGGTGGAGGAGTGGTGAGTGTGAATGCAGACAGAATGACTGTAAATTAGAGCACACAGGAGGTAAAATATTTAGGTAGTAACTGAGTGTGGTATATAAAGTTAAACAAAATGTTAGTATATAAAATACAGTAGCACAGTCTATTAATAGAAGGTGAGATAGCAAAAGGGGTCACAGTGACAGTGCAGCTTAGATGGGTAATGATAGTTAGTATAATAATAAGATGGGTCATAGTGATAGTGCATATAAGAGGGTTAGTGAGTAAAAGAATAATAGGTGTCACAGTGATAGTGCATGTAAGAGGGGTAGTGAGTATAAGAATAATAGGGATCACAGTGATAGTGCATATAAGAGGGTTAGTGAGTATAAGAATAATAGGGATCATAGTGATAGTGCATATAAGCGGGTTAGTGAGTAAAAGAATAATAGGTGTCACAGTGATAGTGCATGTAAGATGGGTAGTGAGTATTAGAACAAGAGGGGTCACAGTGATAGTGCATGTAAGAGGGGTAGTGAGTATTAGAACAAGAGGGGTCACAGTGATAGTGCATGTAAGAGGGGTAGTGAGTATTGGAACAAGAGGGGTCACAGTGATAGTGCATATAAGAGGGTTAGTGAGTATAAGAACAAGAGGGGTCACAGTGATAGTGCATGTAAGAGGGGTAGTGAGTATTAGAACAAGAGGGGTCACAGTGATAGTGCATATAAGAGGGTTAGTGAGTATAAGAATAAGAGGGGTCACAGTGATAGTGCATGTAAGAGGGGTAGTGAGTATTAGAACAAGAGGGGTCACAGTGATAGTGCATGTAAGAGGGGTAGTGAGTATAAGAATAAAAGGGGTCACAGTAAAAGTGCTTATAAGAGGGGTAGTGAGTACAACAGTGGTCACAGTGATAGTACATATAAGAGGGGTAGTGAGTATAAGAGGGGTCACAGTGACAGTGCCTATAAGAAAGTTAGTGAGTATCAGAATAATAGGGATCACAGTAATAGTGCATGTAAGAGGAGTAGTTAGCATAGGAATAAGAGGGATTGCAGTGATAGTGCATATAAGAGGAGTAGTGAGTATTAGAATAATAGGGATCACAGTGATAGGGCATATAAGAGAGGTAGTGAGTATAAGAATGTGAGGGGTCACAGTGATAGTGACTAGAAGAATGATGTGATTATAGTGAATATTAGTGAGAGAGTATACAAGAGTTAGAGAGAGAAAATCAAAGTGATGGTGAATAGAGAAGAAACACAGTGATAGTGAGTAAAAGAGTGAGAAAGAGATCATAGTCTTAGTGAACAAAGGAGTGAGAATTAACTTCAATAATAGTGAATAGAAGAGTGAGAGGGATCACAGTGATAGTGAGTAGTGAGAGAAATCATAGTAATAATGTCTAAAAGAGCGTGAAAAGGATCACAGTGATGGTGAATAGAAGAGAGGGATCCCAGTGATAGTGACATAAGAGTGACAGGAATCATAATGATAGTGAATATAAGAGTGAGAGAAGATCACAGCGATGGTAAATATGAGGGTGAGAGGAGATCACAGTGATAGTAAATATAGGGGTGAAAGGAGATCACAGTAATAGTAAATATAAGGGTGAGGGGAGATTACAGTGATAGTGAATACGAGTCAGAGGTATAACTATTAAAGGATAAAGAGTGAGAAAGTTCACAGTGATAGTTATTAGAAGAGTGACATGGATCACATTCATAGTGAATATTGTAGTGAGGGATAATAACAGTAATAGTAAATAGAAGAGTGAGAGTCACCACAATGATAGTGAATAGAAGAGTGAGTGTCACCACAGTGATAGTGAATAGAAGAGTGAGAAGAGATCACCCTGATGGTGAATAGAAATGTGAGAATCACTACAATAATGGTAAATAGAAATGTGAGAGCCACTACAGTAATGGTGAATAGAACAGTGATAGTGAACAGAAGAGTGTGATGCGATCACAGTGAGAGTGAATACAAGTGAGGAGATAACTGTGGAAGTGAATAGTAGAGTAAGAAGAGATCATAGTAAGAGTGAACAGAAGTATAAGAGGGGTCACAGTGATAGTGAATATTAGTGTAAGGGATCAAAGTGATAGTGAATAGAATAGTGACAGGGATCACAGTCATAGTGAATAGAATAGTGACAGGGATCATAGTCCTCGTGGACAGAAGTGTAAGGGATCAAAGTGATAGTGAATAGAATAGTGACAGGGTATCACAGTGATAATGAATAGAATAGTGACAGGTATCACAGTGATAGTGAATAGAATAGTGACAGGGATCACAGTCATAGTGGACAGAAGTGTAAGAGGGATCACAGTGATAGTGAATAGAATAGTGACAGGGATCACAATTATAGTGGACAGAAGTGTAAGAGGGATCACAGTGATAGTGAATAGAATAGTGACAGGGATCACAATTATAGTGGACAGAAGTGTAAGAGGGATCACAGTGATAGTGAATAGAATAGTGACAGGGATCACAATTATAGTGGACAGAAGTGTAAGAGGGATCACAGTGATAGTGAATAGAATAGTGACAGGGATCACAATTATAGTGGACAGAAGTGTAAGAGGGATCACAGTGATAGTGAATAGAAAAGTCCTGGGTCCCCCTGTCCTGGGATGAACCTGACTCAGTTCCAGACAGGACCCATGTGGCACCAGTAGATTGAAGCACTAACATCCCATCACACAGTGTGATCAACATATAACAGCATATAATATATAAATCACTTACCTTTCAGGTAGATCACAGCACCCAGGACCAGCCAGATCCCCCTGTATCCCGGTCTCCTCATCCTGTAGGGGGCACTTCTGCCCAGATGGAGAGGGGACGTTGTGTAGGGCACCTCCAAAAAAATATCCCAAATCCAGGAGTCAGCACAAATCCAAAAAAATCCCAAACACATGGACCCCCAGCAGCCCCAGAGGACACACAACCAGCGTGCAGCAGACAGCAGACTGGAATCTTCACCCACGTGTGCTACAGGGATCCCTCCAACTGCCCCCCCTGAGCCCAGCCAATCCTGCCCCCCTACCCCAGGGCTGGGAGATCCAGGCAGGGAGCCTGGGACAGGGCTGCAGCATGCAGGGCAGCAGATCCTTTAAACCTGATCCATGCACAGCCAAATCCCAGACTAGGAAAAGCTGCTCGCTGCTCTGCTGCAAAACCCAAGGAGGATGCGCACACACAGCAGAGAGAGAGATTTAACATCAGCCTCCACGTGCACCAGGACAGACTGCAGGACAGCACTGGGACCTGGCTGCTGGAAGAGGGAGGTCTCAGCACCTCCTGCCAGAGAGAGGTCCTGGGGTAAATCACCTGCTGGAGAGAAGACCTGGGAGATCACCTGCTGGAGAGAGGTCCTGGGGTAAATCACCTGCTGGAGAGAAGACCTGTGAGATCACCTACTGGAGAGAGGTCCTGGGGTAAATCACCTCATGGGGATATGGAAAGGACCTGGGAGCAGATCACTTACTGGAGAGAGGTCCTGTGAGATCACCTGGGGCGATAATCTGGGAAGAATCACCTGAAGAGAGGAATCACCTGAATAGAGGTCTTGGGAGCAGATGATTTGCTGGATTGAGGTCCTGGGAGAAGATAACCTGCTGGATTGAGGTCCTGGGAGTAGATCACCTGCTGGATTGAGGTCCTGTGAGCAGATCACTTGCTGGATTGAGGTCCTGGGAGCAGATCACCTGCTGGATTGAGGTCCTGGGAGCAGATCACCTACTGAATTGAGGTCCTGGAAGCAGATGACTTGCTGGATTGAGGTCCTGGGAGCAGATCACTTGCTGGATTGAGGTCCTGGGAGCAGATAACTTGCTGGTTTGAGGTCCTGGGAGCAGATGACTTGCTGGATTGAGGTCCTGGGAGCAGATGACTTGCTGGATTGAGGTCCTTGGAGCAGATCACCTGCTGGAATGAGATCCAGTGATGTGAGATCACGTGTAGAAGACAGTGCTGGCTGGCTGTAGAGTGCTTGGGGTGTGAGATCACTTGCTGGGTGATAGTGTCTAGGATTGTAGACAGCCTGGGATTATACAGTCTCTGGGGTGTAATCTCATGTTGAGGAGAGTCTGGGGTGATCACTGACTGGGGGATCTCATGGATTTAAAGATCAAGAGATCTGCTGCCTCTGGGTCTCTCAGTTTTTTAAGGATCTGTTTCTGAAAATGTCTGGGACCTCAAAGTCTTCCTGTTTTGTTCATGTGCTGAACCTGGATCCTGTAATTCACCAGGAGAAATGTTGCTGCTGACTCCCTCTCCCTGATGGGGCACTCTGCTGCTAACCCCCAGTATGTGGAACTCTGCTGCTATCCTCCCAGTATGGGGCACTCTGCTGCTACCCCCAGTATGTGGAACTCTGCTGCTATCCCCCCAGTATGGGGCACTCTGCTGCTACCCCCAGTATGTGGAACTCTGCTGCTATCCCCCCAGTATGGGTCACTCTGCTGCTATCTTCCCAGTATGGGGCACTCTGCTATCCCCCCAGTATGAGGCACTCTGCTGCTATTCCCCCCAGTATGAGGCACGCTGCTACCCCCCCAGTATGAGGCACTCTGCTGCTATTCCCCCCAGTATGAGGCACGCTGCTACCCCCCCAGTATGAGCACTCTGCTGCTACCCCCCAGTATAAGGCACTCTGCTGCTATTCCCCCCAGTATGAGGCACTCTTCTGCTACCCCCAAGTATGGGGCAATCTGCTGCTATTCCCCCCAATATGAGGCACTCTGCTATCCCTCCAGTATGAGTCACTCTGCTATCCCCCCAGTATGAGTCACTCTGCTATCCCCCCAGTATGAGGCACTCTGCTGCTGTCTCCCTAATAATGAGTACCAAAGGAGAAGTTTGCTGCTGATTCTCCCACAGGGATTTTGATGCCCCCCCCTTCCCCCCAGTACAGGGTGTTTTGCTGTTGACCCCAGTTAGGGGTATTTTGATATTATTCTCCCCCCAGTAAGGGGGTGTTTTGATATTATTCTCCCCCAGTAAGGGGGTGTTTTGATATTATTCTCCCCCCAGTATGGGGGTGTTTTGATATTATTCTCCCCCAGTAAGGGGGTGTTTTGATATTATTCTCCCCCCAGTAAGGAGGTGTTTTGATATTATTCTCCCCCCAGTAAGGGGGTGTTTTGATATTATTCTCCCCCAGTAAGGGGGTGTTTTGATATTATTCTCCCCCCAGTAAGGGGGTGTTTTGATATTATTCTCCCCCAGTAAGGGGGTGTTTTGATATTATTCCCCCCCAGTAAGGGGGTGTTTTGATATTATTCTCCCCCCAGTAAGGGGTGTTTTGATATTATTCCCCCCCAGTAAGGGGGTGTTTTGATATTATTCTCCCCCAGTAAGGGGGTGTTTTGATATTATTCTCCCCCAGTAAGGGGGTGTTTTGATATTATTCTCCCCCAGTAAAGGGGTGTTTTGATATTATTCTCCCCCAGTAAGGGGGTGTTTTGATATTATTCTCCCCCAGTAAGGGGTGCTATGCCCATTACAGGTATTCAGCCTTTAAGCAGCCTGTTGCTGGTACTGGGGTGTCTTGCTGTTGGGGGTCCCTGTCTGCCCACCTGGGGGTCCTTCCTTGCATCCCTGAGCACGTGCTCCCCCCTCCCTCACTGACATGCCGTCTCCATGGAAACCCCAGGACGCAGCCCCTCTCCGTAATCTTGTTTATGGTCTCTGCAGCCGGCTCACAGTGTGCGGGACAGCGACACCTAGCGGCCAACTATCCCACTGCAGCACAGACACCTAGTGCATACAGACAACAAGGAACAACTGCAGTGACTGCGGGGAGTAAAGGGTTAATACTGACTGACTGCGGGGAGTAAAGGGTTAATACTGACTGACTGCGGGGAGTAAAGGGTTAATGCTGACTGACTGCGGGGAGTAAAGGGTTAATACTGACTGACCGCGGGGAGTAAAGGGTTAATACGGACTGACTGCGGGGAATAAAGGGTTAATACTGACTGACTGCGGGGAGTAAAGGGTTAATACTGACTGACTGCGGGGAATAAAGGGTTAAGACTGACTGCCTGCGGGGAGTAAAGGGTTAATACTGATGGACTGCAGAGAGTAAAGGGTTAATACTGACTGACTGCGGAGAGTAAAGGGTTAATACTGACTGACTGCGGAGAGTAAAGGGTTAATACTGACTGACTGCTGGGATTAAAGGGTTAATACTGACTGACTGCGGGGAGTAAAGGGTTAATACTGACTGACTGCGGGGATTAAAGGGTTAATACTGTCTGACTGCGAGGAGTAAAGGGTTAATACTGATGGACTGCGGAGAGTAAAGGGTTAATACTGACTGACTGCGGGGATTAAAGGGTTAATACTGACTGACTGCGGGGAGTAAAGGGTTAATACTGACTGACTGACTGCGGGGATTAAGGGGTTAATACTGACTGACTGCGGGGAGTAAAGGGTTAATACTGACGGCGGGGAGTAAAGAGTTAATACCGATTGACTGACTGCGGGGAGTAAAGGGTTAATACTGACTGCGGGGAGTAAAGGGTTAATCCTGACTGACTGCGGGGATTAAAGGGTTAATACTGACAGACTGACTGCGGGGAGTAAAGGGTTAATACTGATGGACTGCGGAGAGTAAAGGTTTAATACTGACTCACTGACTACGGGGAGTAAAGGGTTAATACTGACTGACTGACTGCGGGGATTAAAGGGTTAATACTGACTGACTGCGGGGAGTAAAGGGTTAATACTGACTGCGGGGATTAAAGGGTTAATACTGACTGACTATGGGGAGTAAAGGGTTAAAACTGACTGCGGGGAGTAAAGGCTTAATACCAACTGACTGACTGCGGGGAGTAAAGGGTTAATACTGACTGCGGGGAGTAAAGGGTTAATACTGACTGACTGCAGGGAGTAAAGGGTTAATACTGACTGACTGACTGCGGGGAGTAAAGGGTCAATACTGACTGACTGCGGGGAGTAAAGGGTTAATACTGACTGACTGCGGAGAGTAAAGGGTTCATACTGACTGACTGCGGGGAGTAAAGGGCTAATACTGACTGACTGCGGAGAGTAAAGGGTTAATACTGACTGACTGCGGAGAGTAAAGGGTTAATACTGACTGACTGCGGGGAGTTAAGAGCTAAAACTGACTGCAGGGAGTAAAGGGTTAATACTGACTGACTGCGGGGAGTAAAGCGTTAATACTGACTGCAGGGAGTAAAGGGTTAATACTGACTGACTGAAGGGAGTAAAGGGTTTATACTGACTAACTGACTGTGGGGAGTTAAGAGCTAAAACTGACTGCGGGGAGTAAAGGGTTAATACTGACTGACTGTGGAGAGTAAAGGGTTAATACTGACTGACTGCAGGGAGTAAAGGGTTAATACTGACTGACTGTGGGCAGTTAAGCGCTAATACTGACTGCGGGGAGTAAAGGCTTAATACTGACTGACTGCGGGGAGTAAAGGGTTAATACTAACGGACTAACTGCGGGGAGTACAGGGTTAATACTGACTGACTGCGGGGAGTAAAGGGTTAATACTAACTTACTGACTGCTGGGAGTAAAGGGTTAATACTGACTGACTGCGGGGAGTAAAGGGTTAATACTGACTGTGGGGAGTAAAGAGTTAATACTCACTGAATAACTGCGGGGAGTAAAGGGTTAATACTCACTGACTGACTGCGGGGAGTAAAGGGTTAATACTGACTGACTGCGGGAAGTAAATGGTTAATACTGACTGCGGGGAGTAAAGGGTTAATACTGACTGACTGTGGAGAGTAAAGGGTTAATACGGACTGACTGCGAGTAGTAAAGGGTTAATACTGACTGACTAACTGCGGGGAGTAAAGGGTTAATACGGACTGACTGCGGAGAGTAAAGGGTTAACACTGACTTACTAACTGCGGGGAGTAAAGGGTTAATACTCACTGACTGCGGAGAGTAAAGGGTTAATACTGACTGACTAACTGCGGGGAGTAAAGGGTAAATACTGACTGTATTGTATAGTGATTCTGTGTATTACAGGGCGATATAATGGGCTGGATGTAATGTATAGTGAAACTGTGAATTACAAGGTGATATAATGGGTTGAATGAAATGTATGGCGATACTGTGTATTACAGGGTGATATAATGGGTTGGATGAAATGTATAGCGATACTGTGTATTACAGGTTGATATAATGGGTTGGATGAAATGTATAGCGATACTGTGTATTACAGGTTGATATAATGGGTTGGATGAAATGTATAGCGATACTGTGTATTACTGGGTGATATAATGGGTTGGATGTAATGTATAGCGATACTGTGTATTACAGGGTGATATAATGGGTTGGATGTAATGTATAGTGATACTGTGTATTACAGGGTGATATAATGGGTTGGATGTAATGTATAGTGATACTGTGTATTACAGGGTGATATCATGGGTTGGATGTAATGTATAGCGATGCTGTGTATTACAGGGTGATATAATGGGTTGGATGAAATGTATAGCGATACTGTGTATTACAGGGTGATATCATGGGTTGGATGTAATGTATAGTGATTCTGTGTATTACAGGGTGATTTAATGGGCTGGTTGTAATGTATAGTGATACTGTGTATTACTGGGTGATATATTGGGTTTGGGGTAATATATAGTGATAATTTGTATTATAGCGTAACGTTATAAGAGTTATAGGTGCAGTGGCGGAACTACCACAGTCGCAGGGGGTCGTAGCTGCAACACAGGCCCATCACTTCAGGGGGCCTGGCCGCCCTGCTGACCCTACAACCGTGGGCCACCAAGAGGAGCACTGTCACGGGGGCGGCGCACCTAGGGCACTTCCGAATTGGGGCTTGTGCAGTGAGGCAGATTAAGCACCTGCTTGCCTGGATGGCAGGTGCCTACTCTGCCGATATATATCAAAGGGAGGCGGTAAGGGAGCATTGATCTGACAGTTCCTCTGACAGGTGGGAGGGAATGAAACATGTGGAGGGGCTGGTGGAGGGGAATTAGACATGTGCAGGGGTTGATGGGTGGAATGAGACATGTGGAGGGGCTGGTGGAGGGGAATTAGACATGTGGAGGGGTTGATGTGGGGAATGAGACATGTGGAGGGGCTGGTGGAGGGGAATTAGACATGTGCAGGGGTTGATGGGTGGAATGAGACATGTGGAGGGGCTGGTGGAGGGGAGCATGTGCAGGGGCTGATGGGTGGAATGAGACATGTGGGGGGGCTGGTGGAGGGGAATTAGACATGTGCAGGGGTTGATGGGTGGAATAAGACATGTGGAGGGGCTGGTGGAGGGGAATTAGACATGTGCAGGGGCTGATGGTGGGGAATGAGACATGTGGAGGGGCTGGTGGAGGGGAATTAGACATGTGCAGGGGCTGATGGTGGGGAATGAGACATGTGGGGGGGCTGGTGGAGGGGAATTAGACATGTGCAGGGGTTGATGGGTGGAATGAGAAACATGGGGGGGCCCAGGGCAATTTTCGCACCAGGGCCCAGTGGTTTCTAGTTACGCCTCTGGATAGGTGTAATGTAAAGGAATACATCATGTGAGAAAGAAATGAGACTAATATAAATTCATAGTGAGAGATACATATATAAAGTGTCCACATATATACTGTCTATTCAGTGCAAATATAAAAAGCTTCCGGGTATGGTGCCTTTATACAGTTTATTCAATACGAACTTAAAGTAGACTAATGCACAGCAAATAATTTGTATCATCCAAATCAGCTTAACTGAAAATTGTTTGGTTTGGATGAACTAAATTTCGTCCATTTGACCTTTTCGTTTTAGCAAATTTCGGCCATGTGATTGTTTTTCCGAGAAAAACTATTAGGATGAATCAAAATGCACAAACATTAACCTATGTGGGTTTACAATGGGCAACCCAGCATTTAGAAACATTGCTACACAAATCTCGTGAGAGACAAGACGTGGCTGTCAGAGACCTCTGAAGATTTCAAAGTACGTGAAGACCTTAAAGACTTTTCCCACCTTGAAAGCTCAGTTTGCAGAGATCCCTCACTGGGCTCACTTTTATTAATTCTGGTTTGTGGCATGTTTTTCATTTTTATTTATTTTTTGTTTCTTTCTTTTTTTTAATGATAGCTTTGGGTTATTATGTTTTTTTATATAGCCTTTTTTTAAGGCTGAAGAAAAGTAGACTTGAGGAGAAAGACGACTTCTGAAGGCAAGTAGGATTTTTTTTACAGGAGATGAGGAGGAGGCCCCTCACTATTCTAAGAATAAGGAGGTAAATAGGGAATGTTTTTTACAAAATGTATTAATAAAGCCTTGTTTAGGTGAAACGCATTGCGTAAATGCAGTTGGATTTTATTTTTACACCTTATCTAATAAAGTTTTTTTGACTAACTATTTTACTGTTCTGGGCCATATACTTTTTAAATATTTTTTCCATGTTTTTTTTTTACTTTTTTTTTCCAGGCATCAAATCCTCGGTGGGGATCATACCACTAATGCTGATCATCCTGAGCAGATTAAACTGCTCAACGAAGTGTGAGTATGATTCCACCACCTTTTTATGTTGTATTAAGCTATACAGAGTGCACTATATTGCTTTCTTATGTTTCATGGGGTACCCTGACCAAGGAGTCCAGAACCTATGCAAATCAACTTGTTAGGGATCATACCACCAGATGCTTGATATGTTGAGCTTGTGTTATGGGCTCTCTCATTGTGAATGTGTATTTGTATTCACTGTATCCACACATATATACTAACAGTATTACAAAATTGCCTGTTAAACACCTGGGCACTATTCACTATTGACCTGGTTGTCTATTACAAGAAATACCCATATAATTATATATTACTGCATGCTGTCAAAACTTGAGCTAGTCATAAGTTCCAATTAATGTGAGTGAGCATTGACGAAGTTGACAGTATCTACTATCTACAGCAATCTGCGTTATCGATTTTTATTATCTGTTTTACGAATGTACTTGTGGACCAAGCTTTATTCCAATGGATACAGGAATATTTGATACAAGAAAATTGCGAACTATACCCATTTTAACTATTTTCCCTTTATTTGGTATTTGGCGCAACCTGTGTGTTTTTTCTGTTGTTTTGCGGTGTTGTACTTTCAAGAGGATAAGGCAGTTGCTCATTTCACAGGATTTTCTGTCTTTAGATATCTATAGCTGTGTCTCAATACTTCTACATCAAAACTATTACACCAGTAACCTAACCACCTCACCAGAGTCACAATAGGATCAATGACACACGTGATCTCACACAAACGCAGCAATGGTGAAGCACAAAATAACTGCTGCTTGGTCTCCCTCAATAGCTGATTTCAAAGTGTATGGATGGATTCCGTTTGGAAATCTTTTTACAGCTCCATTTTCCCCCTCAAAAAGCAATTACTCACTTGCTCTGTGAATAAAATGAAAATTTAGTGGCTATCCAATAACCATCAATCATCATTTATCCATCAAAAATGTTAGTTTTGATTGACAGGAGATACAGCCCACATTATTGGGCAGGCAACTTGTTCATAATGGCAAATGAAGCTGCTTATTTGCCCCCCCAAATCAGCTTTCCCCCCCATTCCAACCTTTTTTTATGGCACCATGAGCAGAACTCCAAATCACAAACAAATTATATGGCTTGTACATTGCCTGTTTAGATTGTTTCGCGATACATACATAGAGTTGTGAAATCAACCAAAATGCATACGAATTGCAAATCCACAAGTCTAGTAATAATGTGTCTTGAGCACAGTGTGATCCTGTAAGCACACAGTGTACTATGTCCCTGCAAATAGCACGTTCCTCTAGGCCGGGTATATAATAATCACAGTCTTGCGGAATCAATGAAATAATTCACACGCGTTATTTTGCAATCCACTTCAGGAGATCACATTAGAAACAATCACAAAAGAAATTCCTACAAACAAAATCCTAGTCCTAACGTAGATATCACTGACTATCAAGGTTTAAACTAAGTAAAACACAGCTTTCACCAACCTTATAGAAAGTGACCTTGCGGCACTCCAGTCCTCACTGCAGCTAGCCTGCTGCTTCCAGCCCTCAAAGGAGAAACAAAATAAAAGTCTCCCTTACTTGTCTACCAGGTAGGGATTTACTTCCTTTACTGCTGCTCATTACTTGCAGCTGAGCAGTGGGTTGGAGTCATTCTGTACTCCTGGCCTGGACTTTATTTTTCTCTGTCTGTAAACTGGGGAGTGGAGCACTGGCCCGCCCTACCGGCACTGGCGGGAGTAAATAGAAGGTGGCCCCACAGATACAATGGATTGAGTATATGGATGGCATCCGTTTTATAAATGATCAAGAAGAAATTACAGCAATTAAGCAGTGGAGTCCTGAGTTGAATTACCAGGTCAATAAGTCATAATGGATTCTTTGACGAAGTTAAAAAGTCTATTCATTGCCGTACTTTGGTGGAAACCTTTTATAAATGAATCAACACATTGTACTATGTGCCAGGTAGATTAGCGACAATGTTTCTGTCTCCATCCTCCAATTGTTCATACCTGGTGGTCATGTAACAACATTGAAACCTGGAAGTAAATACAAGTTCAACTTGGATCGTTGACTGATATCAAACATTGAAATTCTCTCCAGTTGAATCTTTGTTGCTACCGAATTGGCCAAATGTTTCATGGGAACTAAAATAGATTATTATACACAGATTAGTAATCACCATGTTAGTTATAGCAAAGAGCTGGGTCAGGTTTAGGTTGTCTGCATTTTGCTTATAAAAGTGGATACATTGGAATGTATGGTTGGAGACATTACTCGAGGAGACCTAGTATGAACATTTCTTTTAGGAAGTTTTCAATGAAATGTTTTAACTGTTTTAAGAACCAGGTGTCCGTCACCTTATAGTTGAATTATGTTAAATGATTCCATATTGTTATTGTTTCTTACTTGAATTTGTCCTGTCTTGTTTTGTATGTATTTTAAAGGAACGCTGTAGCCTTACAGATCCGTATCCCCAACACTACAGCCCTGGTGTCCCTATACAACTAGGTGCCCTCCCCTATAATCTTAAAAGTAAAACAAAATAATTAATTTTAAAATAAATTACTCACCCTTCTCCAGCGCTGAGTCTATTACTTTTAGTGTTTTATTCCAGTCCCAAGCCGACACACATTAATGAAATGGTGGTGTTGTGGGTGATTATAGAGGTTTAAACATAAAATATTTGGTTCCGGTGTACTGGAGAAACGAAGCACTGTTGTTCAAATCAGGCTTGTTGTTTGGTTCCCGCGTCTGCATTGGGTGGGCTGAAAGAAAACTGTGTGTTTGAATACATTTGAATGTTGAATATATATATATATATATCACAGGTGTTGTATGGAGACTCTTGGGGTAGTTTTGGAAATGTTCTCAACTGGTTTTCTTGTAAAAAAAGTGGAAAAATCTACATAGATCGTTGGATTCAAATCAAATTATCTCCCCATAGGCACTGAGATGCGGCCACTGGCGGGGGAGGGAGGACCCGGAGGAACTCTATCTTTCAGCTCCGCCGGGTTACTCTCACAAGGTTACTATGGCAATGCTCCAATCTCGTGAGAATGAACTCTACCCCAAAAACTGCAGGTTAGAGTTCATTTCTCACCGGACCCGCCAGGAATTTCCTACCGGACCACTAGGGCTGGCAACAAGGTAAGAAGGCGGGGGGACATAAATATAATAATTAAAAAAACATACATATATATATGTTTTTTATTTTTACCCCATAGCACCCCAAACATCACACAACACCCCAAACACCATACTGCACCCTCACACACACACACACACACACACACACTACACTCCAAACACCACACTGCACCCCTCACACACTACATCCCAAACATTACACTACACCCCAAACAACACATTGCACCCCTCATACACACACTACACCCCAAACATCACCCTACACCCCAAACATCACACTGCACCTCTCACACACACACACACACACACACTACACCCCAAACACCACACTGCACCCCTCACAGATGCACACTACACCCCAAACAATATACTGCACCCTAAACATCACAGAACACCACAGAGCACTCCAAACTCCACACAGCACCCCAAACAAACAGTGCCACCCAAACACCACAGTGCCACCCAAACACCACGGTGCCACCCAAACACACAGTGCACCACACACACACTGCACCCCAAACACCACACCCCAAACACCACACAGCACCCCAAACACCACACAGCACCCCTTACACAGACACTGCACCCAAACACCACACAACAACCCTCACACACACTGCACCCCAAACACCAAAGAGCACCCAAAACACACAGTGCACCCCTCACACACACAGCACCCCAAACACACAATGCACCCTTTACACACAATGCAGGGCAAAGAAATACAGGGCCCTTTTCTCATGCTAGAGCTCTTCAGTGGGGCTCTGCGCATTGAACCAACATGCTCACTTTGAGAGGGGGCATGCTTGTCATTGGTGATGACAAAACACATGCTCTCTGGCCCGCTCCCTTCTCAGAGGGCCGCTGTGAATCAAAAATGCCCGGTCCGAGTTTTGTTTTTAGTCTGGCCCTGGAATGAAGTAGTCAGTTTCGTAAACTGCCAGTATAATGTGTAAAACTGGTTTACTTGCAGTGATTTAAAAACAGGCAAATTTATGACAAGACATGGTACCAGGAGTAAACCAGCGCTGTCTCATGCTAACCTGTTAAACCACTTACATACAGTGTTACCTTCCTGTGTTGGGTGATTGTGGTACTTCCACAGTGAGTTAATCTGATAAAGTTGGTAATTGTCCATTATCATGCCACGTCATACCAGGATTGGATAGTATTATATTGGTTGAGCGTGTCAGGACTGTGGACTCCCAAAAAAGCAAGTTAAGTGTCAACCCATGTGAATGGAAGGAAGCGGAGCAATCCTATATTAAGATGGGTCTCCTGTTGACTGTAATATACAGGGGATTCAATACATATACATTTGTTTGTTTGTTTGTTTTTGCTAGATTGTTGAAACTATTGAATTCCGATTATACATTACTGTAAAATGGCAAAAAAATATTTTGTGTGCTAGGTATAGAAATGAGAAGGGAAACATTTTTAATATCATTATACTTTGAACATTTGTTTTAATAGAATGTACACTGTTGCATTAAAAATGCTAATAAAATAAACTGATATGATGTTTAATGTATTTTTTTATTTGTATAGTTGTGGGGCAAATAATTAGCAATTGTTAATGGAGATTGCATGCATGTTTTCTTTAAAATATGATCATTAGATCTGTCTCTGCCTGTCACCCAGTAAATACAAACACAGACAGTGTTTTGTTCAGTCAGACTATTCATTTAGGTCTTGCAAGGATCTATAATACTGCAGTGTCTCTTTGGTTCTAAAAGCAAAATTGTCTTATTACTTAAAATAAAAAAAATCACATGCATTAAAGACTCTGTGTGTATTAATGTGTAAAACCAACATATAAATAAATACCTTTTTAGTGCATCTTTTGGCTCACCCTTCTTTCATTGGGCAGACATCTTTAAAGGAAAACAATGATCAAAAATATTTTAATTTTTTTCCAATTTAAATAATTAATGATTTTGTTTTTAGTTTTACTCTGCTATTTCATTGACACGTCTCTTGTTACTGTCTGCGTAACAGCCACTACAGGTAGATTTACAGTGCGTTACAGCGTTTTCAACTAAGGGTTAAAACGGTGGCACATGGCACCCAGACAGTTTCATCAAGATAAGCTGGTCTGGGTGCCACTGCCTATAGTGTTCCTTTAACTTGAATCCTTGAAATTTCTGTTAATTAACTACTCCCCAAAAATAATAATATAGTAATCCCCCCAAAAAAGCTTATGGGTATCCATGATTTGAACGTATACAGCAGTATGAAAGCTGATAGCTGAACAACAAATCAAATAAGCCACTGTTAGGTACAACACTCACTCACGTGGGGAACTACGTAAGTACAAGGATTGGCTGAGACCTTTTCAAGCACTTCTAAGGTATGTGTTAGCTAATACATCCTTAATAGCAGTAGTGGTTCTTTAAAACCTTAAGACTCTTAAATAGATGTAAAATATAACCTGCCACCACTAAAAGATAAAACCTAACAATAATATTGAGGGGCATAATATCAAACTTACAAAGATGTATCTTAAAATATGGGCTCAGCAGACATATATACAGCTTATTAAGAAATTATAGTGTTAAAATAAGGTACAATTAATATAGAGCTGCAGAAAATCCAGCTATGGGAAAGAAGCAATGGTTCTATAAGTTATTAGGAGGGTAGGGAGCTAACATAACACCATAATATAAGAGCATTCACTTAATTTTCTAACATTACCAGCAGCAACTGCCGGGAAAACACACGTATTATTCTATCAGTATAAAATTCTGCTGCGGCTGGTAATGCGAGATATTATCTGTGTATATATAACATCTGGTCTTTCTAAGTATTCTCCTTCCTTATACGTCTGACGTGTATTGTAATCATCGGAAAGGGAGGTGATACAGATTTAAGTAGATTTTTTGGGAATATGTCAATAGTAACACAAGGAAAGGGTTATTTACTAAATACAGAATTGTTGGGAATTATTTTAACTCTCTACGTTCTGAATATAAAAGTGTACTGGGTATAAATTCCCTTTAAAGTAACCACACCATAACTAAAATAACATTAAACAAATCCTACTAATATTAAACGTCCGTAAAGGGAAACTATAACAATTGCAATCATTCAGTTTCATGATAAGCACAACTTAAAATGTATTAGCATCATTTTTATGCATCCTATTTCAGGAAACTGCAAATTCTTGATTGCTTCTCTCATTATACAAATACTTGTGTTTTGATCTGTCATTTCTTTCTGCACCTAAGATCTAACTATTGTGCTATAAACAATGAAAAGTCTGTGTTTAATCAACACATCTCGAAAGATACAGTGTGCTTATTGATAAAGACTGATGATGAGCTGATTTCTGTATCCTGTACAATCAGCATGACCAAGCCAGATATTTATAGATATTGCCCAGGGTATTTTTTATTAATCATACCTCCCAAGTGTCCCTATAAAAGAAGGCCAGTCCCCAACCGCTGAGCTCATACATCTCCCGAGGCGCCCACTGGCAGCTCTTCTTTCCCCAAGACAGGGTAAAGCGGTTGGAATGGATGGCTTCTACCAGGTGCCATCCATCCCCTCGGGCACTGGATAATGTGCCTGAAAACCTGGTTAGAGCAAAAAAGAAAGGAGGAGAACCGACAAAAGCTCACAGAGACTCGATTGCTTGCCCTTCAGAACATCCCCACTCGGGTCTCAAAATAGTTTTGGCTCACTTGTGCCATTACAGAGAGAACATATCTGAAGAATATAAGACTGGTCCCACCCGTACGGGCAGTCTAGAACCGAAATGCCGGCAAGTTGAATGCAATTTGTTGATGTGTGACTTAACTTTACAGCATTTCGTTTTTGACAACTCTGTACCTATGCATTGAACCAAAAATAAAGAATTGTAAAAGAAAAAAAGAACTCCAGTCCCTACTTTGGTTTTAAATACAGCGTTACTCTTTTTTTATCCCTTAGTCCATATTTTCTGGGAGCACGAGTTTCATAGCAGTAAAACCCACAGCAATGCATCTTCAACAGCAATAAATGTGTTTAGATATCATGCTGTGTAAAGATAAGATACATTGGTCTCATTCTAGATTAGGCTTTCACTTACATAAATGGCTATCAGTAGATCAAAAAGGCACTTAAAATATTCTCGAAAGGTGCAACCCCTGGTCACACCTCCATACACACCCCCTACAACTAACGTGTCCCTCTTTCTCCATTTGCTCTGATCGGAGATCTGGTATTATATGAAGACAAACAGTATATTATGCAAAACATAACTATTATATACTGAAATTGTGCGAGCAAAACTTTTATCTTTCATGAAAGTGAGATTGGACCTGACTTGAATAATTTTAAGAATTGTAAATATGTCTGGTTCAGATTAAATGCAACATTTACTGCAATTAGTTTATTTAGTCTGCAGGGAAATTAATATTTTAAACCTCCGATTTAGTGGATATTTTAAGATGAAGCTTTTCAAATCGTTTACGTATTTAGATAAATTTTGTAAACTTGCAATTTGACATGCAACCTTTTTCACAAATCCCCAATACACTAATTCTGCTCCTTGTTATTACGATTTTTGTAACCAATGATATCTCAATCAATTAATCTTCATACGGGAGTTTTGTCGTTTTATGTTTCTTATCCACGGCTACTATAAGACGAGAGTCACAATTTAATATCGTTTTCAAATCATCTTCTGTATGCAAGGATTAAATTGCTGTTTCAGTGACCACTTCAAAGGCATCGCCGGGACCTCACAACGGATACAATAGTCATTTAAATGCTAATTCATAGCCCTACACACATGTTATTAGAAGTGATTGTAGCCTGGCATTAAATACTGAATCATGATGGAGATAATTGATGTAGACTGCTGAAAGTGACTAATTGCAAGCCAAGCAAGTTTAACCACAGAGAGGCTTAAAGAGCTGTGTTGGCATTCTAGGTAAGCAATGAAACACCTTGTTCTTCCCTCGTAGGGCCCATTTAAAGACTATTTTCCTCTTGTGATCTATAGCTTGAGTGATGACATCATCACCATGACATAACCACCTCACTGAAGAGGAATATCCAAAAGGGCACTTTAAATAGGCACCCAGGGTCCAGGGATTAGACAAGGGACTCCAAACCATTTGCTATCCCAGTGTGAAGAATGAAGAGGAGACCCCAAGCCAGTATCTTGCCTAGGACCCTTTGGGATCTTAATTATACTCTGCCATCCATGATCTAGCCCCCTGAGTCATCCTGACATAGTCACATGGGCCACCATGATATACCCACATGAGCCATACTGAGCTAAACACATGAAGCCACATCAAATCTCCATGAAATCTCAAGACAAATTATTATGTTTTAAACGATTAGCTGTGAAGTATAATCATCAGACATTGATCATCATAAATAAAACATACCGTCTAAAAAAATAACTAATTATGATAAACTCCAGACCTTACCCAGGTGGAGCAATTTCAATCTGGAATATTAATAATTGAAACAGACGAATGTGCAAAACTATGGTTTTGTTAAAAACTAAATATATAAAAAATACAAGTATCTAAACAATGCTTATCTGTACAAACATCAACAAAATCTACTTAAAATGACCAATCGCAAAGCAACAATAGGAAAACGCCTAGAAACAATTCAGCGAAGAATAAGGGCATCATTTAATAATGAAACCAAGGAAAGTAATCCCTGTAACTGTTCTGACACCCACAAATTGACACAATAACAACCTTTCTCTCGCAATCCAGGTAGATGACCAATAAACCAGTCATGGGGATGCTAATATTTCTCCAATCAACATCTGCAGGTCAATTCAATTATATACAAGGCAACCTTCGGCACACCAGATGCTGTGGACTACTTCTCTCCTGAGGCCGGCATTATGGCTGAAAGTGCATCATGGGAGATGTAGTCCACAATATCTGGAGTGCCTAAAGTTGCAGAATTATTTTTTCATCAGTTTAGAAGAAATGGCAATAGTCATTAATCTGGTAACGGATGGAAGGTCTGAGAACAGGAATACGTGCTATAATACATTCCTCCTATAAAAGTATTCTATATCAATGACCAAAATAGACGCTGGCTCAGAGAAATTCTGGGCAGGTATCTGTGGTTTTAAATACTATTCTCAAGGCCATTTATTTATTATTTTTCGATTTGTTTGGCATCTTTTCATTCATCCTTTCAACTCCTGTATTCCTGACACTACAGTGTCCCTCTTCTCCTGTAGACCCCGTTCCCTCTCCTGCAATGTAAGGCTTAAAGACCCTTTCAGTCACTTACCTGATTCCAGCACCAAGGTCCCCCTGTGCTGTGCGGGGCTCCGCCTCCTCCAACGTGAACATGAGGGGGAACCTAATGTGCATGCATGAAAAAATTAGGTTTTCCCCATTGGAAAACATTGACTCAATGCTTTCCTGTGGCGGACTTGAAGATTTCCTCATGCAAAGCGTCTCTTCACAGAGTTAAACTCAGTGAAACTGCAGGGAGCTCCCCTAGTGGCTGTCAGGCCTCTGTAAACATTGCAGTTTGTCTTAAATTCCAATGGTTTACATTCCAGGGCTAAGGGGACAGGGACACTGCACCCAGACCACTTCAATGAGATGCCTATAGTGTCCCTTTAATTCAGGTTTTCTTTATTTATCTCAATTCCCAGTCTAAGATAAAGGTTTTTGAACCGTACAATGGGGAGGAGCTGGTGGTCATACACATACGTCCGCTAAGTTTTATGGATTTTCTGTAAGGCCAGCTTTAATAAGTTCACTCAATGGAAATATTCTCAAATAAGCTAGATTCTCCTAATTAATAAACAAATGTCAACATTATTTTGTTTGATTAAATGATAATGTTATGACACCTTCTACATCATGGGTCGTCAACCTGGTCCCTACCGCCCACTAGTGGGCGTTTTAGGATTCCAGGTGGGCGGTAGGGATTTCTGAGGCTAAATCCTCTTTTTAAGAGGATTTCTCCTTTTGGGCGGGCGCGAGCGGCTCTGCATGCGCAAGTCTTCAGTGACCGGCAGGAGGAAGCGCTCCCTCCTGCCAGGCCACCTTCTGGACCCCCGGCATGGCAGCGTTCTAATCAGTCGCGGCGAGGGAGCTCTAACCTCTCTGCTCTGCTCCCTCGCGCGATGTTTGCTGATGCCGCGGGAGCCGGAATATGATGTCATATTCCGGCTCCCGGCATCCGTAGACAGTCCGCGAGGGAGCAGAGCAGAGAGGTTAGAGCTCCCTCGCTGCGTCTGATTAGCCGCCCGCCTAAGTGAAGCCCCACTGGACCCCAGGGACAGATCCACACCAGCTCTCCAGGTAGGGAGGCTGGGTGGATATTTAATATTAATAATTTGTGTGTACATGTGTTTGTCTCTAAGTGTATGTGTGTGTGTCTGTAAGTGTATGTGTGTGTGTCTGTAAGTGTATGTGTGTGTGTCTGTAAGTGTATGTGTGTGTCTGTGTCTGTAAGTGTATGTGTGTGTCTGTGTCTGTAAGTGTATGTGTCTGTGTCTGTAAGTGTATGTGTCTGTCTGTAAGTGTATGTGTCTGTCTGTAAGTGTATGTGTCTGTCTGTAAGTGTATGTGTGTGTGTCAGTAAGTGTGTGTGTGTCTGTGGGTCTGTCTGTGCATGTGTGAGTGTCTGTAAGTGCATGTGTGAGTATGTGTATATTTGTGTGTATGTGTTTCAATGTGAGTGTGTGTGTGTGTGTGTATGTGTGCCTGTGAGCAGAGTACTTGTAGAATAGAAGAAAGAAGGTGCAGAGTACTTGTAGAATAGAAGAAAGAAGGTGCAGAGTACTTGTAGAATAGGAGAAAGAAGGAGTAGAGTACTTCTAGTATAGGGGAAAGAAGGAGTAGAGTACTTCTAGTATAGGGGAAAGAAGGAGTAGAGTACTTCTAGTATAGGGGAAAGAAGGAGTAGAGTACTTCTAGTATAGAGGAAGGAGTAGAGTACTTGTAAAAAAGGAGAAGGAAAGAAAAGGAAAAGGAGAGAATTGTTGTTGACTAATAATAGTAAGTGGGCTACCTAGCTCAGCCTTCCTACTGGGCATTGCTATAAGGAAGGTTAAAAAATAGAAAAAAGGGGAAAAAGGTGGGAAGGGGAATTGAGGAGGGAGAGGAGGGGAGCTGACGCACAGATGAGAAATCATTTTATGAGCAAACAAAGAAGTCTTCCGATTATCACTGAAAGAGGAGACCTTCGTTTGTTCCTTATGAAAATCGAACCAGATATCAAATATTTAGTCTCGCAGCATCAACCTCAAGGATCTCATTAATCACTAGTAAAGGTAAGTTCAATTTACTTTATTGCTTCCTCATTAAACTTTATAAAGTTAAAAACATTATAAACATGCATAAAGTAGAAATAAAAAGATAAATGTACGTTCATTTATGTATTTTTTAAAACACCCTCCTTTCTAAAAAATATTCTGCGCTTGCGCGAAAACTGGTGGGCGGTAAGGAAATTTTTCCATCAAGAAAGATGCATTAGTGGGCGGTAAGTGGAAAAAGGTTGACTACCACTGTTCTACATGGTGGTAAAATCTGTTACCTCAAAAATAAACAGTGACCTATTCATGAAGTAATACTTTGTAACAATTCATATCTTAAATTTCATTGCTTGTTCTTCTACCAATAAACCATTTCCGTACGAGATTATACCAGAATACACATGTATCAGACTTGGTTATATCAAAACATAGCCAACTTCTA
Organism: Pelobates cultripes; assembly: GCA_933207985.1. NCBI lineage: Eukaryota > Metazoa > Chordata > Amphibia > Anura > Pelobatidae > Pelobates > Pelobates cultripes. The sequence goes on from OW240912.1 coordinate 14,146,089, forward strand.
GCTAATATTAATCTAACATGATGCTATGTTACAATGAACTCTCAACAATTAGATAACAGGGTTATTCACCCAAGTGAGAATTCAATCTGAATTTCAAATGTATGGTCAAAATAACCGAATAGGAAAATAGAGTATCGGTAACTGATCAATAACATAATCTGACTTTCAGCCAGAATCACGCAACAAATATGAAAGAAATTACAATCCAAATAACAAAAATACATTTATGAGACTGTGGTCCACAAACTTTGTATGTGAGATGCCTGGGGGTGGGGGGGGGGCATTTCCTCTTTCTTACTTGCCAGCACTATTGTAGCATAAAACAAGCCTTAATTACAGCCTTGCCCATGGAACAGTTCCATCATATCCTGTTTTGTTTTGTAAGTTTTTATGGGTGCCATAACCACTTGTGATTTGAAGTTGTTATGGTGCCTGGATCTGTATGTACAGCTTTTTGCAGCACATACAGAGTTTAACACCTTTGCTGCCGGAGGCCAATGAATGGCCATCAGTTTCGCCATGTGGCTTCTGTAGCTCTGTTGAAATAGGATGCATGTTACAGCCAGCAAGCGAGGACCCTCAACACCCGGCATGACCAGGTAACGGGGCAAATCTTTGCAAATCAGGTTATCCCATCTCTAGGAAACAAGGCCAGGGTACTACAGGCACCATAACCACTATAGTGGGCTATGATTGGGTTATGATGCTTTTAAAAAAAGACAGATGGACAATTAAAAACATTGCTCTGTATAAAGTGACAATAACGGACTCTTTCCCTTTCATGGAGTCCTGGCCCATTTTATTGCACTAAGGAGGCCATTTTGGGAAATAAGGCAGAAAGCTGGCAATCGGTAGTAATTGTGCTCATGTAGAGTCAGATTAGGGATCAGTGGATTGGTAGTTTGGCTAGTACTTGCTCCCTAGATTTGCAGCCGGAGGACTGTGATAAAGCAGTCTCCTTATACCCCAGACGTTTTTTTCCATGTTGATTCCACTATCAGTAGAGCTCAGAGCATCATTCATCCCTGCCAAGTCCTATGCAGTACATCGCTCAGAGAGCTGCCTGCACGATCCCGCGTTCCCCCTTCACTGCCTACTGAACTGAAAAATACAATAACACGAGGATTTACATTACACAGTCTGCAAAGTCGCTTACACAGTCACCTGACCTCGAATTGGCACCCGTACAAATGATGTCAGGTAGACGAAGCAAAGCCCAACTGTGACTGAGGAAATAAAAAAGATTTCAGACTGCAATCCTTCACCAGCCTTTAATCTCTCTGTAGCCAGACTAATTCTTTACCTTCGTCAAGTGCGTCTCCTATTACTGGATGTGACCTAATAGAAGCAATACGCTGCGTTGGCCGAGCGTACAATAGCTCAAGCTTATTAAATTGTCTTTTTAGCTGAATGGGCAAAAAGTGGAACAAGGAACATTAAAAAAAACATCCTTCTTTATTATAAGAAAAAAAAAAATTCACTCTTATCTAATAGCTTATTCGCCACTCCTTAAAACGCTGTAAATATATACCTTTAAAGACAATTATCAATTTTATCTAAATGTTTCCATTTCTGTCCTAGTCCAGACGTTGTTCCCTTAATCATAGTAAACATTATACATATCTGCATATACTTTATCACATTCATACACCCCCCTTTCTAGAGGTAATTAAATGTAAAATATTGTCCGTATCTCTGTGACTACATTCCGTCTATATTTTACTCAGTGTCTTTTCTCCATCATACGGAGCTGTAATCCAATTAAGGATTGATTTTATGTGCGACCGCCACGTTTTGGCTGCATTCAGGAAGAGGCACTGACGGTGATTGTATTATGGTAATAACTGAGGATCACGCTATGGTTTTGTTAAAGGGCTACTCCAAACACCATGACCACTTAATTGATTTGAGGTGGTTAAGGTGCCTAGAGTCTGTATGTGAAACGCTGCACATACAGAGTTTAAGCCCTCGGCTGCCGGAGCATCATTGGGGTGTCATTAACTGGCTCCCAAGAATAATTCAGGGTTGGACAATGTAAATCCAGCATGCTGGTGACAAACAGCCCATTGTAGCATGTCTGTGACCCATGTCCTCCCCTCAGCCACCCTCCCTGACATTGTCCCCATCCAGCGAGGGTGTGTGCCTCAACAGAGGAGGATCGGACTGAGGGAGGACTTAGCCTTAGTGCTGGAACACAAGGGGAGTTTTCGATGTTTTCTCTTTTTCTATTTTTTCGGAGGGGTCCAGGACAGAAATGTTTTTTTCTAAATAAGAACAGTGTTTTCTTTTGCAATTTCTCAATTTAACATAAATATATAATCTTTAAGGAAAAGTCATACATATTTAATTGAAATTGAACAAGGAATAGAGCAGCGCAAAACAAACTAAGAACACTGGGATGGGAGGCAGCACTCCTGATAATAGGGGAATCCCTCCAACCCCCCAAGAAAACCAGAACAAGTTAAATAACAATATACAGGTAGCGCCAAGACAAATATTCCAAACACAATTGACATATGTATAAAAATAAGAGCAATAAAAGCAATAAGAGCAATAAAAAACCCAAAGAATATAAAAAGAGTCCACAATAAAACTTAAAAGAATAAAAAAATACCAAATGGTACGGCACAGTCTCGAAGGTGGCAATAGATCTTCTAGTCCTGGGATGGGACCTTCTTGGTAGCTTCACTTAATAGCAGAATATGAAAAGGAAGCAAAAACAGAGGCAAACTAATAGTGCAATATGGTAGTACATGGTAGGACAAACGGCATTTAGATAAGATGTCACTCACATATGGTAGAGCTATAACCAGCTCTAGGTAGAACAACATGCAGTGATATACAATGCCCACTTGCAGGATGTCCCTCTGATTTAGGTACACAGTAGAATGATGGTAAATCACAAGTGAATAACGATGAGGTAGGTCATATGGAAAGACAAAAAAAGCAGCCAATAGTGCTCTATATAGATAGGTAAGTAACAATAAGGTAAAAAAATATAAACTTACAATAGAGTGAGCAGACTAACCGCTCTATGTATTAAGCCCAGGTGGTATAATCCCCACTAAAGATTTCTTTGGTTGGTTGTCCGCATATATATATCCGCATCTTGGCATCAGGGACCCATCCTAAGGCTGTGGCCTTATCGATTGATGTATCCGGAATGGGGATTTCATGTATTTAGCTAGTTATCGGATGAATGTAGGGACTGGGATAGCACATAACGTTTGAAATGTTAATCAACTAACATGTTTCAAATGTGTAACCCGACTACCCTCTAATTGTAAGTAATTCATTATTGTAGAAAAAACCCTCACCGCGGTTTCACATCAGAACTGAGTACAACCTCATTTATATTTGGTTTTCTTAGAAAGTCTCCCCCATGCTTACTAGTTTTAACTTAAAGTCCAAATAAATGACATTTACCACAATCAAAACAGTCGTTTACATAGAAGTGAACATTATTTGTAAAGAGAACGTATGAAACAGCTTGACTTTTCTCAGGATTTCATATCTCTGTGCAGGATTTGGGCAATGGTTGGAATTTACACACACACAGATGGAAACACAGCTCCTGTAAACATATACAAACCTTTATAAATGTATACCTCAATAACTGCATACCTCAATAAAATAGCCTTATTAAAACACGCTATAATAGAGCATATTTATCAATGGAAAATAGTTATTCTGGAGCTAAATGTTGAAAAGTAGCAATTATCATGGTAACCATAACAAGTAATACTTTGCCCCAGAATTGCTATTATCTTTCTTCAATAAATCTGGACCTTTGTTTCCCAATAGTCACACTTCCAGCTGACCGTGAATGCTACAATCAGTCTATGTGTTTAACCCCTCAAGGACCAAACTTCTGGAATAAAAGGGAATCATGACATGTCACACATGTCATGTGTCCTTAAGGGGTTAAAAAAACACTTCCCCTTTAAGTGGGCATTCCTTTTAAATAATCTAATGTGAGCAGAGGTGCCAATGTGCTTATACCGATCTCCCTCCCCAGGCTGATAATATCATTTTCTACTTACTATGCCAATCATTCATTTTCATTTGATAACTTCAGCTTCACTGTTGGAGTTTCCATGACAACCACACACATCAAAAATATTCTTAGCTTCACAATGTTCATCTCTGTTATAATTAAACTTGTTGACATATATACGAGGGATTGTAATATTGTTTTATTTAAATACCCAGATCTCTTCCTCCTTGTCTCAACCAAAATTACTTTTTTTTATCATTTTTAAAAAGTCTAATTATTTCATGTTTTATCCCATGTTTGTTTTTCTATCTATCTATCTATCTATCTACACACATGCAAATTGTATCTGCTTGCTCGAGTGCCAATTAGACTTGAAGTAATCATTGTTGCTGTCCGTGGGGATGTGGAGACCTCGGTGTGCCAATGATGAAAAGACTTGTGAAGATTGTATGTAAAGACTGACTTAAAGGGGCTTTGATCCTACATTTCAATATTTCATTGTGGTGGAGCTGGTAACTGAAGCCGTGGAGATGCGCTTGGAAAATTAAAGCATAGTTTGTATGTGAAAGAAGCTGCGGGTGTAGGTTAGGAGGGCGCACAGGAAAGATATTTCCCAGAATAAAGGAATCTTTATTTAAAATGATGTTAAACTTACATTTTAACTTTTGCAACTTTCATGAAAGGAAATATTAGAAGTTTGTTTCCAATTAAGAGGCGTACAATACAGCATGTGTCTTTGCAGAGCCAGTTCTCATACACTCACAGCCAGACCAAGGTGGGTGCTGACAGTGTGTAGCCTAGTCAATCAGAGACCTTTGTCGATCACGTAGTGTTTGGATAGTGGCTGCCACGGTGACATAACTTTGGAAAATGGGGTATGAATTTGTTAGGGTGCTTTTAGTGATTGAACGATTGGAAGCATGTTTGAGCAAAGCCTTCTTTACCTCTAAATAGCCCAGTTTTATAACTGGCCAACCCCTCCTTCTGGATTACAGTGTGTCTGGCTCTCTCCTACCAATGGTGCCAGCGTGACCAAAAAGAGCCACATGGTGCATTTCCCCGATATCTTGAGTCCTGCTGCTGTACCGGTTGCACCACAAGTAGCGCCACAATTGATTTTGTTGTTAGACTTTGCCAGGTTTCTTTACATATGTTAGCTTGAAAGTTAAGTGAAACTTTCTATTAACGGAGCATATGTTAGCATTTTCAAATTTTATAACAATGAGGTTTAGAAAGGCAATATTTATGTCTCTTTTAACTGCATTGTTATGAAATGTGCTCATTTTAACAGATTTCGTTTATATTCAGAGATTCTTAGTTGGCCTGCGGACAGGCATCTTCTGAGCAATGTGTGTGATAAGATCCTGCACTATTGTGGGATTTTCTATTGCGACCTCAGCAGAACATTTACCATCCATAATATGTATGGCTCCAATTTACTCTTAGCCCCAATTTACATTAAAGGAAAGGCAGATTCTGGGGGGAGGCTGGGTTAGCGGCACCTGTCCCTCTTTCCCTATGCTACAGACACCTGCTGATTCAAAATCATGCACATGGGAGAGTACACTGAAGACTAGAACAAGGAAGGAGAATGTGTGATTGTTTTTTCTCTTGTCTCCCGCCCAGGTGCCACCATGCAAGCATAAATGTGAAACATTTAAAAGGTTACTCCAACCTCCATGACCACTCCTGCTTATAGACGTAGGGCTGGATTAAGAGCCCGCTGGGCCTTGTGCTGACAATTATCATAGGCCTAAGTACAGAATCTTATGGACAGTCTTACTTTCCAAGCATCATGTATCTGGTGGAGGTGGTCCTACATGGTACGAGGGAGCAGTGAGGAACTTAAAGAGCAATAACATCAGATCTCTTTTTCCGCTGCCTGCCTCCTCTTTCCCCACTAGTTTATTTTGGCAGAAATGGCACCTGCCATCCAGTTAAGCAGGTGCCTACTTTGCGGTCGTTAATAAGCGCTTGCTTCGCAGGCTCCCTTCCTGGTTCTCCTGCAATAAGCAGAACGCAGGAGCCCGGTCACACATATAATCCCTGTAGTTTTGCCATTGGCTTGCTCGTCTCATTGCCCCCACCCAGGATAGGCCATGTGGATCTGCACAAGTTCCAGATTCTATAGATCAGAAACACATCATAAAAAAGGTTGGGTCACAGAATAAATGCAATGTTTTACATGTAACTGGGGCAATCATTTCTCCTTAAGAAAACGTGTTTAATATAGCTGATTGGCTTGAATCTCACTTGCAATCATTTCACGATCTGTCAGTTCTCTGTTTGCCTCTGAGTAAGTGCTTTGCGAGATGCACATTATACATGGAGGATTCTTTGTTTTATATATTTATTTATTTATTCACATCCTTTTTTTTTCCAATGCTGAAAAGGTATTTTTATTTAGTTCCTTGTGTCCCTGTGTTTTCCTGTTCATTTTGTTTGATTGTTTGTTTGCTTGGTTTTTAACCCCCTAAAGGACCACCTGTAGCATGAGGCCTATGTCCCCGTGGGCCCTTTCTGTGGGGGCAGTCAGTTTTTGTGACTTTCTGCCCATTTCTTCAGCAGTGTGGTCGGCTCGATAGTGCTCCGGTATCGCCATGTTACTCCATACCCGGTATAGCCCCTCTAGCTCCCGAGTCTGTCTGCTCATGCGGTAGGCTTTGGGAGCGCGAGTGTGGTGTTTCGCGAAAAAAAAAGGCATAGGCATGTGCAGCAGGGTGTCCTGATGTGTGCTCTGCCTTTCCAGATGTCAGTAAGGCGTTGAGGGAGCCGGCGTCTAGCGATATAGGCGCTTGTGGTACGGAGCTTGGAGGAATGGCATCTGCTCCGGTGCTCAGGCAAGACCCGCCCCTTAAGGCACTTCTTAAATGATTAAAGGGACACAATAGGCACCCAGACCACTTCAGCTCAATGAAGTGGTCTGGGTGCCAGGTCCCTCTAGTTTTAACCCTGCAGCTGAAAACATAGCAGTTTCAGAGAACTATTTTTCACTGAAGGTTAATCCAGCCTCTAGTGGCTGTCTCCCTGAGGAGAGGTCACCAGCGCCGAGCGAGCCCGTTTAGGTGACCAGGGCTCTATAGCGTTAGGAATACATATTTGTATTGCTAACCCTATAGTGTTCCTTTAAGGACCGAGGCTTTTTTGTGATGCAACACATTTGTGACCAAGGACATTTTGCACTTTTGATCTTGTGTTCGTTCTACCACAATTCCTTGGTTTTGTGGGTTAATCTTGTAAGAGCAGACATTAGGCTGTTAGAGTAGGACCTGCCAAAGATGGGGTACATTGACATTGTAGCAGTCTTATGCAATGTATGATCAAATAATGTAACTAAACCCCCATTATGTTTTGCCTAGATTCGTTTTTTGGTTTTTTTTAAACGAAAAATATGTCAGCACCAAAGTTGCTGTTTAGCGGATAAGAGAGTGTGCTGGATTTTCTTCATACATATATATATATAATTAAAGAGGAAATCCAGCACACTCCCTTATCTACAACTTGCATGTGTGTAAATATATAGATAGATATATAGATAGATGGTTAGATAGAGAGATAGATAGATAGATGGTTAGATAGAGAGATAGATAGATACATAGATAGATGGTTAGATAGAGAGATAGATGATAGATAGATAGATAGATAGACAGATAGATAGATAGATAGATAGATAGACAGACAGATAGATATGGGATAAAACATTAAATAATAATACTTTTTAAATATGATAAAAAAGTCATTTTGGTTGAGACAAGGAGGAAGAGATCTCTGTATTTAAATAAAACGATATTACAATCCCTCATATATATGTCAAAAAGTTTAATTATAACAGAGAAAAGAATATTTTTGATGTGTGTGGTTGTCACGGAATATATATATTGTTCAAATGAGAAATAAAGCTTTCTTACTCTATGTATGAATACAATATTACAATATGCAAATGAAAAAGAATAAACACATTTATTTCCTCCTTTTTACACTTTTTTTTTAGTTGCAACACAATTGCAACTAAAGAAAACTAACTCAAAATAGATTCACTAATTAGTACTGATTAATAGCATGACCATTATGTCTAGGATTTAAATTCATTGTTTTAAGTTATAAAACAAATATTGCAAAAGGTGAATTGCGATTTTAATCCAATTAGGACTCCTTGGTACTAGCAGGGATTTAATCCTGCCGGTACGTTTAAGGCATGATGGTCTAATATGTGCCGGGTGGTCAAGCCCTTCACTGCATTATGATTTAAATAAAGAGCTAGGACCTTTTTTTTTCTCCTCCATATTTGAGGCCTTGTATATTATAACAGGAGTCACAATTCTAGAACATGGTTGTGGGGAGAGGCGGGAGAGGGGCAATAATTGTGGGACTAATTACTAAAAGTCTAACCCCATAAGCCATGACTTTACTTCTAAAACCTAGTATGCATTGTTCAAACATTGGTTTGTCACTTTTCTTAAGATTCCATGTAATGCATAACAAATCTGGGAAAATACAATAAAGATTGTCAATAAATAAATAAGGAGCTATTACCTTATTTTACAGTTTCCCACTAAAAAATACATTTACACTTTCCATATCATATCTTCATATAAACATGTACTTGTTTGTTCCTATATCAACATTTAAAAACAAAGCAAAACAACAAACAAAGTAAAGAATACAAAAAAATGTCACTGAGCAAAGTTACTTAATATAACGTAATATTAAAGGATCACTATAGTGTCTGGAAAACAAACTCGTTTTTCTGATAATATGTAACCCTTAGGTCCCCCCACCCTCAGGCCCCCCCTCCCCCCCGCTGCTTACTTTAATCCAGTGCTGGGCTCCCTCAGCGCTGGTGCCCTCTCCTCCCACTCCGACCTCACCTCCGCCAGAGCCGCGCACGCATTAAAAACGCCCATAGGAAAGCATTTCTCAATGAGCATTGGGGAAGCGCTTCTAGCGGCTGTCAGTGAGACAGCCACTAGAAGCTGGATTAACCCTGCAATGTAAACATGTTTACATCTGAAGGGTTAAAACCTGGGGGACCTGGCACCCAGACAACTTCATTGGGCTGAAGTGGTCTGGGTGACTATAGTGGTCCTTTAATATTGGGGTTTATTCTCTAAGTCATAAATTACAAAACTTACACTTTTTGTGATAGCTGAAGTATAGTTTTTTTTACACTGCAGCTGAACTGATCTATAATTTTCATTCTCTTTGTGAACTCTTCACGACTGCTAGTTTAGTGACGTCCTTTCTGGGGCTGACTTGCTAAACTGTGAATTATGGAGAATTGATAAGGAAGTTGTAAATAAAGGGAAAACAAATGCCAGTTTAGAAAATAATCTTTATTCGGCACATGTTTATGGAATATGTCCTGCTCTCCAGATGAATTGTTCGATGAACTAACTGCATAGTTTATTGCAGAATCTTTAAAGGTATTTTATCTTATTTTGTTATTTGTTTATTTATTTTGTACATTTTGCATGCATTATCTTTATAATATGATTTATTTCTATAATACAATATCTATATGATGCATTAATGTATGGACCAAGTGTCGGGAGTATCCCTTTAAATTACTGTGCACAATTCAGATATTTTTATAAATCCAAATCATATAGAATTACACCGTTATATTTTTATCCTCTTGTTTCTCTTTCATAAGTCCTTGCCGTTTCCCATTTTCCCATATTTATTGAATATATGACAAGATTTGAAGGTTGGATAATAGGAGTGAAATTGGGTAGAATGGAGGGGCCGTTAAGTGTCTGTAAGTGATGGCTCCTCCATTCTTGCCCGATAAAGTAGATAACATTCATTTATTCTTCCCAAGAAGTGCCTTCATTTGGTTCTTGAGAGTTTCTTAGCAACCTCGTCATCTGCTTAACACGCTGTTAACCAACAGGTCTGCTTCGCTGCTCTGATAAACACAAAGCACTCCCCATGGGCCCAGCCAGTTTATCAGTATGAAGTCTTTCCACAATTACTGTAGCAACATTTACAACTCCTTGACTATGGCCCAGGGCAGCTTCAGATTGCAATTCTTAGCTAAGGTTCCCAAAGTGAAAATCTGTCAATTAATTGCAAAATCGCTTTTACTGGATGCTGAGCTTATTCATAAACGCTAACCATCCAGTTCTTCATGGCTAATATTAGAGTTATTTTTAACCCCTTCCATACCAAGTCATATAGACGTACATGATTTGTTACATAATAAAATTGTAAGAAGAAAAACACACAAGTCATTTACATTGCCGCTCGCTAAATGACCTCAACTAATAACATCTCTGCATCTCACACTGTACATTGCACGGCACATTATAATAACATCCCTGCTTCTCGCACTGTACATTGCACGGCACATTATAATAACATCCCCGCTTCTCGCACTGTACATTGCACGGCACATTATAATAACATCCCTGCTTCTCTCACTGTACATTGCACGGCACAATATAATAACATCCCCGCTTCTCGCACTGTACATTACACGGCACATTATAATAACATCCCTGCTTCTCTCACTGTACATTGCACGGCACAATATAATAACATCCCCGCTTCTCGCACTGTACATTACACGGCACATTATAATAACATCCCTGCTTCTCTCACTGTACATTGCACGGCACAGTATAATAACATCCCCGCTTCTCGCACTGTACATTGCACGGCACATTATAATAACATCCCTGCTTCTCGCACTGTACATTGCACGGCACATTATAATAACATCCCCGCTTCTCGCACTGTACATTACACGGCACATTATAATAACATCCCTGCTTCTCTCACTGTACATTGCACGGCACAGTATAATAACATCCCGCTTCTCTCACTGTACATTGCACGACACATTATAATAAAATCCCTGCTTCTCGCACTGTACATTGCACGGCACATTATAATAACATCCCGCTTCTCGCACTGTACATTGCATGGCACATTATAATAACATCCCTGCTTCTTTCACTGTACATTGCACGACACAATATAATAACATCCCTGCTTCTCGCACTGTACATTGCACGGCACATTATAATAACATCCCTGCTTCTCTCACTGTACATTGCACGGCACATTATAATTACATCCCTGCTTCTCTCACTGTACATTGCACGGCACATTATAATAACATCCCTGCTTCTCGCACTGTACATTGCACGGCACATTATAATAACATCCCTGCTTCTCGCACTGTACATTGCACGGCACATTATAATAACATCCCGCTTCTCGCACTGTACATTGCACGGCACATTATAATAACATCCCGCTTCTCGCACTGTACATTGCACGGCACATTATAATAACATCCCTGCATCTCTCACTGTACATTGCACGGCACATTATAATTACATCCCTGCTTCTCTCACTGTACATTGCACGAGACATTATAATAACATCCCTGCTTCTCGCACTGTACATTGCACGGCACATTATAATAACATCCCTGCTTCTTGCACTGTACATTGCACGGCACATTATAATAACATCCCTGCTTCTCTCACTGTACATTGCACGGCACAATATAATAACATCCCCGCTTCTGCACGGCACATTATAATAACATCCCTGCTTCTAACATTGCACGGCCTGCTGTCTCACACTGTCACATTGCAGGGCACATTATAATAACATCCCTGCTTCTCGCACTGTACATTGCACGGCACATTATAATAACATCCCTGCATTTCTCACGGTAGATTGCACGGCACATTATAATAACATCCCTGCTTCTCACACTGTACATTGCACGGCACATTATAATAACATCCCTGCTTCTCACACTGTACATTGCACGGCACATTATAATAACATCCCTGCTTCTCTCACTGTAGATTGCACGGCACATTATAATAACATCCCTGCTTCTCTCACTGTACATTTCATGAAACATTATAATAACATCCCTGATTCTTGCATTCTTCTTGCATCTCGCATTGTTTGATTTTTTGTTTTAACATTGTTTACATTCTTATCTTTTTACAAAACTGTGCAATCTGTTTGTTGATTCCCTGTGTAATAATAATAATCCTTATCAGATTAATTTTGTTTTCCGCCCTTGTGCGCCTCTTCCCCCATTTGCTGTCCCTTTAAATATTTTGCTATTGCATGTCAAATAGGTGCGTTAATGTCGGCGGTATCGCTGACTCTCTTTATGCTCAAGCCTTTTTCCATCCTCTTTACATTCCACCTAAATGTCTGCGGTAATTGGAAGCTTCCAGAAAACCTCAGCTTTAATGTAAACATCATTACTGTACATGGTGGGAAGCTATTTATCAGAGCTCCATAAAGGAGAAATCGGCTGCACAATTACATTAAAAGAATGAATTTAAAATATGTCTCTTGTGATGCCTTAGAGGTAATGTATGGTGATGTTTCTTAAGTTACATTAGCAAATTAAATGGGCAGGCGATATCTGGAGCAGCGAGATATGCTTAGGGAGCATTTTATTTGATGTACGTAGTCTTAACCTTTCTGTGCCAGAAGCTTGAGTCTTGCAGCCAGATTGACAGCGTGCCACCGTTGCTCTCCCCTGCAGCACTCAAAAGGTTAATGGCCCTCATATCTTGCCTTCATTTCACTTTTATACTTTTTTTTTCCTTTGTAATTTACCAACAGGGTACGGGAGCATAATCCCATTTTCCTAAGGATAATTTTACACAAATCATTTTTAATGAAAAAGTAGAAATTCTGCCTCTCACATGCGCTGCTAATTAATATTCGGCATTGGAGGGGTGTTTTAGGTATGCGTAAACTCATCGTATCTGCACGCGCAATGCAAAGGCGTGTTAATAAATCCATTCCATTTAGGATAATATCCACGTTGGTGAATTGATTATATCACCAGGGTTATTTACTGGTTAACTTACAGTGAATTTAAAGTTAATTTCAAATTTAAGGTAAAAATCACCGAAGTGGAATAAGAAGTGAAGTCGGCTATACTTTCAGTGTAGCTACGTTAGCCATATAATTGAAATTCACTTTAAATTCTCACTTTAATGCCCGAAAAATCAGTTTATTCCTCCTGTCTATGTTCCAATTTCTCACAGGTTTTTGTCCTTGTAGAACATCTTTCTCTTTATTCCTAATGGCCACGGATGTAAAACCAATGACTTAAGAGATTTTTTCTAAATAATCTTTTTACGGCTAAATGTTGCAATTTGTTTTGAATTCACTGCATTCCAATTAGTACTTGAATAATCCCATTTAATGTTGATGATGAGAATGTTTTCTCTAATAAATGATTTGCATCGATGAATGGTTGTTTTGTTGTGTATGTCTTTAACAGATATTTCACCCATTCATTATTAAAGAAGTTCTACTGAAACTGAGAATCAAATTTTTGGGACTTTTTTGGAATCAACTCTTTTCTATTTTTGTTGTGAGATGATAAAAAAAAACAAAAAACAATTCACTAATTAAACCATGGAAATTCAGAGGGTAGAAGGCAGTTGATAAATCTGAGCTGTAGCTGTGAATAGTTCAGGGAAAGGCATTTCTGTGTCACCTTTATCAATCCCTTATAGTAGGAGTAGGCAACCTCCAGCTCTCCAGATGTAGTGGACTACATCTCCCATAATGCTCTTGCAGTTATAATGATAGTAGAACATCAAGAGAGTTGTTGTCCACAACATTTCGAGTTTTGAAGGTTGCCTGGCCCTGCCTGGTAGTGACTAACGGAGCTGTCTTCTCTCGTCCTTTCAGTAACTGGAATATTTGATTCCTCCTGACACTTCTTTCAGTATGGATAACAGTGCTTTACTACGATGAGCATGGCTATCTGTAATCCCCAGCCTGGCAGGGCACAAGGATTAGAAAAAGTGGCACTCAGCAAATCTCACAAAGATTGAAGGATAACATGAATTAAAGGTGCTGGGGAAGAGATTGTAGGATGAAAAACGCTAATTCCACTGTAGTTCTTATTAGATTTGTGCATTCGGATGCAAAACAATTGTAATTTGTCCGAATTTTAAAGTGATCAGCGTTTAGTCCAAATTCCATAACTCCGAAACGCTTTGTGGAAGAAACAAACTAAACGGCCAACAGATGAACAGCTAAGATAGCCACTAAATTTAATTCACAGATCAAGTGAGAAGTGATCAACAGAGGGAGAAGCATTAAAAAAAAAATGAATCTATATTTATATACTGTAGCGGGGCTCCCTGTTTGGTGCTTTGGCAGGTCAACATTCGGGAGCTACTGCGGCCCCAACACGGGGTGCTCCGTCTGGCTCTCAGGTTCCATTTGTTCCTCTTAGTCTCAGGCACCTTCCCACCAAAAAGCGCTCTCTTGGCGAGTCAAGTGGTTCAAAACCCCAGACAAAGTTCCATAACATTTGATAACATTCGTGGCTAAGTACCGCTGAGGGCCATTCGTGGGTTTGGTTCATGTGAATGGCCACCAGGGAGCTAGCATTCGGTTCCATTTGAATGAAGGAAAAGTGCCAAGTGTAATATAAAAATATTACATAAATATGCACGTAGAATTTAAATATATATACATATTTATATATTTGAAGTCTACGTGTATATTTATGAAATTATTTATGTAATTATGTATATGGACATATGTATAATATATATGGACATGTATATGGACATATATATAATTTCATTCTAAGTGTATTTTGATATAAATATATATATATATATATATATATATATATTAATATCAAAATACAATTAGAATAAAATTACATATATATATATTTTATTAATTTTTTCCTTTATTTATTTTTAATTATTTTTTATAATAATATATATACAATATATATAGTTATTATATACAGTATATATATATATATCTATGTGTGTAATTTTACTCTAAGTGTATTTTTATATTAATATATGTATATATTAATAAAAAAATACACTTAGTATGTCGTTATATATAAGATATATATATATATATATACATAATATATATAGATATTATATGTATATATATATATATATATATATATATATATATATATATATATATATATATATATATATATATATATATATATATATACACATATATATATATATATATATATATACATATATACATATATACACATATATAACTCATATATACAGATATATATATATTATTTTTTTATTTTTTTATTTAATAACTTTATATTTTTTTATTTTACTTTTTTCACCAGCAGGCGACTGCCTGTCAGTTCAGTCAGTGCAAGGAACACTATGTCAAACAGTCCCCCGATGGAGAAGAACACAGATCGCCGGTGGAGAAACTGCGGCGATCGATTAAGTGAATAGGAATGGAGGGAGAGGGAGGGAGGGAAGGGGGGTTAATATTTATTTTTTTTTAAGTTTTTGTTATTATTTTTTAAAAATAATTTTAATCTTCACTGAGTGCCTCGACCCCTCGAGGCACTCAGCACAGGCAGAGCATCGGAAGCCTGCCTGACGGCTTCCTCTGCCTCACTGCCGAGCACCACGTGGAGCAACTCGGAAGTGATCGCTCAAATGTGCCGCAGACGTATTAGGTTCGTCCAAGGTCGTTAACGACCAGTTTTTGTCGGACGTACCTGATACGTCCTTGGTCACTAAGGGGTTGAAGATGGTGGAGTGCTAGACTCTGTCCCAAAATTTAATTCTGACTTGGTTTGCTCTGTCCAAGTAACCCATGGCACAATTAACTCTTCACTCAACCCCTGACAGAATGAGACATTATGCCCTGTTTAACATCATAAGCTTATAGATAAATTAGATCTTACTACACAGCCTGATGATGTTATCCAATGAGAGCTCTAGAAAACATGGCAACACCCAGGTATGTCTATTAGGGCATCCAGGATCGGATGGCCCAGTGCAAAATCAATGGGTGATGTCCTTCTTTTGCCACTCACATGTTGTTGATATTTACATTGTACATTGCAATGCTGTGTGTTTCCTAAACCTAAACCGTACCCAGCTGCATATTTTGGGTCATAGGATTTTATAAAATTATAGTTTTCTCATTTGGAATTTTAACACATTGATATTCCTGTATCTCATTTTAGTGCCTCTCAGATTCAAATACTCCATAAACACCAGGTATTTTTGTTGTTGTTGTAGCAATTTTATTTGCACATTGCAATTTAGTTGAATATTTCATAAAACTGATGTATGCTGCTGCAATATAAAAAAAAAAAACAAAACACTCAATGAAATATATCCTGAGTATACACTCCCCCGAGTCATACACCCATACTAATGTTTGGGGTAGTTATAGGATCAAATTTGCGATCTACTTATCACGGTTTCTTTGTAACTCAGAATATTGATATTGGGTCAGGTGTCCTTTTTGGACACTTTATCAGGTCACAGCAGCAAAATTGCAATTACAATTAATTATATAGCTCCAACATATTCCTCATCGCTGTACAAAAGATAAACAAAACAAACATTAAACTCTAACAAAACATGTATGACATACAGGAACAGTAGACGGAGAGGGCACTGTCCATACGATATAGGTGATGTATGATGGAAAAATGTTGAAAACTTAAAAACTCCTTTGAATCAATAAAAAAACAGACATTTCGAAGGAGGAAAATATGAATCCAGGAAAAGTAATCTGAGTAAATCAGATTCAATATCATTAAAAGTCTGAATAACCAGCAGAATAAAACATGGTGTAGTATGTCCAATATTTCTTTTCTATATCTATTGGTCTGCCTGTCTGTTTATCGATTTATATAACATGTAAATAGGGCAAGATGAAAAGCAAAACTTGTGTTAGTTCAGTATGATCCATATAATAATAATAATAATAATAATAATAATAATAATATGTAAAACATAGATACAAGATATCCAGACTACTACAAAATGTTAATCCTGCATATTGTTTAAAAGTGACAAACGTGTAAAACCTTATTAATGCAAAAGAAAGATGGGTATAATAAAAAATCCAAAAATCAATTATACAATCTTTGCCCGAGCTATAAAATGCAATTCAGTTTATTTATTATATAGCAATTACACTGTAATACCGCACCATTATATGTGCAGGAAAATGCACTATTTTTAACCTAATTTCCGAGTCCTTTTTTTTTCTTAAAAAATAAAAAAATTAAATAAAGTTTAAACAAATAAAATCATCCGCCAAGATATTTAGAATGCTTTGCTATGTATGCTAGATAATGGGTAACCACCACTTTTATTTTCAAAGATTGATTGCTGCCGGTCGATCAGTCTGAGTGCCATTGGATTTTTACTTTTCACTTTTCAGACTCAAGAAATCACTTTCTACTTAAAGAGTGAATAAAACTGAAAACAAATTGTTTAGGGAGCAGGCTGTCTGCCGTGATAGCTACGGATGCTGGTACAGTTGCATACGGATATGGAGGATGTCAAGAGGTCTGATGTGGCATATTCATAACCCAACATTGGTAACCTGAGAAGGGAGATGCAGGTGAGTCGCTGGCTCTGCCAGGGCACTAGGCTGCCTGCCAAACAAACATGCAAGCCCACTGAGAACAGGACATGCAGGGACCACTGTTTCTAGTGTGTCTAATGATGACCGGGCATTCAATGTTTTGGGGACCAAAAGCAGAACACCAGGAAACAAAGTAAGGACAGCAGGACCGGACCTGAAAATCTGGACTGTTCCAGCAAAATTGTGATAGTTGAGAGGCTTGCATATTTGTTTAACAAAGGCCTTGATTTAATTTGTCTGAAATAATTTCAGTAGCGGAACACAAAACGAATTAAATCAAGGCTATAGTTAATTGGCGAGAGACAGTAGTAAATTGTTCAAATATTTTGACCCTATTTAGGGCTCAACCAAAATGTATCAGATAGAAGAGAAAACACTCAGTAAACTAAAACTGACATTCTGCGCAATGATTAAAGCTCATTTAAATCAGCTCTGTCACCGTCTGGGATCTGCGGAATTTGCCAAGACCCCAAACGGTGCCTGTTCTGATGGCAGTGTGATGGCCATGGGATGCAGGAGAAGGTGACTGAAACCATATCTCGCTACCGCCATGCGCTTCAACTGCCAGGATGTGCAAGAGCACAACACAGAGGTCCATGAAGGATCCTGCAAGACTGTGGGCTCCTCCTTAGACAGAATCTTTTTAGAATAACAAGGTAAAATGACTTGGACCACACAGGGTGTGGACAGCGTGCACTTTAATTAAGGAACTAATATGAATAGGCCCATTGTCAAAGAAAAAAGCCAATGATATCCTGCTTCACCGGACACTGCTGTTAGGGGCTATGGATTTACTAGAAATATGAAAGCGAGATTAGCATAGGGTATTTGTTTTCTGATAGCTACATCCTGTGAGCTTCCTTCCAGCACCACCTCCATCGATACATGACACTAAGGAGGTATAACTGTTTTAGTGTTTTCAGTCGATATTATTCTGTAATTAGACCCATCATAATTGTCAGCACCAGGCCCAATGGGCTCTTAATCTGGCCCTGGCTAAAATCCGCTGTCAAGACCAGCGAAATCCCACAACATGTCAAACAGTAAATAGGATTTTTCATAGTGCAAATCTTAAAGTAAATGGACTGTCTTTGCTACCACCCTTACCAGGATGTATTCAAGGGATACTACAACCACCATGACAGCGTTAGTGATTTGAAGTGGTCATAGTGCTTGAAGTCTATATGTGCAGCAGAGAAAGATTAAGACCTCATGGTGCTACAGACAGGTTTCCAGTTTTGCCCCCATTCATTCTTTACAGGGATGGTAACAGGCCATGCAAATCCATGGTTCCAGAGCTCCTGTGTAGCCCCCGGTTGCCTTGTTGCCAGTTTTCACTATAAAACCCTGCACATACAGAGATCTAGCCCTTTACTGCCAGAGGTGTAACTTCACCTTTGTTAGTGTCTTTAGGGAGTCATTAGCCACTAATGCCAGTTCTGTGTACGTTGACAGACTGTCGTCATCATGCAAAGCATGCTGGACACAGGCGACCAATGGTGGAACAATCCCTCGCTCTGTGCCGCCGTAGTCCTACCCTCAGCCTGTCCTTGTCAGCTCACCATTAAAGGGATGCTAAGTCAGTGGAGGAGCATCGGGCTGCCGGGAGAACTTGGTCTCGGAATCGAATTGCATTGACCTTTTAGCTTTATTTAATTATTTTTAACATTTTGGAGGGTGGATCAGCACCATAAGGGTTAACCAACAACAGAGTTTTATTAAAACACAGTTTTTTGTTTGGAGTAACCCTTTAAGTCTCAAGTGGATCCACCTATATGCCTAATATTGAACAAGTACTCAGATTTTACGATAATTAAATCCTAAATGATGCAGTTAACCAGTGTATTGATTTACAGATGAAGAGGTTAGTGGAGATAGGGAAGATAATCCTGACTGCAGCATGTTATAATAAAAGCAAAGAGTAATTAGAGAGCAGAGTTAATAATAATGTCAAATCTTTGGGTATTGAGAGCAGTAGTGATGGTAACCCTACCGATACGATGGAAGACTAACAGATAAGGGTGATACTCAATAGAAAATCTCAAAAATAGCCTGCATCGAAGAGACTGCTTCGTTTCAAAAAGTTCTCAGACACTAAATTAAAAGCAGCAGAAAGTCAGTTATAGACGCTATTTCAGAAATCAATGGAAGAGTGGCAGGTCCGTGGGTCATAAGTATGGAATCAAATGGGAAGCTCGTGGATTGGCAAGAGAGGCAGAATAGCTCCTCTCCAACGGAAAGCGGGGAAAAAAATCAGAAATCCTGAAAAAAATGACAGAAGAGGTAACGAGAGAACAATAGTGTCACAGACACCACGGTTATGAAATTTGTAGAAAGAAAAAGAAAGTGGTCAACAGTAACAAAACCTCAAAAAAAGTAGAAAATGCTTAATAAACTATTAAAAGTGAGTTAGTTTGCGGATTCATTGCTCACTCTGGTTAGAGGGTTTTAATAAAGTGCCTTTTGTAGAAACTGTATGATTCCAGTTAAGGGTATAAACAATTCATCCTAGAAGCTTGGAAGCAGAAGGAAGTATGGAACCTGATCAGTACTTAGAATGCTGTGTTAAGACCTTTGGTAGCATGGTGGTAATGACGAGTGTAGAGTTAAGAGTGTGAATATGTTACTATAGAAGGGGGTCAAGGTGCAGGTAGTGGGGGGGAAGATGACAATACAGAAACCTCCTTTTTAGT
>OW240912.1:14166309-14269270 GCA_933207985.1 Pelobates cultripes
GACTGTGAAGGAATGAAGGGAAAGGAAGACTGTGAAGGAATGGAGGGAAAAGAAGACTGTGAAGAAATGGAGGGAAAGGAAGGAAGACTGTGAAGGAATGGAGGGAAATCAAGACTGAAGTTATGGAGGGAAAGAAGGACTGTGAAGGAATGAAGGGAAAGGAAGACTGTGAAGGAATGGAGGGAAAAGAAGACTGTGAAGAAATGGAGGGAAAGGAAGGAAGACTGTGAAGGAATGGAGGGAAATCAAGACTGAAGTTATGGAGGGAAAGAAGGACTGTGAAGGAATGAAGGGAAAGGAAGACTGTGAAGGAATGGATGGAAAGAAAGAATGTGAATGAATGGAGGGAAAGCAAGGAAGACTGTGAAGGAATGAAGGGAAAGGAAGACTGTGAAGGAATGGAGGAAAAGCAAGACTGTGGAGATATGGAGGGAAAGGAAGACTGTGAAGGAATGGATGGAAAGAAAGACTGTGAATGAATGGAGGGAAAGGAAGGAAGACTGTGAAGGAATGAAGGGAAAGGAAGACTGTGAAGGAATGGAGGAAAATCAAGACTGTGAAGGAATGGAGGGAAATGAAAGAAGACTGTGAAGGAATGGAGGGAAAGGAAGACTGTGAAGGAATGGAGGGAAGGCAAGACTGTGGAGGAATGGAGGGAAAGCAAGACTGTGTAGGAATGGAGGGAAAGGAAGACTGTGAAGGAATGGAGGGAAAGCAAGACTGTGGAGGAATGAATGGAAAGAAAGACTGTGAATGAATGGAGGGAAAGGAAGGAAGACTGTGAAGGAATGAAGGGAAAGGAAGACTGTGAAGGAATGGAGGGAAATGAAAGAAGTCTTAAAGGAATGGAGGGAAGGGAAGACTGTGAAGGAATGGAGGGAAGGCAAGACTGTGGGGGAATGGAGGGAAAGCAAGACTGTGTAGGAATGGAGGGAAAGGAAGACTGTGAAGGAATGGAGGGAAAGGAAAACTGTGAAGGAATGGATGGAAAGGAAGGAAGACTGTGAAGGAATGGAGGGAAAGGAAGACTGTGAAGGAATGGAGGGATAGGAAGACTGTGAAGAGATATCTTGTCTTATTTCTAATTCTTGTTATTAAAGTAGGTAGGATAGCAGTGAACCACGATGATGGGTGGGCGTTGTAGTGCAATAATCTTTAGCTTGTGTTAGCAGTCTGGTTAGCGCAATACATATATACAATATTGTTAATTATTACACTGAGCTATAGTTGGCATGACAACTTCTTACGCACATTGAGTAACAGCCAGACACTATAGGGCAAGTTTTTAAAGGGTCAAGGTTTCATCTCATTGAAGTGGTTATGATGCCTTGAGTCCCCTGGCACTGTCCTTTAATTCAGTGTTCAACCATTTTTAAGTAGTTTAACACTAAATGAAGGTCCTTGGCTTCCCATAGCTCTGCCCCTACTGGAGATATGGCTAAGGCACAGATTAAACAATGCTTCTGGGAATGGTCTGCTGGAACTCTCATTTAACACTAAAGCATTAAAAATGGTTTAATGCGGTAGTAAAGGACAGCGCCAGGTGACTCCAGACACCATAACCACTTAATTGAGATGAATTAGTTACAGTGCCCACAGTATCCCATTAGGATATGCCTTTTTTTGCAGCAACTTAGAAAGATTTTATTTCCACAGCACTCCCAGAATGCCGTGCAACACAGGCAACGGAGCGCAAAAACTTCATAGCCACTTTCAGTGTTCAGTCCACAATACTGTAGCTTCCATAAGCAATAAGCTACTACTATTCACATAGCTTTTTTTTGGCCAACACATTTATATATCCATTGCACTATATAAGGAAATAATTCCTGTCAATGGCGTTAGCCGCGCTGCAGCCATTTCAGCTGTTTTAAGATTTACTGCCTTGACACAGTCTATTGCTGATCTATACAAGTAAATGCTGATACTCCACAGTAAGTCTTAGAGCTATAGTACAAGATGCACAAAATAAAAATCCCTGGCACGAGATACACTGGTATACAACTTAACATTAAGAAATTACTAAAAGGTACGCTTTTTCATTTTTCAGCAAAAAGTCATTAAAATCCTTTCTGTATTGATGAACAAGTCAAATGCAATCAAGGTTTTTTGCAAATTGCTGTTTTTTTCTTTTATGCAGGATTTTAATGTGATTTAGAAAAAATTGCTGTTGCAAGGCTGCCAACTATCTTTCAGTTCTTTAAAATTATAAGGTAAAAAAGGTTAATGAAATTGCACATTTCTTTGATCAATATTTGAGATATGAACTTTTCCGCTGAGCAAAAAAAATAAAATGAATATGCCCATCTAAAACACCCAGCTCTCAAAATGCAGTAAGTGCATACTGTCGGCATTGAGCACATTTGGCGAATTTGCAGAATATGGCCTGCTGAGCCAATATTGCTAGCTAAAAATTAATCCTTATTTTCTTTGTGTCTTGAAAAATAAATAAATACATATGTATATTTACAACAGGACACTTCAGTTTCCACAGCAACAGAGGAAGATAAGTGATTTTTTTTATCACCTTACAGTAAACTGCTAACAAATGTTGCTTTTTTTAATTGGGAGGTAATTTGCCACTTCTATTCTGAAAATGGTTTACTTGCGTCATAGAAGTCTTAGCAAGTGACACGTCACCTGTCAAACGTGTATCTCTCACTAGCCACGGCGCTGATATCTCCTCGGTATTCATAAGGTTATCACCTTTGTTATGAAAAAGACTTTGCAATTATTTCTGCCAGTAATGACAATAATTTAAATGGGCATCTTCAGAATCATAACTAGAACAGCTCAGATTCATAATCCCCCTACAGGAAGGTAAAGTAAGAGAAGGAGCAGAAAGGAGAAGGAACAGAAATGAGCAGGAAGGGACATCAAGGAGCAGAAAGGGGCAGCAAGTAGCTGGAAGGGACAGCAAGGAGCACAAAAGGTGACATAGGAGAAGGAGCACAAAGGAACAGAAATGAGCAGGAAGGGTCTGCAAGGAGCGGCAACGCTCAGGTCTCGCGAGAGTGAACTCTAGCCCCGCAGGCTAGAGTTCACTCACCACTGGACCACCAGGGAAAGCAGCAGGAACATGGATCCCCCCTCCCAGGCATAAGGTAAGAAGGGAGGGATATTAAGGAATGTACCCCCACCTCCACCCCCCACAATCACCCAAACATACAGCACACTCACACACACAGAGCACCCACACACATACAGCACCCTCACACACACATACAGCACCCACACACACACAGCACACACACAAACACAGAGCACCCACACACACACACACACAGCACCCTCAAACACACAGCATCCTCTCACACACAGCACCCTCTCACACACAGTACACTAACAGCACCATCACAAACACACACACAGAGAACACAAACAGCACCCTCACACACAATCACACAAACAAACAGCACCCTCACACACACAGCACACTAACAGGACCCTAACAAACACACACACACAAACACCCTCACGCACACAAACAGCACCCTCACAAACACACATACTACAAGCACCCTCACACACACATCACACTGTAACGGAGTCTTACCTGATAGGGAGTCCAGCTCGAAGAGTTATACGCTCACCCTTGCAAAGTAGACACAGACCAGGGTGACCAGGTAAGACGCCACCTGGCCTGTGAGTCTGTGCACGGGAGCTTTCCAGGAAAAGTGCTCCAAGTCTCAGTACAGCAGAGATTAGCAGAAGCGTGGTTAAGGGAAGCCAAAATCAGGGAAGCCAGAGGTCAGAGTAGTCCAGGAGGAAAGCCAAGGTCAGAAGCCGGAATTAGACAAGAATCACTGGAACGCAGGTACGGAGTAACAGGAACCAAACAAGGGAACCAGAGTCAATGAACTGACACCCCTCCCAGGGTGAGGCAGGCTTTTATATCTTGTTGATTAGGTATCAGATTCAGCTGGAGAGTTACTGACAGATCTGAGCCTTTGGTGAAGTCCAGCCCCCTAGTGCTGCAGGCACCATCACACACACACAGCAGTGTATGTATATACACATACATACATACATATACACGCGGCGTGTGTTTGTGCTTTAGGGTGCACACCCTAATGCAATAGGCTGCGCACGCCTATGCCTAATGTCAACCTGCACTTCCTGACTTTAAGCTGTAAATCACTTACCTTGTCGGTCCGCCGATTTGCCGACATCAGGATCGGTCGGACTGCCGCTCCCATGCCGAGTATAGATGCACTAAGCATCGGGGACGCCGGCCACTATGCACCCTCCCCTTTTAAAGAGGCAGTGCATGCACATGTGCTCAGGGAAGCTCTAAACAAAAGAGCTCAACATACACGTACCTTTTGGGGGCGTGGTTATGATAATCACGTCCCCAATCACATAAAAGCCCAGTCTGCCTCCAAATCAGTCCCCTGTTGTGGTTCCTAGTGTTCCTTGTGTTCCTAGTATCTCCTCGGTGCGTTCCTGTGTTCTTTTGACTGTTCTTAGTGTATTGACCCGGCTTGCCCTTGACTACTCTGATTTCTGGTTTTCCTGACTCGGTTCGTTCCTCAATTTTGTGTACTTCTGTGTTCCTTTGACCTTGGCTTGTTTCTGGCTTTTCTTATAGTTTCTATTATTCCGGCCATTCTAAGGACCTGTATAGGGCTTTCTATCGGTCCTCGTTGTTCTGGTGATTTTCGCTGTGCGTGTTGGGTATTATCATTACACTGACACTCCGTTTCAGAAGCTGAATACCACTGAGTGACCTGGTGATCTGGAGCTGGAGGAAGCCTTTGGGGTTTAACCATTTGAGAGCGGTACCCAATGTACATCTCTACTACCATGCTACCATTTTAGCTACAGTCTTCCCCCTATTTCTCCAAATGCTCAAACCACAATGGGTCCACTTAGAAAAGGCCGTTCTCCACCCCTATGATTTCACTCATTTGTTATGGTTACCCAAGAAATACCGCCCCAAGTTGTATTCTCCCTCAGATTACGTACTACTACTTCTAAAAATCTGGGAGAGATATCGCAACACTTTATGTAGCACCACACCGTTGTCACTAGCAACCCTGATAAAGGCCATGACCTATTGTATCCCTACCGTTCACGCACCACCATGGCACGACTGTGGTATAAGACATTTGTATCAGTTGAGTACATTGACTTAATTGTAACCCGATGGGGAGATTGCACTGGTCATGCCATATCTTGCCGAGATAGTTATTGTGATCCACTATATATATATACAGAAGGTCACTCAAGGAGAAAAGACCACTCTTTATTGCATATTTGTACATAACTCATTAGCTAACTATAGTGTACTTAATAATTGTAAATAACTCATTTAACTAAATAGTGTGCTATTGACTGTACCTTGACATGCAGGAAGCCGAATGTGTTATAAGCTGTCAATTAAAAGTTTTACCTCTCATTTTTCCTTTCTGTACCCCTCCGCGCCTTACTTTTGAAAAACAATAAAAACTTTCAAATGGGAAAAAAAGTGTAAAGTTTGGGTGTATGTGTGTGTATGAGTATGTCTGAGTGTGTCAGTATGTCTCTGTGTGTGTCAGTATGTCTGTCTGTGTCAGTATGTCTGTGTGTGTGTGTGCAAGTATGTCTGTGTGTGTCAGTATGTCTGTGTGTGTCAGTATGTCTCTGTGTGTGTGTCAGTATGTCTGTCTACGTGTGTGCAAGTATGTCTGTCTGTGTATGTGCCAGTATGTCTGTCTGTGTGTGTGTCAATGTGTCTGTCTATGTGTGTGTAAGTATGTCTCTGTGTGTGTGCCAGTTTGTCTGTGTGTGTGTCTCAGCCAGTATTCCTGTGTGTGTGTGTGTGTCAGTATGTCAGTATGTCTGTCTGTGAGTCAATATGCCTGTAACAGTGTGTGTGTGTGTGTGTGTGTGCGTGTGCCTGTTGTCTGTTCGGGTGACTGGCCCCCCACCCTTTCAATCACATGGGAAATGTGTTTTTACTCTCCTCTTGGTGCAGTGGGCCACTTTACTTGATTTGCCCACCACGCCTAAGGCTGCCAGCCCTCCCCTGCATTTAGAAGAGTGAGGATTACATGCTGATTCACAGCTTGTTAAGTAGGAGTCCTGGATGTTTCTTGGAATTTTTGGATACCTAGTATCAGAGCTGTATTTACCACAAGGCTAACAAGTCATTGGCTTTGGGGGGCCTTTTCCAGAGGGGCAGAAAAAATACCACCCCAAATGCCCTGGCAGATGCTTTGTTCGGAGGGAGGCGACGGAGCGCTGATCTCTGTAATCTTCTTGCTCTGCTCCATTGCGCTCTGCCATGATGCGGGAGCCGGAATATGATGTCACTCCCGCCTTGGCATCACTAAGCGGTGCACGAGGGAACAGAGCAAGAAGACTACAGCTCCCTCGTCACCTTCATTGAACAAACGTGTGTCAGTGAATGCGTGTGTATGTGTGTCTATCAGCGTGTGTCTGTCAGTGAGTGTGTGTGTGCGTGTCTGTCAGTATGTGTGTGTGTGTGTGTGTGCCAGTGAGTGTGTGTCTGTCATAAGATGTATGTGTGTCTCTTAGTGAGTGTGTGTCTGTTAGTGAATATGTGTCTGTCAGTGAATGTGTGTGTGTCTGTCAGCATGTGTCTGTTAGTGGATGTGTGTCTGTCAGTGAATGTGTGTGTGTCTGTCAGTGTGTTTCTGAGAGTGAATGTGTGTCTGTCAGAGTGTGTCAAATCAATGAGGAGGTGTCTTTCTGTAAGTGTGTGTCAAATCAGTGAGTGCGTGTGTATATGTCAGTGTGTCTGTTGGTCAAAGTGCATGTTGGTCTTAAACAGGAAGAAGTGTGGCCTTAAAGGAAGGAGTGGAGCAGGTTTATATTAGAAGGGTGTCTAAGTTTAGAAATTCTTGTAGCAGCACAAATCCAAAATACACCTCTGCCCAGTATGTATATCAGGTGTTGTTTCCTGGATAAAGGAATTAAGGAGTTTAGTCACTGAGAGCGATAGTGTAGGCAGTTCGCATCCACTAATTGTTTCAATTATTTATACATTTTTATTGCTGTCAGAAGAAATCATCACCATGCAACAAAGTATCACGCTGACGTAAAAAAAATGACTGAAGTGAAAGCAGTTCAGTTGAATTTCGTGGACTTTGCCCTGGGTGTTTCGTAATGTTAGGGTGGCTAGGACACAACTGGGACAAGTGGCAACCTCACTACAGACAAACAATGTATAAGCCAGGAGAAGACTGTACATCCTCTTAGACAAGATAGCCATTCCCATCTCTGTTAGATTTGTACATTCAGGTGGCAATTTGTCCGAATTGAATTTGTCCTAAACACAGATGATTCATGGGAACAAAAATGATTGATGGTTAAAGGACATTGATTTGGTTCACAGATTAAGTGAGAAGTGACCAAATAGAGGGGAAAACAAAATATATATAAATAAATACATGTAAAATAAATAAATATAATATATAAATATGGATTTTATTTTTTCCTGCTCCTACTGTTGTCCCTCTGTTGGTTTATTTTTATCACTTCGCCTGTGAACCAAATTGCAGGAAAATGCTCCAGTCGGTGTACTGCAAAATATATACATAATCTGTATATTTATTGTTCATCCGAATTGTTTTCCCAAATATTTTTCATGGATGATATTCAGATGAGCTGAACCATCAAATGAATGAGGTCCCGAACGAAATTAAATTTTCAGGAAAAAATGGTTCGGCTATATCAAATCTGGTTTCTGTTCACATGGAGCACATTAAAATGAAAATCCACAGGTGACCTGAAACTGGATTTTAAAAAAAGTGTATCTGCCAAATAACAGTGTTGATACTAATTGGCTCTACAATTTCAACCTTTATTCTTTCTCATTTTCATCTAAAATCGACTCATGTACATTAAGACATTTGATATCTTTGACAACAGTACAGATTTTGTGACCTTCATAGGAGCATGGTTAAAAATAGAATACTTGTTAAAAATTTATAATAACTCTCACTATTTGAGTACACAAGGTGTTCATTTGTGAGAGACGGGATCACAAAAGTTTTCATCTGATCAATTTCAAGCTGTCTTGAGAAAGAAAAATATAAAAATGTATTTTTTGTTTTGTTTGTGCTGTTTTTCTGTACTCCAGCTGTTTAAGAATCGATTACCTCCTGCATCTCGTTTCTTTATTTTGCTTTAGGTGCACAAATGATCAGAATTGATCATTGGTCTTTCTACAGACAGAAACAAATCTCACTTCAGACGCGGTGACGAGGGCTGCAAAACAATGAACTATTTTTAGTAATTGTAATGAATTATGGAGATGGTTAGAAATGATAATTTATTGAAGAACGGAAGCTGGGTGAATAAATGGAAAGGAATTTGAATGATTAATTAATGTGAATTTGTGTAACTCAATGGGAAATTTAACACATCAAGTGCTAAAAAGATTTTAATATTCTCAAGTGAAACACGGTAGATGCTGTCAGCCAATTATTGCGTCTTAATAAAAATAGCATACGCTATCATATACCTAATTATTTATTTTCTGTTACCAAGTTTGAGAGATCTGACACTGCTTATTATTGATAATAATAAAAAGATCATCACCTTTATAGTTCTAGATATTTATATCTAATTAATCAGTTGTTAGCAGCATTTAACAAGAAATATATTTCATGCAATAATAATGATATGTACCTAATGACCCTTAATGTAAATCGATGAATGATTGTGCATTAATAATAGCAGCTCGGTATTCAGGAACGGATGTGACTGGCTATAGGACCGGTCTTAAATGCACTGTAAGGGAAGGGACACCAAAGGACAAGAAGAAAATGCATGGGGCAAAGAATCCAGGAATATATTGTCTCCTAGGAAACGGAGAACATAGATCAATAATTGCTACTACTTTTCCCAGCCAATATAAGTACGGCAAAACCAGGCTTATGAAACTGGCTGGGATATTACTAAGGACATCACAAACACAGGCAGGGTTATTTACTAACATGTTGAGATTCCACGGTAAAATTCAAATTTCAGGCCAAAATAGCTCAACTGAAAACATCTGACTTGGAGAATTATTACCTGTTCAATTCTTTTTGCCTTACATTTAA
This sequence comes from Pelobates cultripes, assembly GCA_933207985.1. Classification (NCBI taxonomy): domain Eukaryota; kingdom Metazoa; phylum Chordata; class Amphibia; order Anura; family Pelobatidae; genus Pelobates; species Pelobates cultripes. The sequence goes on from OW240912.1 coordinate 14,175,366, forward strand.
TATTCACTTTTATTCCTGACAAGTCTCAATTTAGTGAATAACCCTATGGACTTATGGAAGAACTGTGTGTAGTGGATGGCATTGGGCTGTCCTCAAAATTCTGTGTGTTCATATGCTTTTGGTTAAATTTTGCCTTATGTATGTATGTTGTATGCAGCATTCGTCTGACTGTTCGGTAAAATCACTCCGTTCATTATACGAGTGAAACTACCGAACAACCAGACCACCCAGGAATAAGTGTGCCTCCAATTACCGTTCGCAACAATATTGCAAACGGGTAATTGGCGATTCGTGCAGTATGTGCTTTGTCCTCTGGGTGGCCGCCATTAGGGAAACGAACACGTGGCGGTGGCCATTTTAAACTCCCAAACAGCGGTGTTTTGCCATCGAGTGTCTGGAACCCAAATTGGACACTCGGCTAGGCAAACACCGCACTTAAATTCGTATAGAAACTACAGAACGGCTACCCGTTCAGTAGAAAGAACCCCATGAGAAAGGGGATTTATTAGAATCCTCCCCAGTCTCCATAGCCCAAGTCATTCGTGCATTTTATTCCCTTTTTCTGTGACCAACCACAGGGCCAAAACGTATGGAACCAATTTTGTCTGTTACCTCCAGTGCGGTCGGTCTTTTTACTACCTCCATAAATCTCCCGAAACCCTGGTCCGATCTGGGTGATTTTTGGATATGTCACTCACCCAGATCAGGGCTACCAGGGGATGTATTTAATACCCCCTTTATATATTTAAAGGGGTACCCCTATGTTTAGGGGTACATCCAGAAACCCAGGGAATTTGTGTCCTGCATAATAGGATTATGAGTCAGACTAAGGGGAGGGGATGTGTGGGCGGCAACTCATGTAAGATTGGCTACTGTACTAATTATTGTGAATCCCTCCCTTGCATGGGAAAATGCTTTAAAAGAAGGTTGAGTGATTAAAAGTTTAGTTCTGCTCCTGATGCTGTGTGTCATCCAGTCATTGGGATCCGTATTGGGATATTCGTGGATTACCTTGCTTGCTGTGATTATTATTCTATGGTATTTTATAACTTGTTCCTCAGCCTCACTGGGATCTTTAGTGGAGTTAACCTGTGAAATACCAGCTCTCCGCTACACTGTGGACCCATGTAGAAACAATACCCCCTGTTCCAATTAAGGAACGTGGTGCATGACTGCTAGACCCAGGGACATAGTGGTTAAAATGCTTCTTATTGGCCTTGGAAAGAGAACATGAAGTATATGGTTTGGGTATCATATGGGGAAATTTGTTAAAGGTGGGGTTCAAATAAAGGTAAAACCGGAGGGCTCACCATCTTTGATCCAGGTCACAGGACTGACCTGATCTTCTCACAGTCCCACCCGCCCTAATAGTATTGTAGTTCTGTTTCATTGGTTGCTTGCTCGTGTTTTATCTTTTTGTCATTGCCACAGCTGCAGAAGGTGCTTGACTGCTGACTACCCGCTACCCCAACCCTATCTTCCCCAATAAAGAGACCACACCAACTTTTCCTTTTGGGGCATGGAAATAGCCACAGCTTTATTTGTAGGTCAAAATGCCAGCTACATTGAAATGTACTGTCATCTCCTGGCTAACTAACCAGTAGGCTGCTTCTCCCACCATCTCCTCAAGAGTCTTCCGCAAGCCGCGTCCTGTCTTAGACTACAGGCATGCTCCAATTCCCCAAGCCCAGTTAAGGCGGACATTCAAAATCCTGTGCTGACGAGGCAAAACCCCTAGCTGTGACAAAAAAAGAGAAGAACAGAGAAACAACAACAAACAACCAATACAACACTATAGACCAGTAGCAACAAGGCGGGTGGTTGGGACAAACACGGTCAGGCTCCCTCAACAGTGTCAAAGCGTTTTCTGTCAGCTTCTCACAAGATACCTTAGACCAGGTAAGGTCCCATACATAATACAGATTTTTGGTTGCTATCACGGCCTTCTCAGGGCGCGGAAGGGGAGGCCTTTCCCAGCACAGGAGAAGGAGAAGCCACTTCAAAGTGGAAACTGGGGAGACGTGTCGGACCCCAGAGGAGAAGGGGGACATGAGCTCTTATTTATGGAATGGGTGATAGTGCTTTCCTTAGTGATGGGCAAGAGGGACAATATTATATATTGTTGGATTTTTTTTTACATTTGCCTCAGGGCCCTGAGGGAGCAAGTTTATCCTGCGAGGGGTTATTAGGTCACTGAAGAAATTGTAAAATTAGATAGCGTATTTATTTACAAGGTCCTGGACTACACGCATTTGTCAACATGCAATATTTAATACAAATAACTGCATTCAGCTAAGTAACTGCATTTACCGTATGGGTGCAAAATGCAGACATAGATTGAGAATGTTTATATTCTGCTGATATTTGCAGATTATGTATTCTTAAAAATGCCAGCAGATTCCTTTATATAGCCATGAGCAGTGTGTCTGGATACATCATACACCAATTAAATATTTGCCCCTACAAACTCATTCTTCTGACTCTGCCAAGCTAGCTTTGAGATAGGAACCCATACAGTTTCCGATACGTTACAGTGTTCCCAATATTATTATGTAAAAGATGAACATTTGAAATATTATTTATTTAGGTATCACTAAACAGCTTTGCAGTTAGTATATTTGCTCTAAATTTAAGGACCAGTATGCCATGCATGTTTCAAATAAATATTACACTTAAAGGGACACTATATAGTCGCCAAAACAACTTTAGCTTAATAAAGCAGTTTTTGTGTATAGATTATGCCTCTGAAGTTTCACTGTTTGCCATTTAGGGGTAAATTACTTTTGTTACTGTTTATGTAACTCTAGCTATACTTCCCCTGGCTGTGACTGACACAGCCTGCATGGAAACAAAAATGGTTTCACTTTCATTTAGATGTTAACTTACTTTAAAAGTTTTTATCTCCTGCTCTGTAAATTGAACTTTGATCAATCAAATATCGATCAAATATAGGAGGCTCCTGCAAGGTCTAGAAACCTTTTAACACAGCAGGAGATAGGAGTTTCTAAATTAAACAGTATTTGCAATAAAGGAAGGATAAACATTAGATGGCTCTTTACAGGAAGTGTTTAGGAAGACTGTGCAAGTCACATGCAGGGAGGTGTTACTAAGACTGCACAAACAAAGTTATTTAACTCCTAAATGGCAGATAAATGGTCAGTGAGAATGCAGGGGCATGTTCTATACACCAAAATTGCTTCATTAAAATAAAGTTTTTGGTTGACTAGTGTCTCTTTAACCCATTAAGGACCAAACTTCTGGAATAAAAGGGAATCATGACATGTCACACATGTCATGTGTCCTTAAGGGGTTAATCTTGTTTTTTTTCTCCTTTAAACTATTTCCATAGTGACGGGGGTTATAATCTTCACATTTTACACGTAGTAATTTGTTTTCTATAATTCATTTTTTTCTATAATGCATTTTATGCTTCCATCCTTCATGGTTTGAGTAATGACACTGAATTTGGGGGAATAAGCTACAAGTTTAGAGCTCTGGCACCATAAGAGATGAGTCTACCGCTTCAATTAGGCCCATTCAGCAATCTCTGTTCACCCTTCACTTTCCTGCTGGTAAGCTACACTCAGCAGAGCGCCCAGACATCAGTGTACCAGTCCTGGCATCTAGACATAAAGCATATTCGACAGTTCCAGCACAGAAGGCGTCTGAAGAGAGAAGTGGCATTCAGATTAAACATTGATATGTATATTTATAGGCTTATCAGATGTTTTTTGTGGTACGCCAGAATATATAATGCCCAGATGGCTGCAGGTTACAGGCTGCAGGATCAGATAGATGGGAAGTTATGGCATTCCCTGGGTATTAAAGTCTTTGAGGGGCTTATTAGTATGTCTATTGGCTTCAAAGCAGCCTCCCGAGAGAAGCACTCATACAGCTGTCTAAATCTGCCAATGTACTGCAAAGGATCCTCACTTATTAAAATAAGAAATATATTTAGTGCAAGAAATATCTTATATTTTATTCATGGATTTCAGAGTGAATCAGTTAGTCACAATATTTTGGAACTATATATATATGGATGGATGATCGGATGGACTTGGATGGATGAAAGGATGGATTGGTAGGTGAGCAGACGGACAGTTCGATGGATGGATAGATGGACATGGATGGCTGGACAGATGAAAAAATGTATGTACAAAGGATGGCTGGCTGGATGGATGAAAGGATGTATCGACGCACGGATAAAAGGATGGATAGATAAATGATGGGTAAATGGATGGATGAAAGGATGTATGGACAAATGATGGATAGATGAAAGGATGTATTGACGGGTAGTTGGATGGATGGATGAGAGGATGGGTGGATGGATGGGGGAACAGATGAGTGGATGGATGAGAGGATGGGTGGGTGGGTGGATGGATGGATGGATGAGAAGATGGATGTATGGATGAGAGGATGGATGGATGGATGGGTAAGAAGATGGATGGATGGATGGATGAGAGGATGGGTGGATGGATGGGGGAACAGATGAGTGGATGGATGACAGGATGGGTGGGTGGGTGGATGGATGGATGGATGAGAAGATGGATGTATGGATGAGAGGATGGATGGATGGATGGGTAAGAAGATGGATGGATGGATGGATGGATGATGGATGGATGGATGTGCATGGATGGATGAGAGGATGGATGGGTGGGTGGGTGGGTGGATGGATGGATAGATGGATGGATGGATGAGAGGATGGATGGATGGATAAGAGAATGGATGGATGGATGGATGAGAGAATGGATGGGTGGTTGGATGAGAGGATGGATGGGTGGATGGATGAGAGGATGGATGGATGGATGGATGGATGAGAGAATGGATGGGTGGATGGATTAATGGATGGATGGGTGGACGGATGAGAGAATGGATGGGTGGATGGATGGATGGGTGGATGGTTGGATGGGTGGGTGGATGAGAGAATGGATGGGTGGATGGATGGATGGGTGGATGGTTGGATGGATTAATGGATGGATTAATGGATGGATGGGTGGACGGATGAGAAGATGGATGGATGGATGGGTGGATGGATGGATGGGTGGATGGTTGGATGGGTGGGTGGATGAGAGGATGGATGGGTGGATGGGTGGATGGTTGGATGGGTGGGTGGATGAGAGGATGAGAGGATGGATGGGTGGATGTCCAGGGGCACCCCCAGGGCACTATAGTGCCAGGAAAACCGCTATGTTTTCCTGACACTATTGTGATCCTTTATGGAGGCAACATGGTTTGGCTTAATTGCTAATATAAAATATTTAAGAGAATTTGAACATTCATGGGGAAATGTGTCAAATGGAGAAGCCCGTATCATCACCAAATGGTAAAATGACAAATATTCAGAATTTAAAGTACTGTTTTCTTATCTGCAACTTCATTATTCTATTAAGTACTTTTAAGAAAGTTCATGTTGACGCACAAGAACTAGGAAAAAGATTGTTTGGTCTTTTGCCAAGATGTGCCATCTCTGCATACAATAGTTTCTGTGATCATTTTCAGGCAATGCTCGTCGTAGGCGTCACATGGACATTCCAAGTGCAGCTTACTGTAGTGTCATGCTGTAAGTAGGCTGAATGTCTTGTTTTTCATACCCGTTTTAAGAAGTTTGACATAAAACACAGGATTCCCAAAGGCCATGCAATGTCATACCACCATAACGAGGAAATATAATTACCTCATTACCGGTCCAAATATTGGTATAATTGTGAGCTGGCTCCATGCAGTGAAAGATTGTAAGCTCTTGTATATGATTGTAAGCTCTTGGATATGATTGAAAGCTCTTGGATTTGGCTAGGCAGAGTTTCTGGAGAATGTTTAACAGTTTCTACAGACATTGTAGAAACCCAACCCCTGCACCCTCAGCCAACCATTGCCTGTCTAGTTGGATGCAATTGACATCGATGATGAGGATGTGTATATGTTGCATTAATAATGTAATGAGGAGGGGATGGAGTCTCTGGCTGCCATGGAGGGCTTTCAAACATTTTAACAAAGAGAAAGGAGATGGAACCCAGAGACTATTAGCAACATAACCCCTACACTGAGTTATAATAAACCACTAATCTGGTGCCAGGAGGCAGCTGGGAGCACTCTTATCTTTAGGGATTGAATTGTTCTAGAGCAGTTTAACCCCAAAAAGAGTTTCTTTCACAAACTTACTTTTTTACTGGAGTTACTGATTGGCTGAGTGTCAGCTGCAATGAAATTTAGAAGCACACATTGGGGTTTAACCATTCTAGAATAGTTTAATCCCTGAAGATTAGAGTGCATCTGGGACCTCTTGGCACCATAACAACTTAATTTAGAAGAAGTTTTTATTTTTAACCTTAATTTGTTTTATACTCTTAGATTCAGACCCTCACTTACCGTTATTCCAGCACCTTGACAGACACCTCTCTGCAGCTGTTCTGCCTTCTGTGATGTTTTTAGGATTGATGGCTTTTGTGGAACCTACGGTGCATGGGTGGCAATTGCAGCACACTACCAATCAGATGCTTCTTACAGAGAATCATTGTGGAACCTACGGTGAATGGGTGGCAATTGCAGCACACCACCAATTAGATGCTTCTCACAGAGAATCTTTGTGGAACCTACGGTGAATGGGAGGCAATTGCAGCACACTACCAATCAGATGCTTCATACAGAGAATCATTGTGGAACTACGGTGAATGGGTGGCAATTGCAGCACACTACCAATCAGATGCTTTTCATAGAGAAGTATTGAATCCAAAGCATCTCTTTCAGAAGCTTTAACAATGTTTGGTGTCATCATGCTTTGCAAGTTACATCAAATGTAAAGACCTTTAATTTGGCACAGCCTGTCAACCACTACGAGGTTTCTCCCGGGATAACCCTAAACATTGAGGTTTCTTAGAAATGTCAATGTTTATATTTGTCAAAGAAAATGGGCAGCACCTATGCATTAACACCACTACATTAAGGTGTAGTTGCTGTGCTTCGAGTGTCCCTTTAAGTAGGTCCACTCTATTTGTTTAGGTCACCTATAAACCATCCATACCTCAAAGTAATATAAATTAGTTCCAATCAAGCCCCGAATAATATATTTTTCATAGGTGTGTTCACATCGAATACTGAACTGGAAATCCTTAGTCGGGAGACAAGTATTTTATTCCTGTGTGAGCGAAGGGAAGAAGAACGTAAACAATCTGAAGAGGAAGTCAGAGCTCAGCGACTGGGAGAAGAAAAATCCTTTTGTGATTATGCTGTAATACTGCTGAGCCAGCTATCTTTGTCTACCACGAGCCGATCCTCCGCTACTGAATTTCTTTTTTTTCTCTGTGACTCCATCTAACGTGCACACCGTCATTAATCTGTGTAAATTTTCCAAGTGCTAATTTACAGTTTTGATAATTCTCTGAAAAACCACATTACAGTCATGTACGGTTCTCCCTGCTACGCAAAGTAATATGATTTATGGGACAGTGAATTTAAAGTCCATCCATAAAGCGCAATAAGAGAATTGTTCTGGCATCAATGTGTCCATTTTGCGTTCCGAGATTTATGACACTGTTTGGAACTTGAACAAGTAATTTATTACCTCCAAATTTACGTCAACCTCTGCAGCGAATAAAAATGGCCTGATATGACCCTCAACAGAGGTAACATGAACTGACACAATCAAAACTTTGCTGGATAGATTGTGGAATAGGCTTAATGAAAAAAATAATAACAATTTGAAAGGTTAAACCTAATGGACATTTGTCTTTTTTCAAACTAAAATACTATGTAACGAAATAACCAGATAGATAAGGCTTACTGGGAATATGCCATCTAAACAGCCCCTAGCACAAGCTAAAACTACATATAAGTGTAATTTAGCAATATTTTCTGGGTACGGTCTATTCTTCCAGAGCTATCTCCCCCTCCCCGCTTCCCACTGGAGAGAATGGTAGTTTGTGCGGGTCATAAAAGCTGTGCTGCTTCACGTATACATAAGTAAATCTATGGTCAGAAGTACGTTTCTGGAGAAAATGTCCCAGGTCTCCTGCCTGCCAGATGTATTTAGTGGCCATCTTGAAATGGACATACCTAAAAATTTAGAGAAATATTAGTAAACCCTTCCTGGTAAAACATTCTAGAAATAAATAAATGTTTGAAGATAACTTGCTTTAAAAATGTTGGTATTATTATAGGTCCACTAGAGTCAAGGTGTGAAGGACTGAGAATTGTTTAGGTATGGGGAACTTAAGATTAAGGGGGACGTATGGGTACTTGCTTTCAAAATTCTGTGTTTTCTATGAGCTGAATATATGATATGATAAACACCTCTCACCATCTATCTCCTTCTTTTTACTCTAACCTCCCGCCTAGCGTTTCTCTAAACCTAATTTTAGAGGCAAGGTTAACAGTTCTGCATCGTTATAACACTGTGATATACAATCTGGTGCTAGTACAGTGTTAGCAACATTTTTATTGTAGAGGTTTGTAGGTGCATCCTTTTTGGATTTAGTGCCACAATCTGACAGATCTGTTTCTCTCCTCCCTCAGGAACGAGATATGAGATTATAAACGGATTAAGGTATGGTGCCAAATTGAGGCCACGTCCTACAGTTTTGGACTCTGTTTCTGTGAGTTGGTTCTCTGATTGTTGTATGCTTGAGAGTGTGCTTAGTCGTTAGTTTAGTGTTTTATGTGGAGGAGGCTAAGAGTTGTATTTAAAGTGTGTCCATGTGTGTGGCCTAGTGTTGTGTGTGTAGTATCTAATTGTATGTGTTTTTCCTCGTGGCCAAGTGCATTTCCTGGTGGTCCAGTGAAGTAGCATTGTGGTCTGCACCAATATCGGCTGCAGACTACTTTAAAAGCTCCCTTATGGTCCAATGCTTAGTCAATGACTTAGAGTGTTGGCTTTAGCACTCTGAATCATTTAGAAACACTGGTGGGCCGTGAGGGAGCTCTTAAAGTCGCCTGCACCTGGCATTGGTGCAGAACAGAAAGCTCCTTTGATCGGTGAGGGAGCTTAGGCCCGAGCATGGAGATCATTTCGATCTTCCTTCTGGTTCAAGGAGGGCACTTTTACTGATAGAGACGGTGCTACAGTCCCAGACAGGCGCACGCTGGGCTCCTTCCTGAGCCTTGGCCTTAGGCGATGCCTTGGCTGTCTAATGCGTTAATTCTGCTCTATATGAGATGAATGGCATTCACTTCTACACCATGACAGGCACCTGGTAGGGGAAGGCTGATTACATGCCATCTGTAGCGGGCACCTACAAACACATTGCCCAATTTGAAGCCAAGCCAGCTCATTATCACACTCCACTCCCTATCACAATCTTATGATGAATGTATATACTCATGCTGCAATAACTGGAATACAATAATAATGAAAGGATATGCCGGTAATTGAATAATATATTTAGTATTTTGTTATAAGGCAGCAGCCCACAGACTTTCCTATAGCAGTGGCCCGGGTGGAAGAGCCCTCCTTGCTATCCCTCCCCTGGTACCTGGGTATATTGAGCAAATACAGTACCAGGAAGCCAGGGGTAAATAGCACAGGATCTAGATAGAAGCAAAAAGGCTAGAAATCATTTATATACATAGGTTTTCACAAGATCTAGCGAAGAAAAATAACATTTTCAATATAATTTGCAGTTTTTGCAAGCTTTTAACTGGCAGGTCACCCTTTCATGAACTGGTATATTATTTTTGTATTTTAGTAAATATAGGGGCACTTTAGTTATTTTTACCTGTAAAATGAAGGCACAGATTTAAAGACGCTGAGATTTATTTTCGTGCGTTTGCATTAAAAGAGAAACGAGGACACGACACGTTCATATTTTATAATATACAGTCTACGCAGGAAATGAGCATCAATAAAAAAAAAGTCTATCTCCAAAACACATAAAAATCCCATTTATGTTTAAAGAGCCACTATATTTTGCAAAGTAACTTTTGCTTCTTTTACAAAACAAAAATGTTATTTTAGTAGACACATTTAGAATTATTCAGTAAGTGAGAATCCAAAGTGAATTATAAATGTAAGGCCAACGTTGCCGAAATAAAAGTATCGCTGACTTAGGGAATTTATCCCCTTGAGCCTAAATTTGAAATTCACTTTGAATTCTTACTTTTCTTAATAATCCTTCATGGCCCCAATTTAATATTTTTGGATAAGTTTTCAAATGATTTAATATTTCTGGATAAACTTTTACAGTGATAAAAAAATTTTAAACAATTGTTTTCTATTTTGATGTTTTTTTGATATATTCTTATATTTTTTTATATATGGGTATTTTAATGTTTTGAAAAAAATATTTTTAAAGTTTATTTGAAAATATTAAATTGGATTTCTAAACGCTCCAATACCCTAAAACACAATCTGCCCTATATCTCGGCACCACACCACCATCCAAACCCACACACAGCAGATCCAGACCGGGGACACCCTGCTGCATCTCCTGATGCCCTTCTTATACTCCCCGAAGCACCCAAAGTCAAAACGCAGACCTACTACACGTCAGCATACCTCGACCTCGAGTACCTCCTGAGCAGGGACCTTGACGGGGAAACGGCAGATCTGCGGTCGCCTCATGCAGAGCTCCCTACTCCTTCCACGGGGCACAGATCCCAGAAGCCTCCATCCGGAACCGCAAATGAACAGCGGGACATGGGAGCCATGCTCCAGCGGCTCACTCCAGTCAAGATGGCGACCATGGAAAACTCACCTCCAACCGGAGTCTCCCATGTGGCATCACTGGCTCCCTCTCAGGCACGGAGCCTACCGGAGGGCACACAACAGCAGCCCACAGCAACAGCTGGCAACCCAGAACCTGAAACTAAGCAGGACCTCCAAATCCTACACACCATGCTCCAGGACATCCAGAGACTCCTCACAGCTGACCTGCCAGTCCTGAAAACGGCCATGCCGCAGGTGACAGGCCGGATGACAGCAGCTGAAACAGAAATCAAGGAGACCTGTAATGACACCTCCGCTATGCAGGCCTCCATACTGCAACTTCAAACAGCCCAACAGACGCTCTCAATGCAATTGTCGGCACAAGAAGACAGGTACCGCCGCAACCATATTAAGATCAGGGGAATACCCTCTACGGTCCCTGGGAAAGAATTGCCACACTATGTGAGGAGACTGCTGGCCTCAATACTGCCGCCCACAACCGCAAAGAAAATCAACATTGTTGGGCTATATCATCTCCCAACGCCAACCAAAACTACTTCCACAGTGACCGGGGATGTAATACTTTGATGCTCCCTACCCCAAGACAAAGGGCACATCATGGCAGTGGTGAGAAGCAAGACCGCACTGATATTTGAGGACTCCAAACTATCTTTTTATCAGGACTTATCCAAAGCAACGCTTCAATGGAGAAAATCTCTGAACTCACTCACCACCCGACTACGCACTGCAGGGGTGACCTACAGGTGGGGAACACCGAGATTCCTCCTCGTCTCTCACAATGGTGCCATGCACAAACTAATCACAGGGACTGCCATACAAGCATTCCTCTCTACACTAGGCATAGGGGATGGGATGATGGCCATGGCGGACCCAAGCTACACACACGAGTGGGACCTAGCCAACGCAGGCCAATTCCTGCCAAGACCTGCAGCTGGCAGCCTACTTGCCACCTGACTGGCACAGACGACACTTAGCCAAACGAAGAACGTCAAGAACTCGCTGCTCCAGGCCGCAAACGTTTTACTGTTATTGTTTTAGTTCTGCACAACGTTACCGCTTACTAGATACACACACAGCTACACCCAACACTACCACATTGGGTTTGGGAGCTCCTGGCTGACCCCAACACTGCACAAGCATAATAGCGCTATTTATGGCCCTGGTCCGGTTCCATAAAAATCCACATAGAGAGCAACTATACAGCATGCACTCCCCTCCCCTGAAGACCCCTTGGTTAGGGGCACCACCTCTCCCGAGTGGTCAGCCACGCACATACTTGGACACCCCTCCGCAATAAGTGAAACACACAAGCAGTACCTACTCACAAGAAGATTCTTATCTTTAAGCTACTATTACCCCACCAACCCGTCTGTGTTCCTAAGCCAGATGAGAGCCAATGCTAATGGCCTACATCTACCTATACCTACCTCGGAACACGTATCTCTGGCACCACCCTCCCTAGATTAAAGAAAACATACACATGTGTCACATCAAATATTTAATACTTATTATATGAAGCCGAATTATATGCTTCAGTGATATACTTGCATGTTTGTTACGCTATGAACATCAAAAATAAAGAATTACAAAAAATATATATTAAATTGAGGTCTATGTGAATTTCCTTTTGACCCCTTAAAGGAGCAGTTTAGGCAACCTAACCCCTGTAGCTCAGTGGATATTGTTATGCTGCCAGTAGTCTATGGGTGATGCCCCCCCAGTGTTTGTCAAACCATCTGACAGCAATTTTACAAAAATCTGGATGCTCCCTGGCACCCAGGATCGTCTTAACATCATTGTAGGCCTCTGGGTAAAGAAGTGCACTGGAACCATGCCTACACAACCACTCAGAGGAATAAAAATGTAAATTATTGATAAAATGAAGCTTATATTTATTGGTACGTCCAACAAAATCAGTGTTTAAACATTAAAAAACATGCTGTACAATAGGCATTAACCCACACAAACATTTAGTAGTTAGCAAAGGGAGGCAACTGACACAGACTGTTAAAACTAAATTAGAAGGACTTTATTATAGTTTTTCAGCTTCAAGAAATGATGTGTGTTGATTTTGTCTTGCTTATAAACAATTAGTACATGTACAATGTTTTCATCAAGGTCAAGATATGTATTCACCACAGCAAGATGGCATGTACAGATAACAGCTGGTACTGAGATGATTAGTACCCCTAAACGGTTTAATAAAGAGGGTTTGAAAGTTCTGAATAAATCTCCCGGAATAAATATACACTGAAAAGTTGGCAAGTCTATGAGGGTACTATGCTCAACTGCATAGCGTGCCCATGTGTTAGGACAGCTCTGCTGGTACCCAGAGATCACACCCTCTCCAGCTAAACTGATAACGTAGAATTTACACTTCCACATTAACAATATTGATTCTATACAACCAGATTGGCAGTGATAAACCAAGAGCACTTGGTTAACCTGCCCCCAGAACTTTCAGGCGATCATTTCCATTCACGTTGGGCACAAATAATATTGGTAATACAGGAGTGTTATATTCCTGTTATCAAGCTGGCTGCACCGGGAGCTGTGTCAAGGTGCCCTGGTTTATGTCAAATTGCTTCAGTTTGGCTACGAAATGAGGAACAATACCAGGAGACTATTAGCAGCACAATCACTAGTCTGAGCTGTAGAGTAGTTAAATTGCACCTTTAAGGAGCAGCGACATATCAAGACATCTCTAAACACCCACTAATTACTGGTGACATGCCAATACATCACAGAGAAAAAGTGATTGCAGTGCAGATCTGTGTACCGCAATCACTGGGAAATGCTGATTCAAACTACTCCAGGACTCGAGAAATTAGGATCTGTCCCTTAAACACTATGTCCCAGGTGGCAGGAAATTGCATACCGGGAAACACACTGCACTGCATTATAAATGCTGCATGTGTGTGATCTCAAAGCATGCCCTCGTGAGTGAGGAAAGAACACCCCTTCTCCCTCCCCCTTCTCGTGTTAATAATGCATTTATACCATTGGAAAACACTGTAATAAAGTGATGAATGGGTTAATTAATTTTCGCTTTAGCTCACTAAGTTGTGAGTGCGACAGAGGCTTAGAGGTATGCTCAGACTCTTCCCTAGCATTCTCAAGGCACCACCTTTCCCTTTACTGAGAAACAAAACCATAACCCCTAGATTTTCAATGTCCCATAATATATGTGTTCTATTGATGTGCATTTTGTTTGTATGTAGCAAGACCAGACAGAAAGACCTATATTAAGAATTGTGCTCCTCAATTCCCTTTCGGAGTTCTGACCAGATTCCTTGGGTAGAGCCCTCAACTCCTCCATTCACACATGGCCCACTCGAAATGACCACCAGAGATGATTTCTAGTGACACCCAAATGAAGGGGAAGAATGACCGCTATCATACACAGTTGTCAGGACAACCAGGTAGTTGGTGATAACGTTTCCCCAGGTGAAAGGACAGCATTTTAAGGGATTGCTTGATTGACACGAATAACCTCTAACAGGTTTTAAATTTTATAACATACAATAAATGCTTAACGTATGGAGATTTGTTTGACTAGGTACCGAAGATGACATCTTTTAAATTAACTCCATTTGCCGCCTTTCAAATTTAGGTTCTCCTGATTGCCCTGTTCATAACATTAGCTAATGATTGAGCTCTAGCACTTGGATTTCTGCACAGATATTGTCCTTGAGCTGCTCAATTTATGTGGTTTGTTCATGTACACCCGCTCCTTCAGATATCCCCACAGGAAGTAATCGAGAGCTGAAACGTTGAGCGAACATGGTGGCCAATTAATCTGGCACTCTCTATGTTGCATTTGCTACTTTAACCTGTTTAAATGTATCACACTATGAGTCTGGTTGCTTCTATCTCCCCTTTCTCTGCCCTCTGGTATGAGGGACACCGGAGTCCAAGAATAGAAGAGGATCTGTCTCACCAGAGCACATGCAAGCAGAGGCGATTTGAGCCTATCCCAATTAGCTCTGTTCAGTGTGAGTGCATCCTGGATATATTTCACACTCTTCATTTTACTGTATTGTACTACACTATATGTATTCTGTTTTTTTATAGTATCCCACTGCTTCATGTCCCCAAATAGGGATAAGTGCATCCAATATCTTGTAAGTGCTCCACTTTTTTGAGTTATGGTGATATGAGGTCACACAGTTTATGGTTTTATTTACTTGCATGTCACTGTGTAAGGGTTGAGAGATACTAACTTTTGTGTAGCAGGTCCTGAAATATATTTAATATATAGCCTTAAGAACAGAGCACTTTCAGTTTAAACATTGACTGAGAAAAGATGACTTGCGCCCAGCGCACCCACATAAGGCGTCAAACCATTGGTAAATGACTACTTACCGTGGGAGGATGCCATGGTACTTCTGGCATGCTGTAGTGATGATGGTGCTTATAGTGTTCCTTTAAGCTGTAAATCCTGCTATTAGCATATTTATCTGTCATGTCACAAATTGTGTAATACTCACAAATATATGGGTGCTTTGTAAGCGATGAAGGGTTTAATGGAGGGTTAAAGAAGGTGATTTTAAAGGAACACTATACTATAGTCATTCAGAACACATCATCTCAATGGGTGCAGTGGTCATCTCATTTTAACCCTTTTATCTATAAACTGCAATGTTTACATTTTAGGGTTAGCTCCACCTCTAGTGGCTGTCTCCCTGACCGCCACTAAAGTCACTACCTGCTCTGGATTTGGGACGCAAATACTGTGTATCTCCAATCTATTGCTCCTCTACAGGAACATTGAGAAGATGTCCTCAGGCAGAGCGGGTGGCTGCAGAAGAGGAGTCCTGGTGCTTAGGTTTTTCAACTTAAAAGTGGGTGGACAGAAGGGAACCTATAGTCCCATAATAACAATGTTTAATTGTTAATTTTGTTAAATTTGGTAGCATTGAAAGCTGTACTTTCTGTGTTTGTGTGTGTGGCTTTCTCTTAATAGAAACATAGAATGGGACGGCAGATAAGAACCATTCGGCCCATCTAGTCTGCCCAATTTTCTAAATACTTCCATTAGTCCCTGGCCTTATCTTATAGTTAAGATAGCCTTATGTCTATCCCACGCATGCTTAAACTCCTTTACTGTGTTAACCTCTACCACTTCAGCTGGAAGGCTATTCCATGCATCCACTATCCTCTCAGTAAAGTAATACTTCCTGATATTATTTTTAAAACTTTGTCCCTCTAATTTAAGACTATGTCCTCTTGTTGTGGTAGTTTTTCTTCTTTTAAATAGTCTCCTCCTTTACTGTGTTGATTCCCTTTATGTATTTAAATGTTTCTATTATATCCCCCACCCGCCCCCCCCATCCCCTTGTCTTGTCTTTCCTACAAGTTGTACATGTTAAGACCCTTTAACCTTTCCTGGTAAGTTTTAAACATTTTAATGTGCATTTTATATACGTTTAGGTAACTTGAGCATCACCACTATTAAGAAATGAATGTTCTGAGTGTGTCCCAACAATTTCTTGCTTTCTCGAAATGATGTAATAGGGCAGTAATGGAGTATGCGGTACTGATGACACCATTTATGGGTGCGCCATAACAAGCCGTGTCTCAGGCTGGTTACTAAATTCTTCTCTTTCTGCAACCCAGATCATCTCAAGTTTTGTTTTATCACAACACATTTGTTCATTTTCTCGATTATAATTGCAACATTCTAGTAACAAAATTTAATTGCAAAAAAAAACCTAACAACACTGTAAAAGCCTAATATTCCTTTGTAAACCTGTGAAGTCAGAAATGCTTAATTCTCACTGTTTTTTGATAGACTGTAGTTGAGGTATTGGCTAGTGAGGGGTCATCCCTGAATATAAGCACATTACAGGAAGATCCCTGCTGTGGGTTACACTGTACCTACCATGGGACAGAGGATAGCTTCTGTGACTTGTTCCAGGGAATCCATATACATTGAGATTTTTGTCTTGTCTTACAGTGCCTCTAGTGGGTAGCTACAGTATCACACACCTTTCTCCACATCGCAGTTAGAAAAATGACAGAAATTTTAACGCACACATACATTAACTTTTCCTTTAACCCCTTAAGGACCAAACTTCTGTAATAAGAGGGAATCATGACATGTCACACATGTCCTGTGTCCTTAAGGGGTTAAAATAGTAAGAGCTGTCCAAGAGTGAAGCAAAGACTTTCACTGTAAGAAAAAGATGTTAAAGGGACACTATAGTCACCAAAAGAACGTTAGCTTAATGAAGCAGTTTTGGTGTATAGAACATGCCCCTGCTGTCTCATTACTTAATTCTCTGCCATTCAGGAGTTAATCACTTTGTTTATACAGCCCTAGTCCCACCTCCCTGCGTGTAACATGCACAGCCTTCCTAACACTGTGCGTTTCCCTTTATATAATTTCCTGCTACCTGGGACATAGTGTTTAAGGGACAGATCCTAATTTCTCGAGTCCTGGAGTAGTTTGAATCAGAATTTCCCAGTGATTGCGGTACACAGATCTGCACCGCAATCAATTTTTCTCTGTGATGAATTGGCATGTCACCAGCCCTTAGGGGGTGCTTAGAGATGTCTTGATATGTAGGTGCAATTAAAAGTGGAGGGTTTAGGTTAGCAAGGGTTAATTATGGTCACCTAAACTGAGAGTTAGCTAAGGTTAGTTAGGGTTAGCCAGAATTATGGTAAGCTAGGTTTATTTAACTAGGGTTAGTTAGGGTTAGAGTTAAACTAGGATTAGGGTTACACAGATTGAATAATAGTGTCAAAGTTTGCCGCTGGTCTATATAGGGCCACACTCATTAATGAAGATTAGAGCTCCCACCTGCCACCCATGGGTTGAAGTGAGAGGGGGGCGTTAAATTATATAGTGTCTGTTCACCAAATAGTGTCTGAGAATCAGGTAAAGAGACATGTCAAAATTAGGGCATGTCTGTAATGTGAGCCGAGATGTTTCCTAAAAACCTGTCGGAAGTGTAAATGTGGGTTATTAAAATTCTAGCTATATGAAGCCTTTTCACATTCAGGGCTGATAAATGAAGGCATTGGGAGGCAGTTACTTTGGCTGCAAGAAAAGTGTGGAAATTATAAGCACAGCTTTGAAAAAGTGAATTTTTATAATGTTTTAAACCTAATTTCCTGAAATAGTGATAGATAGACAGATAGACATAGACAGATAGATAAATAGATAGATAGATAGATAGATAGACAGACAGACAGACAGACAGATAGATAGATAGATAGACAGACAGACAGATAGATAGAGAGACAGACAGATAGAGAGATAGATAGAGAGAGATAGATAGAGAGATAGATATAGAGATAGATAGATAGATCGATAGATATAGAGATAGATAGATAGACAGACAGATCGATAGATAGATAGCTATAGAGATAGATAGATAGATAGATAGATAGACAGACAGATCGATAGATAGATAGCTATAGAGATAGATAGATAGATAGATAGATAGATAGATAGATAGATAGATAGATAGACAGACAGATCGATAGATAGATAGCTATAGAGATAGATAGATAGATAGATAGATAGATAGATAGACAGACAGATCGATAGATAGATAGCTATAGAGATAGATAGATAGATAGATAGATAGATAGATAGATAGATAGATAGATAGATAGATAGATAGATAGACATACAGACAGGTAGATAGAGAGAGAGAGAGAGAGGGAGAGAGAGATGGTTAGATAGATAGATAGATAGATAGATAGATAGATAGATAGATAGATAGATAGACAGATAGACATTCAGACAGGTAGAGAGAGAGAGAGATGGATAGATAGATAGATAGATAGATAGATAGATAGATAGATAGATAGATAGATAGACAGATAGATAGTCAGAACAAGGCCGTATCTGTTTTTTATAAAGCATAAATAACATGGGTTCAGTTAATGAGAAAGTGTATATATATTATATTAGGTGGAATAAACAAAACAGTCATCAACATTTGAAATCTCAGAAAAACTTCAGTCACAATGTATTCATAGAGATTATGCAGCTCTGTTGTTTGCAAACATCTCATATTTTACTGCAGTACACTAACATAATATTAGAATTGTATCGGAAATAAATAGGGACCTAATAGATTCAATCAGTGCCATAAACCTTATATTGATGTGTAATAAAAATATGCCACTCACTGTATAGAATAGATAATTGCTCATGTTTACATTGTGTAACCTGAATCCCTGTGTAGTTAAATCCGAGGTATATGTGGTGCATAAAATAGCAAATTATTTGCACATAATAGCGAATAATAGCATTTCTCTGGAGGATATAAGCCCTTGATGAGTTTGTGTTAGAAGCAGTTTTAATTAAGGTTAATTTATATATTAATAATGAAAAATACAGAGCATGGGTCTATCTAGATCAGTAATTATGGGTTTGAAAGTGCTGACCAGCATAAAGTAAGTTCTGTCCAGAGGTGGTGTTTTTTTATAATTCTAGATGATTAAATTATTTGATTTCACAGTGTCATGCAGAACTTTCAAACACTGCGAGACAGAATATTTAATGTGGACAAATGAACAGACATCACAGTTATACCGGGATAGTCAAGTTTTTTGGGGCATTTGTCCCAGTGTCCCTAGAAACCTTCTTGTGACGTATAAATGTCCCGATTTTTGGCTGAATATATGCAGGGCTGGCACTACCATAAGGCGGCACAGACGCTCACCTTAGGCCGCACCGGCAGGATCTGTTTGACTGACAGGTAGGAAGGGCACTGCACAATGCGCCCCCCTTTTCCAGTCAATGTATGATCTTCTGTAACATATACCTGGTCTAACAGAAAGTGCTCACTAGGAGCGTGGATTTGCCTCCTGTCAGACCGGGAAGAGGAAGCAATACACTATACAGGAGGGAGGTGAGCTAGCACAGGTAGACCTCAAAGCGGAGTTGCGGGGTGGGCGAAAAAGACAGACAGGTGCTAGAGTGGACAAAAGAGACAGCCAGGGGCTATGTTGAGGCAAAAGAGACAGACATATTATTGGGGGGGAGGCGGGGAACAAAGAGACACAGAGGTGCTAGGAAGGGGAGAAAGAGATACACAAAGGGGCGTACAAAAACACACATAGGGGCTGGGGAGGAGACACCCAGAGGGGCTGGGGTGAGACAAAGAGACACAGAGGGGCTTGGGAAGAAAGACACAATGTATTGGGGTAAGAGACACACAGAAGGGTTGGGAAAGGGAAAAAGAGAGCCAAAAAAGGGCTTTGGAAAAAAGAGATACACAGAGGGGCTGGAGGGGAGGGACAAACAGACACAGAGGGCCTGGGGAAGGGGCAAAATAGATGGGCTGGGGACACCCACTGGGACTGGAGGGGAGACAAAGAGATACAGAGGGTCTTGGGGAGAAAGAGATACATAGAAGGTTGGGAAGGGGGTGGGGGGGGGGCAAAGAGACACAGATGGGCAAAAAAATATGGTTCTGAAAAGTACAAAACGCCATGTTGATTGAAGCAGTTTTATGAGGTAAGTAAATACAATTAAATGGTCTCATGGCTTGTAATTTATAGTTATAGCTAGACTTGTGCAATACCTTAGTTTGAGTGATTAGTTTTGATTGTAGTTAGACACATTACTGGGAGTATTATTACTGTGGAGCTCTGTTATACACTCAGACACATTACTGGGAGTATTATTACTGTGGAGCTCTGTTATACACTCATACACATTACTGGGAGTATTATTGCTGTGGAGCTCTGTTATACACTCAGACACATTACTGGGAGTGTTATTGCTGTGGAGCTCTGTTATACACTAAGACACATTACTGGGAGTATTATTGCTGTGGAGCTCTGTTATACAGTCAGACACATTACTGGGAGTATTATTACTGTGGAGCTCTGTTATACACTCAGACACATTACTGGGAGTATTATTACTGTGGAGCCCTGTTATACACTCAGACACATTACTGGGAGTATTATTGCTGTGGAGCTCTGTTATACACTCAGACACATTACTGGGAGTATTATTGCTGTGGAGCTCTGTTATGCACTCAGACACATTGCTGGGAGTATTATTGCTGTGGAGCTCTGCTATACACTCAGACACATTACTGGGAGTATTATTGCTGTGGAGCTCTGTTATACACTCAGACCCTTTACTGGGAGTATTATTGCTGTGGAGCTCTGTTATACACTCAGACACATTACTGGGAGTATTTTTGCTGTGGAGCTCTGTTATACACTCGTACAGATTACTGGGAGTATTATTGCTGTGGAGCTCTGTTATACACTCAGACACATTACTGGGAGTTATATTGCTGTGGAGCTCTTTTATATCCTCAGACATATTACTGGGAGTATAATTTCTGTGGAGCTCTGTTATACACTCAGACACATTACTGGGAGTTATATTGCTGTGGAGCTCTTTTATATCCTCAGACACATTACTGGGAGTATTATTGCTGTGGAGCTCTGTTATACACTCAGACACATTACTGGGAGTATTATTGCTGCGGAGCTCTGTCACACACTGAGACACATTACTGGGGGTATTATTGCTGTGGAGCTCTGTTATACACTCAGACACATTACTGTGAGTATTATTGCTGTGGAGCTCTGTTATACGCTCAGTCACACTGTGAGTATTATTGCTGTGGAGCTATGTTACACACTCAGACACATTACTGGGAGTATTATTGCTGTGGAGCTCTGTTATACACTCATACACATTACTGGGAGTATTATTGCTGTGGAGCTCTGTTATACAGCCAGACACATTACTGGGAGTATTATTGCTGCGGAGCTCTGTTATACAATCAGACACATTACTGGGAGTATTATTGCTGTAGAGCTCTGTTATACACTCAGACACATTACTGGGAGTATTATTGCTGTGGTGCTCTGTTATACACCCAGACACATTACTGGGAATATTATTGCTGTGGAGCTCTGTTACTGGGAGTGTTATTGCTGTGGAGCTCTGTTATACACTCAGACACATTACTGGGAGTATTATTGCTGTGGAGCTCTGTTATACACTCAGACACATTACTGAGAGTATTATTGCTGTTGAGCTCTGTTATACAGCCAGACACATTACTGGGAGTATTATTGCTGTGGTGCTCTGTTATACGCTCAGACACATTACTGGGAGTATTATTACTGTGGAGCTCTGTTATACGCTCAGACACATTACTGAGAGTATGATTGCTGTTGAGCTCTGTTATACAGCCAGACACATTACTGGGAGTATTATTGCTGTGGTGCTCTGTTATACGCTCAGACACATTACTGGGAGTGCTATTGCTGTGGAGCTCTGTTACTGGGAGTATTATTACTGTGGAGCTCTGTTACTGGGAGTGTTATTTCTGTGGAGCTCTGTTACTGGGAGTGTTATTGCTGTGGAGCTCTGTTACTGGGAGTGTTATTACTGTGGAGCTCTGTTACTGGGAGTATTATTGCTGTGGAGCTCTGTTATACACTTAGACACATTACTTGTAGTATTATTGCTGTGGAGCTCTGTTATACACTCAGACACATTACTGGGAGTATTATTACTGTGGAGCTCTGTTATACACTCAGACACATTACCGGGAGTATTATTACTGTGGAGCTCTGTTACTGGGAGTGTTATTACTGTGGAGCTCTGTTACTGGGAGTGTTATTGCTGTGGAGCTCTGTTAATGGGAGTGTTATTACTGTGGAGCTCTGTTACTGGGAGTGTTATTGCTGTGGAGCTGTGTTACTGGGAGTATTATTACTGTGGAGCTCTGTTACTGGGAGTGCTATTGCTGTGGAGCTCTGTTACTGGGAGTATTATTACTGTGGAGCTCTGTTACTGGGAGTGCTATTGCTGTGGAGCTCTGTTACTGGGAGTATTATTACTGTGGAGCTCTGTTACTGGGAGTGTTATTTCTGTGGAGCTCTGTTACTGGGAGTGTTATTGCTGTGGAGCTCTGTTACTGGGAGTGTTATTACTGTGGAGCTCTGTTACTGGGAGTGTTATTGCTGTGGAGCTCTGTTACTGGGAGTGTTATTACTGTGGAGCTCTGTTACTGGGAGTGTTAATGCTGTGGAGCTCTGTTACTGGGAGTGTTATTACTGTGGAGCTCTGTTAATGGGAGTGTTATTACTGTGGAGCTCTGTTACTGGGAGTGTTATTGCTGTGGAGCTCTGTTACTGGGAGTGTTATTGCTGTGGAGCTCTGTTACTGGGAGTGTTATTTCTGTGGAGCTCTGTTACTGGGAATGTTATTGCTGTGGAGCTCTGTTACTGGGAGTGTTAATGCTGTGGAGCTCTGTTACTGGGAGTGTTATTTCTGTGGAGCTCTGTTACTGGGAGTGTTATTGCTGTGGAGCTCTGTTACTGGGAGTGTTATTACAGTGGAGCTCTGTTACTGGGAGTGTTATTGCTGTGGAGCTCTGTTACTAGGTGTGTTATTACTGTGGAGCTCTGTTACTGGGAGTGTTAATGCTGTGGAGCTCTGTTACTGGGAGTGTTATTGCTGTGGAGCTCTGTTAATGGGAGTGTTATTACTGTGGAGCTCTGTTGCTGGGAGTGTTATTGCTGTGGAGCTCTGTTACTGGGAGTGTTATTTCTGTGGAGCTCTGTTGCTGGGAGTGTTATTACTGTGGAGCTCTGTTACTGGGAGTGTTATTGCTGTGGAGCTCTGTTACTGGGAATGTTATTGCTGTGGAGCTCTGTTACTGGGAGTGTTATTACTGTGGAGCTCTGTTACTGGGAGTGTTATTGCTGTGGAGCTCTGTTACTGGGAGTGTTATTACTGTGGAGCTCTGTTACTGGGAGTATTATTGCTGTGGAGCTCTGTTACTGGGAGTGTTATTACTGTGGAGCTCTGTTACTGGGAGTATTATTGCTGTGGAGCTCTGTTACTGGGAGTGTTAATGCTGTGGAGCTCTGTTACTGGGAGTGTTATTACTGTGGAGCTCTGTTACTGGGAGTATTATTACTGTGGAGCTCTGTTACTGGGAGCTCCCTAGCACACACTGTTGGGATACACTGAGCACGTGGCCGGTATTCCAGCGCTCTGTTGCCATGGAGACAGAGCGTCCACACGTCACCATCCCTGCCCATTTCCGCGTGCGGCTGTGTGGTTGCCATGGAGACCGGGCTCAGCGTCCTGACTACGACAGCCGCGCGAGGACATTCTGAGCAGCCGCGATCCGGGAGAGGCCGAACGCGAACACCCCGCTCCCAGCGCGCAGCTATAGGTGACCGGGCAGGCAGGGGTTAATCATCATTAATGGGATCATAGTACTGACCGGGCAGGCAGGGGTTAATCATCATTAATGGGATCATAGTACTGACCGGGCAGGCAGGGGTTAATCATCATTAATGGGATCATAGTACTGACCGGGCAGGCAGGGGTTAATCATCATTAATGGGCTCACAGTACTGACCGGGCAGGCAGGGGTTAATCATCATTAATGGGCTCACAGTACTGACCGGGCAGGCAGGGGTTAATCATCATTAATGGGATCACAGTACTGACCGGGCAGGCAGGGGTTAATCATCATTAATGGGCTCAGTGTACTGACCGGGCAGGCAGGGGTTAATCATCATTAATGGGATCACAGTACTGACCGCAGGCAGGTTAATCATCATTAATGGGCTCACAGTACTGACCGGGCGCAGGTTAAATCATTAATGGGATCATAGTACTGACCGGGCAGGCAGGGTTAATCATCATTAATGGGCTCATAGTACCGGACCGGGCAGGCAGGGGTTAATCATCATTAATGGGCTCATACTACTGACCGGGCAGGCAGGGGTTAATCATCATTAATGGGCTCAGTGTACTGACCGGGCAGGCAAGGGTTAATCATCATTAATGGGCTCACAGTACTGACCGGGCAGGCAGGGGTTAATCATCATTAATGGGCTCATAGTACTGACCGGGCAGGCAGGGGTTAATCATCATTAATGGGCTCACAGTACTGACCGGGCAGGCAGGGGTTAATCATCATTAATGGGATCACAGTACTGACCGGGCAGGGGTTAATCATCATTAATGGGCTCATAGTACTGACAGGGCAGGCAGGGGTTAATCATCATTAATGGGATCACAGTACTGACCAGGCAGGGGTTAATCATCATTAATGGGCTCATAGTACTGACCGGGCAGGGGTTAATCATCATTAATGGGCTCAGTGTACTGACCGGGCAGGCAGGGGTTAATCATCATTAATGGGATCATAGTACTGACCGGGCAGGCAGGGGTTAATCATCATTAATGGGATCATAGTACTGACCGGGCAGGCAGGGGTTAATCATCATTAATGGGGTCATAGTACTGACCGGGCAGGCAGGGGTTAATCATCATTAATGGGCTTATTGTACTGACCGGGCAGGCAGGGGTTAATCATCAATAATGGGAATATTGTACTGACCGGGCAGGCAGGGGTTAATCATCATTAATGGGCTCACAGTACTGACCGAGCAGGCAGGGGTTAATCATCAGTAATGGGCTCACAGTACTGACCGGGCAGGCAGGGGTTAATCATCATTAATGGGCTCATAGTACTGACCGGGCAGGCAGGGGTTAATCATCATTAATGAGCTCAGTGTACTGACCGGGCAGGCAGGGGTTAATCATCATTAATGGGCTCATAGTACTGACCGGGCAGGCAGGGGTTAATCATCATTAATGGGATCATAGTACTGACCGGGCAGGCAGGGGTTAATCATCATTAATGGGATCATAGTACTGACCGGGCAGGCAGGGGTTAATCATCAATAATGGGAATATTGTACTGACCGGGCAGGCAGGGGTTAATCATCAATAATGGGAATATTGTACTGACCGGGCAGGCAGGGATTAATAATCATTAATGGACTCATAGTACTGACCGGGCAGGCAGGGGTTAATCATCATTAATGGGATCATAGTACTGACCGGGCAGGCAGGGGTTAATCATCATTAATGGGATCATAGTACTGACCGGGCAGGCAGGGGTTAATCATCATTAATGGGATCATAGTACTGACCGGGCAGGCAGGGGTTAATCATCATTAATGGGATCATAGTACTGACCGGGCAGGCAGGGGTTAATCATCATTAATGGGCTCATAGTACTGACCGGGCAGGCAGGGGTTAATCATCAATAATGGGAATATTGTACTGACCGGGCAGGCAGGGATTAATCATCATTAATGGACTCATAGTACTGACCGGGCAGGCAGGGGCTAATCATCATTAATGGGCTCACAGTACTGACTGGGCAGGCAGGGGTTAATCATCATTAATGGGCTCATAGTACTGACCGGGCAGGCAGGGGTTAATCATCATTAATGGGATCATTGTACTGACCAGGCAGGGGTTA
Organism: Pelobates cultripes; assembly: GCA_933207985.1. Classification (NCBI taxonomy): domain Eukaryota; kingdom Metazoa; phylum Chordata; class Amphibia; order Anura; family Pelobatidae; genus Pelobates; species Pelobates cultripes. The sequence goes on from OW240912.1 coordinate 14,201,328, forward strand.
ATCATCATTAATGGGCTCATTGTACTCACTGGGCTGGCAGGGGTTAATCATCATTAATGGGATTATAGTACTGACCGGGCAGGCAGGGGTTAATCATCATTAATAGGATTACTGTACTAACTGGGCAGGCAGGGGTTAATCATCAGCAGTGAGATTATTGGGTATATAGACCTTCCTTACATCATGTGCTAGCACTGGGCTTGATAGACCCCCAACGGATTACACTATGTGTACACAGGGAAACCTCTCTGTAAATATTATACACAGATTTATTTACACCAAGAAGCAGCATGGAGTGTATATAGAACTGAGCAGCTGCTGCAGAACATCTTGGGTAGTAGCCATTATATCAGAATACTGTACTCAGCCTAGCCCAGGCTCTTTAACCTTTTATTAATATCATTTGTAGAGGGAGCGTTTTACAGCTGCTGCAGACTCTGTTAGAACATGGAACTCTAGTATTTCTATAGTGTTTCAAACATAAGGGAATCCCAGCATTACTTTGTATTACTATGATATAGAGCCCAATTTAGAACCTGCTGTAAAAGGCACCGAATTTGCATCTTAGATGCTTTGTAAAGTCCACATGGATGTGACGTGATCTAAACATGGCATTTAAAGTTCTTAGTTCTCATGGACTTTATATGCAATTTACAGGGCTGTTTGTTTACACACAGGGTTTTATTCACTAAACTGAGAATTGCTGAAAATTGAAAGTGAATTTCAAATTGCAGATTCAAAAAAAAAAAAACCCTCCAGGTCAGATTTGAGTTCAGTTTGGTTATTTTGGCCTTATATTTAAAAATCACGTTAAATTCCCAGCAATTCTCATTTAGTGAATAATCCTGTAGTGTTTCTGGGCATTTTTAACATAAAGTTTGTGACATTGCCTTGCTAAATCCATAGAGGTGTTTGTCTCAAACTTTTGCATCTATTCTCCATGACATTTTGGCAATCTTCCTATTTCAGGAATCTGGCCCTTAAATCTGACACTCCGGTAATCAGAACATTCAATCTGACACTCTGGGAATTAGCTGGTTCCATTTTGACCAATCTACCCATTCAATCAAAGCATCAGTGAATCACTCCACTCCTCCTGGGACTTTTAAGGAGGGTGTGGGTGATAACTGACAGTGTTATTGCTAGGTGCACCTGAGGGTATACATTGTACTTTGGTTGCTAACAGTCTGCACATTGTAAACATCAGGGGTCACGTATACACCTATAGATCAGTGTGATTTACCATTCACATTGATTCTACGGGATCATCCCTATAGCCACGGTTAGCCTTCATGTTTGCATTCATTTCCAAAACACTCTCTCTTTGGGTAGGCCCATCATGTATATCTACCTCCCTATGGATTTATATTGTACATAAACCATGTGTGTGCATCACAGTAGTGCCTATTAAACAGTCCTTTTTTGTCAAGTTTCACAATACTTTTAGTTTTTTCTTATTTTACAGATATTTCGTCTTATTTTAAAGATGGACCAAGGAAAAGGAAGCCCATCGAGTGCAACACCAGATACTGAAAAGGTAAGTGGGATTCTGTTCCCCCCTGCTGCAGAAATAATCCCACCTGCAGTTCGGGGGGCTTTTAGTGAAAGAATTAGCGGAAACCACTATTACAGATAGGAAATCCATTTACAAACTGCAGTGTGAGCACCAAGGAAATGACGACATTATTTTTGCTTGTTTGACATTTTCTGGATTAACTAATATTGGTCATGGAAAATTACTAAACTGGAAATAGTGTAGAAATGACAAAGAAAATGAAACTGGCTTTAATGGATTGAAATATGCAACTTTCTTTATGATTCTTTGCAATTTCCAGTTTATTAAATAATCCTGTTTCTTTTTCAAGCCAATTAAACTGTAATTATGTAAAATGTCTTCCACTTGATGGAAAAAAAAATATTATACCTGTGTTTCAAAGTTAATGTCAAAATCCTACTGCTACACGCTCCTCAACTCTGTACTCCCCAAACTGTAGCCTGTTTAACTCTTTACATTTAAACAGTTTCTCAGTAATAATCACAATTCGACAGTCTGGGATTGTCAATCTAATAGTTAATCCCAGGGGTGGTGCATTGTGTTCAGCTAGGGAGAACGATAAAATGTAAAGCTACTCTTTATGTATACTGTGCCTTATACATCCTACACCCAGCATACATACCTTCCAGAGAGATTCTAGACCTCGTATGATTCATTTTAACATTAGTAGAAGTAGAAAGAAGATATTTAAAAAAACAAAAAACAAGCACCATAGCCATGGCAGCACACTGTAGTGGTTATGGTGCCCTGGTAATATTGTAAGTAGTCAAACCATTTTAGAATGCATTGACTTCTTACGTGAGGTTCACCAGGCAGGCACTACTCCGTTCCCTACCTCCATTACATTACTACTTCCGTTAGCTTTTCTGAGCTAAGCAGTGCATTGGCTGAGAGCATCAACTGATCACTCTCAGCCAATAAGATAAGAATTAAAAAATAAACAAATGGTCTACTATGAATCCTTTGTAGGGTAATAATGAATGCCACTAGTACTCACAGTCACTGCCAAAGTCTCATCTGGGCCCATCGCCTACTAAACAGCCTCTAATCTCTCTGTAACACACAGGAAATCCTAGCTAGGTTTATTTAGCTGCCTGAGATACAACTAGAGATTTAAATCAACTATATTAAAGGATCACTATAGGGTCAGGAACACAAACATGTATTCCTGACCCTATAGTGTTAACACCACCATTTAGCCCCCCTGGGCCTCTCATGCCTCCCTAAATATAGCAAAATCTTACTGTATTCAAGTCTGAAGCTGTAAATCTGCATGCTGTTAGACTCAGAAAAACAAGCAGTCTGCTGACATGTGATAGCCTGATCCAATCACAATGCTTTCCCATAGGATTGGCTGAGACTGACTAAGAGGCAGATCAGGGGCAGAGCCAGCATTATTCAAACACAGCCCTGACCAATCAGCATTTCCTAATAGAGATGAATTGAATCAATGAATCTCTATGAGGAAAGTTCAGTGTCTGCATGCAGAGGGAGGAGATACTGAATCACAGCATGCTGTGCACAGACACAGTGCTGCCCTGTGCTCTGCTGACAGCAGATCTGAGTGGATGCCTCCATCAACTCCGAAGTCCCTCTGCTTCACTCTGAGTGACTGCAACAGGAGGTGTTCCTAGCTTTCAGTGTAAACACTGTATTTTCTCAGAAAATACAGTGTTTACATGAGAAAGGCTGCAAGGAGCTATAGTTCTCACTTGAACAACCTCATTAAGATGAAGTTATTTAGCTGACTATAGTGTCCCTATAAAGAAATATACCCTAAATAAATAGTACATATTTCATTAATATGACAGACCAACACCCTATAATTCTGGTTGGTGGGATTAAAGCAATCCAGACCAACACCCTATGATCCTGGTTGGTAGAATTAAAGGCATCCAGACCAACATCCTTTAATCCTGGATGGTGGGATTAAGGGCACCCAGACCAACACCCTTCAATCCTGGATGGTGGGATTAAGGGGGCCAAGACCAACACCCTATAATTCTGGATGGTGGGATTAAGGGAGCCTAGACCAACACCCTATAATCCTGGATTGTGGGATTAAAGGCACCCAGACCAACACTCTATAACCCTGGATGGTGGGATTAAGGGCTCACAGACCAACACCCTATAATCCTGGATGGTGGGATTAAGGGTGCCCGGACGAACACCCTTAAATCCTGGATGGTGGGATTAAGGGGGCCCAGACCAACACCCTATAATTCTGGATGGTGGGATTAAGGGCGCCCAGACCAACACCCTATAATTCTGAATGGTGGGATTAAGGGGGCCCAGACCAACACCCTATACATCTGGATGGTGGGATTAAGGGCTCCCATACCAACACCCTATAATTCTGGGTGGTGGGATTATGGGCGCCCAGACCAACACCCTATAATTCTGGATGGTGGGATTAAGGGCACCCAGACCAACACCCTATAATTCTGGATGGTGGGATTAAGGGCACCCAGACCAACACCCTTCAATCCTGCATGGTGGGATGAAGGGGGCCCAGACCAACACCCTATAATTCTGGATGGTGGGATTAAGGGCGCCTAGACCAACACCTTGTAATCCTGGATTGTGGGATTAAAGGCACCCAGACCAACACCCTATAATTCTGGATGGTGGGATAAGGGTGCCCAGACCAACCCCCTACAATTCTGGATGGTGGGATTAAGGGCTCACAGACCAACACCCTATAATCCTGGATGGTGGGATTAAGGGGGCCCTGACGAACACCCTCAAATCCTGGATGGTGGGATTAAGGACTTCTAGACCAACACCCTTTAATCCTGGATGGTGGGATTAAGGGGGCCCAGACCAACACCCTATAATTCTGGATGGTGGGATTAAGGGCGCCCAGACCAACACCCTTTAATCCTCGACGGTGAGATTAAGGGGGCCCAGACCAACACCCTATAATTCTGGATGGTGGGATTAAGGGCGCCCAGAACAACACCCTATAATTCTGAATGGTGGGATTAAGGGGGCCCAGACCAACACCCTATAATTCTGGATGGTGGGATTAAGGGCACCCAGACCAACACCCTTTAATCCTGGATGGTGGGATTGAGGGTACCTAGCCCCACATCCTATAATCCCTGATGGTGGGATTAAGGGCGTCCTTGTCCTTTTCTTTAATTGGTTGGTTGAAATTGCTCATACAGTATGATCTACATTTCACACACATATAGAGAGAGGTAGCTGGGAACATGTTTATTGTGGGTCTAAGAAAACTGTTACATATAAAAAAAAAAGCCTTGTAGAACATTAACATACAATGAATTAACTCCGAAACCTCACATAGACCTCCAGCCGCATTGGTGTGAGCAGAATATCACTAACTCCAGCACTGTGTGTTCGTGGAGCTGTGACTCCTAGCACCATGCTAACACTGGCAGCATTTCCATTTTCTCAGAGACCTTTTCAAAGAGTGACAATGATGGATTTACTGACTGATAAATGAAGGCACTAAGTGCCTTTGGAGGGCCCCTAGTATATCTGGAAGCTCTCCAATTTTTCTTCTAATTTGGCAGATTATTTCCAACCTCCCTTTGAGGTTTAACTCTCCCTGCTCTGAGCCCAGTACCACATCCTTAGGTCAGTTACCCTCATATCGTGTCACTAAATCCTGCCCAGCTCAGCTCCGTAGAGCCCAGTACCACATCCTTAAGTCAGTTACCCTCATATCGTGTCACTAAATCCTGCCCAGCTCAGCTCCGTAGAGGCCAGTACTACATTCTTAGGTCAGTTACCCTCATATCGTGTCACTAAATCCTACCCAGCTCAGCTCCGTAGAGCTCAGTACCACATCCTTAGGTCAGTTACCCTCATGTCGTGTCACTAAATCCTGCCCAGCTCAGCTCCGTAGAGGCCAGTACTACATTCTTAGGTCAGTTACCCTCATATCGTGTCACTAAATCCTACCCAGCTCAGCTCCGTAGAGCCCAGTACCACATCCTTAGGTCAGTTACCCTCATATCGTGTCACTAAATCCTACCCAGCTCAGCTCCGTAGAGCCCAGTACCACATCCTTAGGTCAGTTACCCTCATGTCGTGTCACTAAATCCTACCCAGCTCAGCTCCGTAGAGCCAGTACCACATTCCTTAGGTCAGTTACCCTCATGTCGTGTCACTAAATCCTACCCAGCTCAGCTCCGTAGAGCCCAGTACCACATCCTTAGGTCAGTTACCCTCATGTCGTGTCACTAAATCCTACCCAGCTCAGCTCCGTAGAGCCCATTACCACATCCTTAGGTCAGTTACCCTCATGTCGTGTCACTAAATCCTACCCAGCTCAGCTCCGTAGAGTACCATCCTTAGGTCAGTTACCCTCATGTCGTGTCACAGCTCAGCTCCGAGCCCAGTACCACATCCTTAGGTCAGTTACCCTCATGTCGTGTCATTAAATCCTACCCAGCCCAGCTCCGTAGAGCCCAGTACCACATCCTTAGGTCAGTTACCCTCATGTCGTGTCACTAAATCCTACCCAGCTCAGCTCCGTAGAGCCCAGTACCACATCCTTAGGTCAGTTACCCTCATATCGTCAGCTCACCCAGTACCACATCCTTACAGTTACCAGCGTGTCACTAAATCCTACCCAGCTCAGCTCCGTAGAGCCCAGTACCACATCCTTAAGTCAGTTACCCTCATGTCGTGTCACTAAATCCTGCCCAGCCCAGAGGCTCAGCTCCGTAGAGAGCTCAGTACCACATCCTTAGGTCAGTTACCCTCATATCGTGTCATTAAATCCTACCCAGCTCAGCTCCGTAGAGCCCAGTACCACATCCTTAGGTCAGTTACCCTCATATCGTGTCACTAAATCCTACCCAGCTCAGCTCCGTAGAGCCCAGTACCACATCCTTAGGTCAGTTACCCTCATGTCGTGTCACTAAATCCTACCCAGCTCAGCCCGTAGAATGTAAAGCACAGTATAGGACTTGGGGCAAGCCTGCAAACAAGACCTTGACATGAATGCTGCAGGTCCCCCATCACTACAAAGAAGATGAATAATATGGCCATAAGAAATGTATTAGGGGCAAAAGGAAGGCAGTTTAGGCCATGGGAGGGGCACGGCAGAATTTGGTATTTTCTAGTATATGAATATCGGAATGATAAATCATCAGCTTTTCCAGAACTACGATACTCTGAAGCTTTCACTTCTGTAAGGCTGACAAAGATTCATGGTAGTTGTAGTTCTACAAAAACTGGGGGTTCCCATTTTCACTCATTCTAATTGCTGCATTGTGAGACTGTTGAAACATTAATCCTCCATTTATGTACAATGTTATTACTTTATACTGCAACACTATCACATTCATTTCTCACTATGCATAAAAAGAAGCCCTTTCCCCCCACTGGGAAGAAATATCTGGCAATGTTCACTTAAATCATCAACCTATTGTCTATTGGTTCAAAATAGCTGCAAACCAGCCGATTCAACTGCATTATCTCAAAATAGAATGGATCTGTTTCCAAACGAGCTTCATAGCAGCATTTTCCAAGCTCTCGGTGCTCTGTGATTGTCATGTTGTTATCGAAAATGCGTGCTGATTATGACTGCGGGGGGAAAACATTGCACAGTTAAAAATCAGCCAAAAATGAAACCATCAGAGAAATGACGCTTGGCAGGCATTAGTTAATTTCATTTCTGTTTTATTGCAAAAAAGAGGGGGTTGTAGAAGATGGATAGCGAGAGCAGTTGGTGAAAAAATTTGGGAAGATATTCTTGTGTGTTTTGGGGTCTATTCACTAAACTGTGAATTTAGTTTATGTGTAAAGGAGGAGGGTGGTGTGATCTGTTTTTAAAGGGGAAGTTACTGTCACTAAAGTCTTGGATGACAAAGTTTGCTTCCTGTGAAATCTGCTGCAAATATACAGATCAACCCCCTTCTCTCCCAACGATGTGACTAAATGGGCAGCCAAGGTACGCATCCATGTTCAAACATGTTGTACACATATCTCTCAATTTTGTAATAGAGTAAAATAAAATAAATTCATATTATTATTATTATTATTGGTTCATGGTATTATGTCTTGAACAAAAATATATGGAAAATCATGTGGGGTCCTAACATTGGACCACCCTGTATAGATTATGAAGTTATTATTTGACCCAAAGAATCTCCTTGTTTGCTTGGCGGGCATACCCTCAGGGAATACCCTCAGTCTCCGAGTTTACACAGAACGCTTTTGAGAGAGTACCAGTAGTTGTTTGGTTCATGTAAACCTGGAACCTGGAATAAACAAGCCCTTTTTACTGGGTTCACTGCTATACTGATAATTTTATGGAAATCTCTTAATAGTAATAGATTAGATTAACATGCAACTATAAGAGCTAACCTGTATCTTGTCTTCATTCATATCAGGAGGTTTTAATTAGTGAAAGGACAGACAAGGGAGAATCCCTTATCTTGTCCAGTGAGCAGGACATTGTGCAGTCACATCCACAAGCAGAAACTGAGGATCCATTACACCTACAAGAAGGTGCAACTGTTCCTCAACGCCAAGAAAGTGGCATTGAGTCTTTGCAAATTCCAGAGGAAAATGCAGCCCATCACACTACTGATATTGGCCATATTCCACCTCAAGATGAAGGAGATAAGTCTAGTGGATCTCATACAGTGGTCAATACGGTTTCTGTGAATCATGAAGATATTACTACTTTGTCTGGGCCCCAGGAAGAAGACATTGTGCCAAGTATATACAATGTTCTGACATCTCTGACCCAAGAGGAAGGACATGCACCTTCATTGTCTCATTCTGATTCAGAAGGTACCAGTCAATCAGAGGTGCAAGAAGGTGGTATTACTGTTCATGATAATACTGCATATTTGATACCTCCTGAAGAAACTACAGTTCCTGTAATGCCCAGTGAAGTGGACAACACACAATCAATTCACCTGGATAATGCTACAGCTGTCCCTTTACCTGCAGAAGATGGCCTTGGTTCCATTTCTTCTACAGAGAAAGAGACATCACCTGCTGTGCAGCATGAAGAGGTCCATGTGGAACTGAGATCCACATCTTCTCCAGATCATCTGGAAGTGAGTGCCACATTATCAGAGCAGATAAATGAAAAATTGCCCTTTGAGCACTTACAGAATAACATGGAGGTTCCGCTTATCACTGAGCAGCCTCCTCTGGAGGAAGATGATACTGCCCAGCCTCCTGAATCTCCTAAGGAACAAGCCTCCTTGTCAAGCCATCCTGTAGATCTCCTTCTGATGAACTTACAAGATGCAGCCAGCTCTGTGGAGACCCCCGAAAAGGGGGTAAGTAATCTGCTTTTTAACAATAAGTGAAATTACTTGTTTAATAAGAATAATGATTCCAATATTTTTTTCAAGGTTTATTAACTAAACTCGCAGTGTTTGTTTCTGATTGGCATAACTGACGCAAAATAGCTGATCTGTTAAAATTCTCTCAATCAGCCATTGCCAGAACTTTGCTATTTTTGCCTCGGTTATGCCATTCAGAATTAATCTGCAAGTGTGTCACATTCACAGGACCTCCACTGTTGATGGGTGAAACCTACACTTCTTGTGATATTTAGATCAAACTCACTTTTCAATGTGATAGCCAGACTCTTGCACAATGGAGGTTATTTAATAAAAGGAATTGTGCTGAATTACTAACCGAATTGCAGGACTTATGTTAAAATAAGCAAGCTATAGAACAGCTTTATTGGTCTGAAATTTGCTATTTGATTTTTCATTTACCATAATTCTCAGGTTACTAACTAGACAATAAAAGGGGAATATTTACTAACGTGAGCATTATGGAGATTTTATGATTGGTTTAGATGTTTAAATGTTAGCCAAAATAGCCTAACTGAACAATTCTCCAATTCAGCATTTTCCCCCATTTTTGGACTAAACTGTGCAATTTTCCACAATTCCAATCTTAGAGAATATCGCCCCATAATTTCTTCCATACTGTTCCTTCCTGCCATTACTTCCCAACGTTTTTTTGTTTTTTTAATTTAGGAACTTTCTTTATATATCCAAATGCTGTACATTTTAAGCTTGGTGTTTCCTGCTGTGATTAATTGCACATCAAAAATCAAAATGAGTACTTTTCCCCTCCCTGGTTTATATTCTGCTGTTCTCTCGCAGTGTGAAATGATTGGTTGTGGGAAATGGTGACTTTTTGCTTTTCAAATAACACAGATTGTATGTTAGGGGTAATTGCTCCAAACTAGTATATTAAGGCCTATAGCATAAGGCCTAGATTTGGCCTATATATCATGTAGATGATCTTCTACAGCATACTTCTGATCTTCTGATCTATAGCATACTGGAGCAAGTCCTAAATGCTCTTGAATTTGTTGAATTGGCTATTAGAATTTAACCTTGGCCAAGTGGACTAAGGATTATGAGAATTATTGTTCAACGTAACATTAATGGGACATTTCACTGCCAAAATACAATTATTATTATTTTTAATTGCCATTTAGTATGTATACTCCAATGGTTACATGCATGCATAATTTTACCTCTCCCCCCCCCCATTAAGTGTATATCTAAAACAGCTAGCAAACTGTGCAGATCTCTTGTCTGCAGCCAATACAAGCCCTCTCCTTCTTCCTCAGCACAGACTCTCTTTGTCTGTCCAATCACAGACTTCCCAATGCAGCTCAATGAGACGTCTTTTCAAAGTAGATGATCTAGGCCAGTGGTTTCCAAAACAGTCCTCAAGACCCACCAACAGTCCAGGTTTCTCAGTATCTGCATTGGAAGAAAACTGTTAATTATATAAATCCTGGACTGCTGGTGGACCATGAGGGCTGGTTTGAGAACCATTGCTCTAATCAATTTCCTGTCTCTTGACTTTAGCTCCATTCAGCTAAACAACCAGAAGGTAACAGGACCAGTTGTCTGATTCACAGCCATAGGGTGTAAAAAGTAGGGATCGATCGACTATCGGTTTTACCAATATTATCGTCCGATATTAGGTATTTTCGGCAATATCGGTATCGGCCAATATCGATACCGATATTGCCGATAATACATACCAGGACCGCCGGGCCTATGACAAGCCCGGCGGTCCTGGGGGTGCCGGCAGCAAGCAGTTACTCACCTCCCAGCAGCTCCCTCCAGCTCCCCTGTCTAAATCTCGGGAGGCCCACGGCCGCAGAACGTTGCCACGGGCTAATATGGCAATGCTCCGCACGGCACGCAGACCGCGAGAGTTAAACTGGGGAGCTGGAGGAGCTGCTGGGAGGTGAGTAACTGCTTGTTGCCGGCCCCCCCCACTGCTCAGTACAAGCCACTGGACCACCAGGGACTGTCATATCCCCCCTCCCTGGCCAGGTAACAAGCAGGGAGGGGGGGCAAAAATAAAAACATATAAATATTAAAATTAAAAAAACACACTGCAGATAAAAAAAATAAAACGTATAAATATTAAAAATACAATTAAAATAAAAAATGCCTCCCCTCCTGCCCATTTTACACAAATTACATCCCTCACAAACACACACACTGCATTCATTATACACACACACTATACAAACACACACACAGCATTCATTATACACACACACACAGCATTCATTATACACATACACTGCATTCATTATACACACACACACTATACAAACACACACACTGTATTCATTATACACACACACTGCATTCATTATATACACACACTATACAAAAACACACACACTGCATTCATTATATACACACACTATACAAACACACACTGCATTCATTATACACACACACTATACAAACACACACACACTGCATTCATTATACACACACACTATACAACACACACACACACTGCATTCATTATACACACACACTATACAAACACATACACACACTGCATTCATTATACACACACTATACAAACACACGCACACACTGCATTCATTATATACACACTATATAAACACACACACTGCATTCATTATATATACACTATACAAACACACACTGCATTCATTATATACACATACACACACACACTCTATACAAACACACAGTCTATACAAACACACACACACTATACAAACACACACACACTATACACACACACTGCATTCATTATATACACACACACTACACAAACACACACACTCTGCATTCATTATATACACACACTATACAAACACACACTCTGCATTCATTATATACACAGACTACACAAACACACTGCATTCACTTTACGCACACTGCATTCAGTATATACACACTGCATTCACTTTACGCACACTACACACACTGCATTCACTTTACGCACACTACTTTCACTACACACATTCACTATACACACACTACACAAACACACACTCTGCATTCACTATATATACACACTACACAAACACTCCCTGCATTCACTTTACACACTACACACTCACTGCATTCACTATACACACTACACACTCACTGCATTTACTATACACACTACACAAACACACCCTGCATTCATTATATACACACTACACAAACACACACTGCATCCACTACACACAAACACACAGCTCCCCTGTCTAAACACACTCCATCCACTACATGTGGCATGCATATTTTGTGCATTTACCTTTAAAAATAGTTTATTTTTTCAAAATGGTAAATGTACAGAATATCGGCAAGTTATCGGCTATCGGCCTGAAAGTTCACAGATTATCGGTATCGTCGGCTTTAAAAAAAACAACATCGGTCGATCCCTAGTTAAAAGGTTAATTTTATAAAAGTGTAATCTGCACTGAAATCTGCACTTTTTGTAAATTTAACTAAAAGACAACACATTCTTCACAAATAAAGCACTAAAGCAAGCTAACATACTTCAGGTGTTTGGGGTGTCCCTTTAAGAATTTATTCATGAAAAATAGGGAGTTGTGTTGTGGTTATATTAGAACTACCATAATGGACAAAAAGAACCAAATTAGGAAAGCAGCAAAATGGTAGAATCTATTTTTGCCTATATTTTGCAATATAAATTTCAACTCATCAGCTGTTTATCTGATAGTATCTGGCAGGTTCTACTGTTATCCCTGATTTTACAAATTGTGAACTGCAGGTCTTTCTTTCCAAATCAAAATAAACATAAATGGATTACACACATCATATACAGCCTATACATATTACAAAGAAGGCAAAACCCCAGTCTGAAACGCTTCCAATTTTGCAACAAACTAGGAAAATATTACTTCTTGACCCCAAAATAGCAGTCAGATATCTCCTTGGACCAAGCAGCTATTACCCCACTAATTAGAAATTATATCCCTGTATGTTACGTTTTTGCAAGTATTTATCCAATGGCTGTTTAAACATCTGTATAAATTCTGATAAAACCACCTCTTCAGGCAGGGAATTCCATATCCTTATAGTTCTTACTGTAAATAAACCTTTTCTTTGCCTTAGATGAAATCTCCTTTCTTCCAGCCTAAATGTGTGACCTCGTGTCCTATGTATAGCCCTGTTTATGAATAGATTTCTAGATAATGGTTTGTATTGGCCCCGAATATATTTGTATAATGTTATCATATCCCCTCTCAGGCAACGTTTTTCCAAACTAAACAGATTTAAATTTGTTAACTTTTATCCATTGCTGATACGTTCCATTCCTTTTATCAATTTTGTAGCTCGACTCTGCACATTTTCTAGTGCGATGATATCCTTCTTTAAAACAGGTGCCCAGAATTGCACAGCATATTCAAGGTGTGGTCTTACCAGCGATTTATAAAGAGGCAAAATATTTTTTTCATCCTGAGACTTGTTTATAAATGACAAAACCTTACTGGCCTTAGCAACTCCCGATTGACATATACTATATGCTGGGATTAGCTACACTTCCTGGTATACATTTAAAACATTACTAAGTTTACATAAGGTTAATGGACACCTGCATTTAAAGAGCCATGTGAATGTCTATGAATGCAGGATTACAGCATGCTATACACTGCTGTATGTCATACTACAACAACATACGTGTAAATGGCGCTATACTATCACTGTGCTCTTTTGTTATATTTTTTCACCAATTTACAGATGACTATGACTTTTATTAAATAGGAACAGACTGACCCAATATATACCAAGCTCTGATAAATCCAATAAGTCAAAGCTGAAATAATTGGATTGCATTATTTATACTTTATTGGACAGGACCTTAGATACTAACGGATAATAGAAACTGCCTTATTAACGTTAGTGTAACTCATTAAGTGACACTTGATAGCTGCTGTTACTCTAAATATATTGAGGCCTGTCTATTATCAAGGGACATGTATAACTGAACAGATGTCTGTCACATAGAAAGAAGTAAAACAAATAACGTAGAAACTAAATTAAATAAGTTAATATAATATATATATATATAATACAAAAAATATGTCAAACCCCTGCACTCCAACAAAAAAATATATTTTACCTGGTGCTCTGGTAGCTCAATTGTAGAAAGTGGAAAGACCGGCACTCAAGGAGTTTTAACAGCTTTTACTGTGTAAAAATAAATCAACGTTTCAGCTCCACTAGGGAGCTTTCATCAGGACATACATATATATACAGTTGCAAGAAAACGTATGTGAACCCTTTGGAATGATATGGATTTTTGCACAAATTGGTCATAAAATGTGATCTGATCATCATCTAAGTCACAACAATAGACAATCACAGTCTGCTTAAACTAATAACACACAAAGAATGAAATGTTGCCATGTTTTTATTGAACACACCATGTAAACATTCACAGTGCAGGTGGAAAAGTATGTGAACCCTTGGATTTAATAACTGGTTGAACCTCCTTTGACAGCAATAACTTCAACCAAACGTTTCCTGTAGTTGCAGATCAGACGTGCACAACGGTCAGGAGTAATTCTTGACCATTCCTCTTTACAGAACTGTGTCAGTTCAGCAATATTCTTGGGATGTCTGGTGTGAATCACTTTCTTGAGGTCATGCCACAGCATCTCAATCGGGTTGAGGTCAGGACTCTGACTGGGCCACTTCAGAAGGCGTATTTTCTTCTGTTTAAGCCATTATGTTGTTGATTTACTTCTATGCTTTGGGTCATTGTCCTGTTGCAACACCCATCTTCTGTTGAGCTTCAGCTGGTAGACATATGGCCTTAAGTTCTCCTGCAAAATGTCTTGATAAACTTGGGAACTCATTTTTCCTTCGATGATAGCAATCCGTCCCGGCGCAGCAAAGCAGCCCCAAACCATGATGCCCCCACCACCATACTTCACAGTTGGGATGAGGTTTTGATGTTGGTGTGCTGTGCCTTTTTTTCGCCACACATAGTGTTGTGTGTTTCTTCCAAACAACTCAACTTTGGTTTCATCTGTCCACAGAATATTTTGCCAGTACTGCCGTGGAACATCCAGGTGCTCTTGTGCAAACTGTAAACGCGCAGCAATGTTTTGTTTGGACAGCAGTGGCTTCCTCTGTGGTATCCTCCCATGAAATCCATTCTTGTTTAGTGTTTTACGTATTGTAGATTCGCTAACAGGGATGTTAGCATTTGCCAGTGACTTTTGTAAGTCTTTAGCTGACACTCTAGGATTCTTCTTCACCTCATTGAGCAGTCTGTGCTGTGCTCTTGCAGTCATCTTTACAGGACGGCCACTACTAGGGAGAGTAGCAGCAGTGCTGAACTTTCTCCATTTATAGACAATTTGTCTTACAGTGGACTGATGAACATCAAGGCTTTTGGAGATACTTTTATAACCCTTTCCAGCTTTATGCAAATCAACAATTCTTAATCGTAGGTCTTCTGAGAGCTCTTTTGTGCGAGGCATCATTCACATCAGGCAATGCTTCTTGTGAAAAGCAAACCCAGAACTGGTGTGTGTTTTTTATAGGGCAGGGCCAACACCTCCAATCTCATCTCATTGATTGGACTCCAGTTGGCTGACATCTCACTCCAATTAGCTCTTGGAGATGTCATTGGTCTAGGGGTTCACATACTTTTCCACCTGCACTGTGAATGTTTACATGGTGTGTTCAATAAAAACATGGCAACATTTCATTCTTTGTGTGTTATTAGTTTAAGCAGACTGTGATTGTCTATTGTTGTGACTTAGATGATGATCAGATGATCAGATCACATTTTATGACCAATTTGTGCAGAAATCCATATCATTCCAAAGGGTTTACATACTTTTTCTTGCAACTGTATGTGTGTGTATATATATATAGCTTTATTATTTTACTTTTTGATCTTTTGTTCAAAAAATACACAACAATACTCGACTTATGGATTTTAGACAATTGAAAACACAACACAGGTTTATCCAAAATAATAAATATTTGCTGAATATATGTGTGGCATCCTTTTAGTCAGTACTTTGGGTTACATCCCTTTGCCAAGATACCAGCTCTGAGTCTTCTCAGAGTGGACTCCTGGTTGTAGTGGTCTTGGTGCTTATATTGCTACTGTAAGTCACAAAATAGTCAATTACGGTTAATTAAAATCCAATTTTCAAGATAAGGAAATACTACAGAGTTGGAGATTTTTTTTTCATCGCAAATTTGCTATTGTGGCCTTAAATCAGCAAATTTGACTTACGTGTAGCCACAATTTGCAGTTTAGAATATAAGTTCAGCAAGTAAAGTATATAGAATTATGCTATTAGGAATTAGCAATATTAAAGGAACACTCCAGACTCCTAAAGTAATTTAGCTTGCTGAAGTGCTTTATATGTAAAGACAGTGTCCACTTTTTTTTCACTGCAAAAAGTGCAGATTTCAAAAGGAATTGGCATGTTTAGAAATCAACCTTGTTACACCTACCCACCCCCCCACCCCTTGCCAGCAGTCTGACAACTGGTCCTGTTACTTCCTGGAACTTTAGTTCAATGGAGTTAAATTCAAGAGGCAGCAATTGCCCAAAACACCTGCCTTGCAAAGACTTCTCATTGAGCTACACTGTGAAGTCTGTGATTGGACAGCCACAGAAAATCTGGGCGGGGTTAGAAGAGGAGGGCTTGCAAAGGCTGAAGATAAGAGATCTATACTTTTTTACAAACTGTTTTTAAACATACAATGAAATGCATGCTTGTTTTTTTTATTTGGTTTATATGTACTAAACAGTGAACTTGATTTCTCTTTGTATTTGGGAATTGGAGTCTCCCTTTAACTATATGTTAAACTGCCTATATTGTATATATCTAAATGTATTATCTTAATCGTAATTTTAACTTATTTTGGAGCAATTCCTCCTGGGTATTTCTGTATAAAACCCCTAAAATTGTAAGCTTTTTAAGGGAATCTATATTTATTATGTTTCTTGTGTTTATAAGCCTATAAAATATGACAAAGTCGCCCTGCACAGCTTTGCTGTTACAAATAGATTAATATATCAGTCAGCCCATGGTACAAGCCACCTTTACAGATGCATTTTCATGCTTTATGGCCCAAACATTTTAGGAAAGCTATGTTTAAATTTAGCATGACAGGAACCGAATTATAAATCCCCTTGCTTTGTGTGATCATGTGCTTATTGCCGCAATCTGACTGTGATTTTATACCTTGTACTGAGATCTCTGTATGTTATTGTCAGTATACTATTAAAATGATATTTTCACAGCATGTAATCTCACTTGGTGTACTGCAAAGTTCTCAATTTCCCTGCGATAAAACCTTTTTTCCAGTTATTCAGGATGAATCTAAATTACCGCATGTCTCTCTGTGGAACATGGTTGATTCTTAGCATAAATGCCAATCAGTTCATTGCTGAGTACATAAAGGGTTTGTAATGGGACAGATGCAAAAATCTATGGCTCGATGTGTAAAATGTGCTTACTCCTGTATCTGCTTCTATTGATTCCCATGAAGTCAATCTTCACTTGTTTGATAATGTGTGTGGACAAAATGCGGTAAAAATCAATGCAATCCTGTATGTTCATGAAAATATTCTAAGGATTAAATTAATTTGTGCTATGCTTGCTATTAATCACATCTTTCTATAAAGATCTATAAGAGGGCATAGATCTTTACTGCATAAATTTGGGCAATAGTAATAAATTGAGCATCTGCTTGTTTACAAAATCATGAAATTAATAAACAACATTCTCAACTAACGAGTTAAAAGGGTGTGAAATATTTAAAGGTTTTGTGTTGATGTATGTATAAAAATGAACAATTTAAATTTTACATTTTTAAGATCACTTCCTTTCTGCAATCAGGACATTTACATGGCAGCATATACATGTAAAATATAAAAATGAAAGTATAAAATATGTATTCCTAACGCTATAGAGCCCTAACGCTATAGAACCATTTATTTGTTTAACTTAATCCAGCGCCGGGCTCCCTTGGCACTGGTGACCACTCCTCCTCCATCGATGTCAGCTACCGAGTGGAGCAGAATGCGCATGTGCGGCCAGAGGCGTGCGCGCATTCAAACCCGCCCATAGGAAAGCATTACTCAATGCTTTCCTTTGGGGATCCTTTTTGACACTGGACTCCATGAGGACGTCCAGCATCAAATAAGTGCGATTTACTCAGTGTAAATCGTAGAAGCAGCCTCTAGTGGCTGTCAGGGAGACAGCCACAAGAGGCAGGTTTAACCCTGCATTGTAAACATAGCAGTTTCTCTGAACTGCAGGGTTAAACTAGGGGGACCTGGCACCCAGACCACTTCATTGAGTTGAAGTGGTCTGGGTGCCTGTAGTGGTCCTTTAAACCAAAATGCAAATAAAGATAGAATAAAATATCCCTCAAATTTGCAGCTATCCTTTTCCTTGTAAATTAGAAGACTTTTGACAATTCAAACTGTATTGGGCACATGCAAGAGAGAGAGAGAGAAATATAATATATATACAGTGGGACCTCGGATTACAAATGCCTCGGTTAAGATCATTTTCGGTTTACAAATGAAAATCCATTGAAAATAATGCCTCGGTTTACAAAATTGTTTCGCAATACAAAGCAAGTTTCCCCAGGATGTATTGCACCTGGGAGGTTTATAGAGCCGCCCACTGCATGCTGGAGCCTGTGGGTAGCACGTGGCATTGAGTGTGGAGGTGTTGGAGCGGATTATGCATCGAGTTTTGGAGCCATTCTGGAAATTGTTTGCAGTTGTTTTGGGACTTTTTGGTGCATTTCTCAAGCTGTGGAAAGGTAGGGAGCTGAGCTTCATCGTTTGCATGTCTTTTATTGTGTGTTCAGCATTGTGGGTTGGTTTCCATGCCAGCTCGTTTCGACTTATTTCTGACCTCCAGAATGGATTAATTGGTTTTCAATGCATTCCTATGGGAAATCGCATTTCGGTTTACAAATTTTTCACAATAAGAAACGTCCCGGAGAACGCATTAAATTCGTAAACCGGGGTCCCACTGTATAGGGAAATATTGGCAAATTACCAAAATCACAAAAACAAGATTTCTATACTTTTATACAGACGGTAAATCAACTCTTGTTCTTCCACTGTATCTTTATTTTTTATTTTCTAATAATTACACTCAAGTACAAGTGTTTCACCTTCATCAATAGACCTTTTCAAGGTAACCTTTAAATAGGTCTATATATGAAGGCAAACGCGTTGGGTGTGGAGTACTAGGGCCATAAAGAGACATTAAACTGTATTTTATGCTGCACTTGCAGTTTGGTGGTGCTTTTTATCTTCCGACAGCTCCTTTCATTTAGTAATAAATTTTATATTCAGTATTACATTGTGCCTTTATTTCATTTTGTTTGACTGTAATTATAAGAAGAGGCCAAATGAAAATCCAGTGGAAGATTTTTTTCCAAAGAATCATTTAGAAAGGTCGTTGAGACATCTTTATTTATACCTATCGCAGAGACGCAAATTAGACCAATATGTTCGCGCTTTGCGCTTCCAATAATGTTTTTTATTTTTATATTTTCCCTTAGCTCCCATTTCCTTTGTAATTATCATATTAGCAGCATACATTTTTTCTCCTTTTTTTTGTGTGTGGTAGACAGCCGCGCTAAATCTTAAGTCAGTATAGAAATAAAATAGTATAATGCTGTATAGGGAATACTTTATAACAATGTTTAAGGGTCCGGAAGGATTCTAAACAGATTTGCAGAATGTATCCTTTTATATCCTATCTGTTTCCCTTTAGGCAATCGCGAATCCACAGAATAATAGTCAAATTAAATATGTGATAGGATCAGTGTAATCCATTTAGTAACAAATAAGCCAGAGGCTCGATTGTGTCCTTTGTACTATGATAACAGCTCACCTGCAGAAACGAGGTTATATAAGCTGTAAATCCTGTGGGTGATTGGAGCACAGCACATGATATGAGTCGCTACAGTGGGCAAAAGAGGTTTTAGTTGATAAACTGTCGAGTACTCACTCTATTATCAAATGAAATGTGACATTGAGATCCTTGAGAGATTTTAACCAAAGTCTTTATAAACTTATTTATTCTGATAAATGTGATTCTAACATTTCTTCAGTAGAGACAAGAGCTGGCGTAGGCCCTAGAATTGCTGTGGTTGTACACCCATAATGTACCAGGTGTTGCCCTAGTGTTAGGGTAAGCCATTGCCTGTCAGGTACACATAAGATTGGCAGGGCATCATGGGAAGCATAGTCTATTTATTTAGAAGAGTCACAGGTAGATTATGGTTTAGTTATATCAAGGTTGGCTCAGGTCCCAGGCTGTCTGGCAAAAACAGAAATTGGTTCAAAAGCATATGAAATAGTATGTTTTTATGTGTGATAAGTAAGGGAATTAGTATGGTTTTTGGAATGACGATATGAGTGCTTGGGTGATTTAGTGACAGTTGATAGTTGAGTCCTAAATGAAGAGTAGGTGAGGTTCCATAATATGATGAAGGACACTAGAACTTTCAGTTGTTGGTAGGATTGAATAATGCTAGAATATAACATGGAAGATCTCACAAAGTCAATGTCTCAAGCATTTGACATTCAGTTCTCCAGCTGAAATGGAAAACCAACTCAGTGTGTTCTTTGCATGGCAGTCATGTTTCCTAGGGGAGAACTGCCTCACTCATTACTCAGTGGTTAGCATTAACTGATTATATATCAAGGGATATATAGATAGATAGATAGATAAACTCTGTATATCTCTCTATACTGGCTGTTGGGTACAAAAGAGAAAGCTTAAAACAATAATAGACAGGGAGCTAACATGGAGGTGTCCAGTTACAGGATAAAGAGGCATGAGTTTCTACATTTAATTCTATTTTTTTGTTTGTTTACGCATTATACATATTTGTTAAATTTTCCATATATGCAGTTCCACTTTAAGTTGCAATGGAACCATATAACCCTTTGTATATCAGCTACTAACTCTAACAGGAGGCACCATTTATTTTCTGGACCTAGGGGAGCTTAACTGATGGTAGTCGTAGCTCCATAACAGCTGGAAGGCTTGTTATTGATTACTTCAGTGTGTGTGTGTGTATGTGTATATATATATATATATATATATATAACAGTGTCCATATCATCTATTGGCTAAATCTTGGCAGAGCATGGGGAATCTCCACAACACAGTGAGACTGCTGCCTATATATACACCCAAGTCCTACAATGTGTACTAGAGTCACGTACTTATGCCTGGGTCTACATCTTCTCTCATAAATCTCAGATACAAATAAAAGCCAGATGCCTAGAACCTAAAGACCATTACTAACATTCTTCTGCCCATGAGAATGTACTTGCACCAGATAGCATGTGACCTTTCTTACAATGGTCATCATAAGGAGAAAGCATGGAACCCCAAATACCCTGGGACACGGGTTGGCAAACTGTGGTGCAGGGTATCTTTGCATGACACACAAGATTGCCAGACTCACATGAGCCAGTTGAGAAGATTAGAGGATCTCCCCAGCCAGGACCCTGTGGTCTCCACCTTTAGTGGGTGCAACCACTACAGGTTAACCTCCCTCACGTACTGTCATTTCTCTGGCATCCAGAGTATTGTCATAGGTTACCATGGCAATGATCTGTCTCACTGTTAAGAAACAAAGTACCAATTGGTTTGCACCCTTTGAAGGAGCACCCCGCAAGATCTACACACGAGATCACCGGGATTAACGAAGATGTATGCCCCTTTCCTTGGAAAAGAAGGGAGCATTAAAAACACTATAATCTTGTTTATTTAAAGGATGTATTCAGTGCAGAAATAGTACCCCACAATAACCCTGCAGTTATCAGCCCCACAGACAAACCCCACGCAACACTTTAGAAAGCCACCACACTTACACATCCTGCAAACAGCTTCCCTACACATGTAACTATCACAGACAGCTGACAGTACACATACAAGTACTACAAGCTACCTACATACCGATAGACCACACACATATGTAACCGGTAGCCCATAAAAAACCCGCAGTACTACAAACTGTTTACATACACATACAACCAAAGACAGCTACCACCACACACAAGCAATACCATGGAAAAGCCAACATACAAACCGGTAACATCACTGACAACCTTCACCCAACACACACATACATGACTACAGACAGCCCACATATATACATACATAACACAACAGGCAATTAACATAAATACACAATACCACAAACAGTCTAGATATATACATAACACCACAGACAGCCCCATGCATATAAGTATCGTAAAGAGAGCACACACATAAACACACAGAATGTCACAAAAGGCCCATGTACACACAATCCCACAATTTTCCCATACACGTGCATGCAATGCTAAAAAAAACCACTACACTCACAAATATCACCATATGCACTCACATAACACCACAGACATCTCACACATATACATAGCACACACACACACACACACACACTACATACAACCTACATATATAATATAAACACACATATATACATAGGCGTGCGCCGCCTATTGCATAAGGTTGTGCACCCTAAAGCACAAACACACACGCCGTGTATATATATATATATATATATATATATATATATATATATATACACACATACACTGCTGTGTGTAGGTGCTGTGTGTGTGTGTGTGTGTGAGGGCGATGTGTGTGTGTGAGGGCGCTGAATGTGTGTAAGGGTGCTGTGTGTGTTTGTGAGGGTGCTGCTAGTGTGTGTGTGTTTGTAATGGTGCTGTGTGTGAGGACACAATGTGTTTGTGAGGGTGCTGTTAGTGTGTGTGTTTGTGTGTAAGGGTACTGTGTGTGTGAGGGTGCTGTTAGTGTGTGTGAGGGCACTGTGTGTGTGTGAAGGTGCTGTTAGTGTGTGTGTGTAAGGGTGCTGTGTGTGAGGATGCTGTGTGTGTGAGGGTACTGTGTGTGTATGTGTAAGAGTGATGTATATGTGAGGGTGCTGTTAGTGTGTGTGGTGTTTGTGTGTATTGTGTGTGGAGGTGGGGGGTACTATCCCCCCTCCCTTATTACCTTTTGTAGGGAGGGTGGACCATGCTGCTGCCATTCCTGGTGAGTGAACTCTAGCCTGCGGCAACGCTCCGACCTCGCTAGAGGAACCTGACGGAGCTGCTGGCTAGAGCTCCCCGGGTCCTCTCCTGCCTGTGGGCCGGTGAGGGAGAACTTTGATCTCCCTCACCGGTCCATTGAGGCACATATTGCGGGCCGCGGGGATATGTGTGTGTATATATATGTGTGTGTGTGTGTGTGTATATATATATATATATATATATATATATATATATATATATAAACATAAAGCAGGTGTTCACCATACTCATGCAGAATTCTCCAACATACATAAACATTACTTTAAAAACAAACAAACAAACAGAAACAGCTTTGGCACAGCGCAATCAAACGGTGTCCTACTCCTGTCCTGTGACATTCCTTTTAGACTCCTTGGGAAAAGAGGAGTGTGTTTATTTCCTTGACTGATGGACATCCAATGATCCTCCTGAGGATGAAACGCTATTTGAAACAAATCTATCCAGTTTAGAAACGCATTACCATGATTTCTAGAGGTATTGATAATATTAATTACAGCGTATTCTGTAAAGTAAGGTGAAGTAATACTAAACACTGAATTCATTATCTGTTGGTTATTGGGTTGATGCAGCCCTGGAATATGCATTTTTAAAATATATTAACCCTTAAATGTGAATTCTTAACCCCTTGCGTTCTGAACAGAGCTCCACGCTATGTGTTATTTAACCCCTTTTGAAACCCAAGAGGCTTATGACCAGCTCTTGGCTTAGCACAAATTGGATCCCCCAAAAGCCAGCTATGACTAGACAGCAGGTACCCCTAGAAATATCTATAAATCGAATGATGGAGCAGTAAATGTGATTTTAAATGATTATTTTATTTTAAGTGTTTGAATCTGTGTGATAGATGTGATTTGTATTGATTACACAGACTGTGTTTAGGAGTAAGCAGTCTGTAGCTTGGCAGCTGTTGTATTCCTGATGGCTATGCCTAGTGCGATTTGTCATTTAATAACTTTTTCAGGTCCAACACATTAGCTAGTCTTCCTTTGCCTTTATTGGATAGTCGACAATGAATATATGAATTGTATAGGAGCAATAATTATCACCTCAAGGACAAATCTCAGCCTCATGAGGGCAAACATTGACAGCCCTGGCATTTGTGATAAACATTTCTCAATATGGTGGCTGGCTGAGCATCGTGGGTATTGTAATTCTCAAATCGTTAAGATTTCAAGATTTGCCAACACTGGCCTATCAGAAGCAGAACTTATCCAACTCGTCAATTTTGGCCTAACCTTTTACAATTTGGACGTTTCATCAAAATTTAACTGTTTAGTGCATCCAACCCTTGGCAGTTTTAAGACCCTGATTGGTGACGCATAGACAATCTTTGCTCCCTAAGAGGTTAAAATAGGAATTTTTGATAAATGATAAATGTAGTTATTTGCGATTTGTTCACCACGTTACTGGCGTCATGCTATTTCCTAGGTGACAAAGAAAAAAAACAATATAAATATTTGTACTAAATGTTCTCTTCCTGAATGCATTATGTCCCAAGAGGCCATGTATCTCCGAACATACATTCAGAAAAGCTACAGATTCAGCAGGATTTAGATTGCATCTCCATTGAGTGGCACAGAAGCCTTGGCCGGCTTTGCATACATACCTCATGGCAATAAATCACATCTGACTTCATCCCATGCGTGGTTCCTCCAGTAAATTAACCTTAAAGCCTTTTATTGGCTCGTTCAGTGCGGATGAGAAAGGGGCTTCCACTTTTACCTAATTACTCTTGGCTTGGTTCTTCTAACTTATTATCACTATTGATTGTTGCTAGAACGCAGATCTCTATATAATAATCAATCATTATTTAAATGGTGTGTGTTAAAATATAAATCTGCATGTTTGTGGTTTTTCTTTTGCTTGGCTTTGTGATTCAGCGCACTTACTGTTTCCTAGGATGGCACGGTAACTATTCAGGGCATCATTTGCTGCACGCGCTCAGTTCCGAAAAACACAACAAACTTTACATTAAAGGAACACTAAGTACTATAACCATTTCATCTCAATGAATTGTTTAAAGTGGCTGGCGTCCTCTGGCGCAGTCCCTCCCACATAGCAATGGCTGCAAGGTAGAAGATAACAACTGTCCAGTCCAAATAAGTTGCAAGTAATGCTCAGTCCGTGTAGCCACTATAGTGCCCCAGGAAACATCCCAGTTGGTATATTAAAAGGGAGTTAAATCCCATCATATTTATAAAATGGAGATTAGGGCGTCAGAGTTGTTATATAGCTTCTACAAATACCCTTTAAAGAGTATATGTTTCTTGCGGGCTAAACGGTAGGGATCATATTTCATCCCCCAAGATACCCAAGTAGCAGGCTAAGGTTGTCGAGTCATGCGACAATATAACACACTTCAGCCACATGGACATCACCAAAGCCACCAGTTGGCGGCTTGGCTCACAACCAGGATCATGTGTATGTAAACAATCTATGAATTCAGTTGTTGATCCAAGAGTGTGTGAAGCCACACTTAGCACAGAGAAACAGGGAGACTAGACAGAGGTAAAAACGAATCGAAACTAAACTAAATGTGACTTTAGTAATGAATTTTACCCATCTGCTTTGTAGTAACATACTGCAGATATATTTCTGGCTACCCTAGAAATGGCTAGCTTTGTGAATTAAAACAATCCAATGATCGAGCCTGCCCCAGTTCTCTCAGCCTATCACTGCTATCTTAGTAATGCTGGATTCTGCTTTATCAAATTGGCTGAAGTGAGGGCAGTTTCTGGGTGCCGAGAAGAACTCCATTGTTTTGTCAAAGCTTAATGAAAAACATGGTACGTCACTCATAGCTTAGAGTTGCCTGTTGAATAGGAATAGTAACCTTTTACAGAAAAAAAGGTTTTTCCCTCTCCATGTTTTCGTCTATTTCTACATATTTAACAGACTGATCAGAGTCATATTGTCATAAAAAATGTACCAGAAGACAAACAGAAGCAGTTTTTAAATTGTATTTATTTAAGGAAAAGAGTTAACCAACATTAACTGGAAAAAGTAATTGTCCTTTGATTAGTCATCACACTAACAAGATTTAATTGAATAATTTTATTAACTTAGAGCAGGCACACACAGCCTTAATTACTGCCAGCCCTGATTCATCTAAACATGCAGGTCTCAGCAAACAGAACGTTATGTTGCAGTAAAAAAAAAAAAAGATGAGATGAGATAAGAATCAAATTGTTGATAGCCTGAAAAGAGTTATAAAGGCTAGGTTTGGTATTCCCGTGAAATTCAGAGATAGCCATGATCTCCGATGTGAAATTGCTTAAATCAATAGAGAATTATCTGAGGTGTGGCCAACCAATCAAAATTCCTCCAAGAACATTGCGTTTACTCATCTAAGAAATCGCAAAAACACCCAGGTCTATATGTAAGGCGCTGCAGGCGTCTCCAGCCTCAGGTGTGGTCTGAGTTCATGATTCAACAATAAGAATTAGACTGAACATAATGCAATTCATGAGTAAATTGGTGCAAACTACTGATAATTAAGAAAAATATTAGTGCTCATCTTGAATTTCCAAAAAAAGCACATAACCCCCAGGCCTGTTGGGATAATAATTTGTGGACAAATGAGCCAAAAGCGGGTCTAGTCAGAAGACCCACCTTCATGTATGTTTGGTAAAAAGCAAACACAGCATTTCACAATATGAACAGAATACAAAGTATCAAAGATGGTGATGATAGTGTGATGGTTAAGAGATGCTTTCCTGCCTCTGGGGTTGGAGGAGCATAATTGAAGGAACCATGAATTCTGTTCCCTAGCATAAAATGCTGAGGAAAAATGTCCACCGTCGGTACATAATCTGAAACTAAAGTGTAATTGGATTTTGTAGCAGCACATTGATGCAAAACACAAAAGTAAATCCACCTTAGAATGTTAGCGAAGAACCAAAAATCAAGTTTTGGATGTGGCCTAGTCAATATCTTGACTTAAACTCCACTGAGATGCTGCAGAAGGACTTTAAACCAGCTGTCCGTGCTCAGGTTTCCCATGGTCACTGAATTCCAGCTAGTTTGCTTGAAGAATGGTTCAATGGTCCTTGATGTGATGTGAAAGACTGATCTCCAATTACAGGAAGCAATTAGTGTCAATCGTTGCTGCTAAAGGTGACGCAATCAGTTATTACAGTAAAAAAAAAGCAAAATTACTTTTTCACTCAGCCAGTTGGTTTTGGCTAATTGTTTTCCTTAAATGAATAACATGATCATCTAAAAAAATAAATACATTGATTGGGAGCCTGGCAACCTCTTTATCGAGACACTGTAGATTTAGCTTGTTGATAATTTCCCAATAATAAAAAGGAAATAATTTTTATTTATGTGATCCATATAGGCATACCTAAATAGGCAGGTACGAGCAATATTAAGAAGCAAATAATAAGGTAAACACTGGAATAAATGTACAAGTCTCCTGGAGTGCATTATTGACCAAGCCGCTGCATTTTATGGGGTCCTGTGAGACCCGGCAACCTCATTTTTACTTTTGTAGCCTGTTATAAATAGCTAAAGATCTGTGCTAATGTTCCTCATCTCTTTAGGCCACCATGTTACAGACAGATGGAACTAGGATATGATATTATATTCCAGTACCCACAGTCTATAATATAAAGGAGAAGGAAGGTCTGGGGCCTTTGGAGAGCACAAATCCCCTCCTATCAGATTCTCCCTTTCCATCCCAGAAAAGTATGAAATGGGGCATTGAGAAGGTGGTTAGACTAAGGAACTGTTGTTAAAAGGATTTAGAAAATACTTATTTAGAATTTCTAACACAGGGTCCTGTTTACTTTTGTATTTCTAATTTCTGCATTTGTATCCAACCCTGCACATCCTAGGTGGATGTGAGCAAGGTACTTATAACAGAGGTTCTCCAGACCACCAGCAATAGACAACCCGCCATTCCGGTGTACGAAGACCCCTTTGAACGTTCTCTGAAGTACATGGAGAAGCACAACATCCTGCAGCTATTTCAGGTGGGGACAATATACACTATGTCATGGTATAAGCAGCACAAACCACCATTTCCTATAGGACAGTTTCCAACGTGGAACAATACGTCTTTCTCCTCCATTAAATCAGTTTAGCCAAAACATGGTATAGACTTCAAAATACGAAAACTCCAGTAATTCTATGAAGCTAGTTTTATCAACTACAAAATGAGGTTACATCAAGTAATCTAGAATTCCTCATTCTGAGTGGGCGTCTGTGTATATATATTAAAGGGAACTGTCATTTCCTATGTTTTTAAATATTATGTTTACTTATCCCTATTTTTAATTGATGTATATTTTTAAGGTGTGAATAATAAAATTAAATGTAGAAATTCACACCTCTTTACCCAAAAACAAGACGCCTCCATCTTAGCTCCCTGTCAGTCATTTATATAATCTCTGTCCTTTGCACCTGACAGTCGGGGTATAGAAATCAGGGAAGAATGTTTCTATTTCTCCTCTCCATTTGTAATGTTTACCATGGCTCTGCTTTGTCTGAAATCGATTATTTAAAATAAATGTAAAAGAAAATTGAGGCTCTCATGAAAAAGGGTAAACACAAGTTTTTAGTGATTTTCATTGTTTAAATATCATAGACGTGACATTTCCCGTTTAGCTCTTTTAACAACTAGTAATCTTCCTTGCTGTCATCACGGTAACAGTCTGGTTATTAATTAGCATAAATCAATGTAGTATAGCCCTGATGTCATTATTTAAGTGCAATATTCCATTTTGAAATAGATGCATTAAAGAACAGAACAGAACAGATTACTATGATAAGGTTGACAGTCAGCGTTCGTTAAGGGGTTAATACTGTGGCATTTTCATCGTTTCTATTGCATCCGAAACCACAGCAGACAATGCTGATCCCAAGAAACGTTACAGAGATTTTACCGTTTTGTGTCAGACTAGCATTTAGGCGAATGCCCTTTAATTTATCCCGGGAAAGGTCAATTTCGTGTAAATTACACATTTTAAACCATTAGTAGATTTGGAATGCCAGCTGTCCAATAAAGAAATATGGAAGATAACTATAAGAGAGCCAAAAACTGAGATCAACAAGTCTTTTATGAAAACAAACAAACAAAAAAACATAAAAACAACAACCAACTATATAGGAAACCACTATATTTATTAAAAACAAGCAAGTATGATTAAATAAACTATATGATAAGCTCAGGATGTTCACATATATTTATTTATTTATAAAATATTTTACCAGGATGGATACATTGAGATTTCTCTTGTTTTCCAGTATGTCCTGGGTCCACAAAACATTGCATTGATACAATAGGATACAATATTACAAAAATACAATATACAAACTATATATATACACACATATACATTTAATACATAACCAGTAATAAATATATTAAACCATGAAACGTGCATTCTGTGCTAAGGTCTATTGCCATAGATCTCTTAAAGATTTGACTGTGTCCCTATATATGTGTAATATATTACCAAACAGCTAATATACTGTGGAATAAAAGAAAATTGCTAATATAACAACTGTAGCATTCAAGCGTTTATGGAAATTTTTGTGATGTATTTAAGGTTTATATGAGCCTCCCTGCTACAGCCACTACCTGAACGTGATGTTCCATGGACACGTACCTCTACAAATTGAATTATGGAGTTAACTGAATCAGGGGGAACGTGTATTATTCCAGTAGGCTGTGATCTTTTCAGCAAGTGATCCTGTTACTTTCCTTGCTGAATTCCTCTCTCCAAAAGAGTTAGTAATAATCTCTTTGTCTTCGTTCCCTTCCACAATGAATGATGTCTGATCCTGGAACCTAATTTCCGCCTACACTATAGAGAGCTTTGTGTCTAACTTGGTCATTTATTAAAGGGCGAATTGTTGGGACTTCAATCTGAATTTCAAATGTAAGGCCAAAGTAACTGAACTGGAAGCATAGCTGATTTGAAGAACTTTTCCAGCTCAGCTACTTTGACCTTAATTGACCACTATACTCAACAGGACCACTTCATTGAGTGTGGATGCAGTGGCTCTGTCGGTTTGGTCCTGCAATGTCAAAAAGTTGCTGTTTTGGAGATATGGCAATGTTTGCATTGCAAGGCTAGACACACCTCTGATGGCTGTATTCCTGACAGCCACTGGATAGTGCTTTTACTACTACAGCTGAATGAGACTCCGTTCTGTGGAGGTCACCTTCCTCATGCATTCCATGAAGACATTGAACGTCCTCTGATGCTTCTCATATAGAAGCTTTGGATTCAACGCACTTGTCGTGGATGTGCTTCTTCTCCCCAGAGAAGTCCAAGAGGAGTCAGCCTGCAAGAAGGCGACACAGCATGTCTGTATTCCTAATGCTAAAGAGTTTCTTTAAGTTTGAATTCACTCTGAATTTCCGACAGTCCTCACTTTAGAAAATAGTCATGTAATTAACGGACCACCAGTTGTCAGCCAATCATCCTCAGTCTATTGCATAACAAAGAGGATAAATCAGTCTAAAACAATTCCTCCATTTTTTATTTCCAGCAAAGAACAGAATAACTTGGTGTGCTTTTCCCCTGTCGATACATACAGCAGTTCTTTTTAGCGTTCTCTCCATATCGGTTCATTTCAAACAATTTTTTGGTTAACATTCTCGAGTTCTGTCACTTCATACCATCCCATCCATCAATGTCATGCTGTATTTTGAATAACGATAGTGTATACAGAAGGGCGTGATATCACATGCTGCTCCTTTAAGTAGCAAGGCCTTTCCCTACAAAACGTCTTCCTGTCACTGTCCTGGGCCCTTTCTAACTATCTCCTGTTACTGAACCTGTTTCTGTCACTGATCTTGTCTTTATTACTGTCAGCTTGTCTTTATAACTGTTTCTGACTTTGCTGTGGTCAGTATTCTATCTGTGTTAGGGCAGACTTGATGATATACTGTATAAAGACACCAAACAGTCAATATGCTATAAGATAATAAAATCAATATACTGTATAAAAACACCAAACAGTCAATATACTATAAGATAATTGTTAAGACACCTCTAGTGTCTTTAAGCCAAACCGCCGTTTAGTAGACCTTCCCCGGCTGCAGTACAGTCCCCGTTCGCTTACTCTGTAACACACAAACCAAATGCAGGGGAAGCGGCAATCTCCCGATCGAGATCCGTGAACGGCTCCAAACTCCCGAACGGCAATACACGAACTGCTGGTAACCGTTGAACAGCAATATTCCCCAAGCGGCTTTCGTTCCATCCAGCAGTCTCTAAACGTGAAGAAGAAATCCCCCCCAATAACGAGACAGAAGCTCCGCATTGAGGGTCAAACAGAATCTGGCTTTACTGTGGGCTACCTGCCCGTATTTATGCAGGTCTCCCACCTGGTGGACACTCCCCTAGGGGACCAAATGGGAGACTTAAATTACAGACAGATATGGGGATCTTCCAGACACACAGTCACAGATTTTACCCACAGTGCATTCCCTCCCCTCTGCCCTGGAGTTAATTACCAAGTAACTCAATTAACTCCAGGACAAAGCCAGTCGCCATCTTAGACATAAAATAATAAAAGACATAAAAATATATAACTACATAAAAACTGAACATTTCCCATTCGTATTACATGTCCCCAGATAGCCTGGATCTGAGTGCATATTATTAGCGAATAGCGCTCAGATCCCACACACATAGTTCAATCGCCATGGAGTCAAAGTTCTTACAGTCTTTCGGTATACGAATGACTCCATGGGAAGGCTATCTGGGTTAAGTCTTTTCGTATGCTCTCAATCTCCCGAACGGCCGGTGTTCGCATGCTTTCGTGGAGGCAGCCAGGCGTTCCGTTGTTTCAGCGGTGTTCGGCAGAAAAAGTGTCCGTTTTCAGTTCCATAGAAATAGAGCCAAACACTGCTGGGCGTTCGCGTGATTTAAAATGGCCGCTGCCTCGTGGTCGACATACGAACGACGACCACCCTGAATTCGGTTTAATTGAGAAGTGTCTGCGGTTAACCACAACGTTCTAATTGGGATCACTTCGTTAACCAGCAGCACACTCCTCACTTGGGTGGCCGTTCGTTCGGCAGGTTTGTTCGGGAAAAAGAGTCATTCGAATGGCTGGGCTATAGAAACCAGCCATTCATACGAACGGGGGACAAACAGACGAATGCAGTAAAAATCCAAGCAGACAGATGGTTCTGTCACAATAATAATATCAATATCCTGTATACAGACAACAAACAGTCAATATACTATAAGATAATATCAATATACTGTAAAAAGACACCAAACAGTCAATATACTATAAGATAATATCAATATACCGTATAAAGACACCAAACAGTCAATATACTATAAGATAATAATATAAATATCCTGTATACAGACAACAAACAGTCAATATACTATAAGATAATATCAATATACTGTATAAAGACACCAAACAGTCAATATACTATAAGATAATATCAATATACTGTATAAAGACACCAAACAGTCAATATACTATAAGATAATAATATCAATATCCTGTATACAGACAACAAACAGTCAATATACTATAAGATAATATCAATATACTGTATAAAGACACCAAACAGTCAATATACTATAAGATAATAATATCAATATACTGTATACAGACAACAAACAGTCAATATACTATAAGATAATATCAATATACTGTATACAGACACCAGTCAATATACTATAAGATAATAATATCAATATCCTGTATAAAGACACCAGTCAATATACTATAAGATAATATCAATATACTGTATAAAGACACCAAACAGTCAATATACTATAAGATAATATCAATATACTGTATACAGACACCAGTCAATATACTATAAGATAATAATATCAATATCCTGTATAAAGACACCAGTCAATATACTATAAGATAATATCAATATACTGTATAAAGACACCAGTCAATATACTATAAGATAATAATATCAATATACTGTATAAAGACACCAAACAGTCAATATACTATAAGATAATATCAATATACCGTATAAAGACACCAAACAGTCAATATACTATAAGATAATATCAATATACTGTATAAAGACACCAAACAGTCAATATGCTATAAGATAATATCAATATACTGTATAAAGACACCAAACAGTCAATATGCTATAAGATAATATCAATATACTGTATACAGACACCAAACAGTCAATATACTATACTCCCCTGTTGTGAGAGGGAGGCTGTA
This sequence comes from Pelobates cultripes, assembly GCA_933207985.1. NCBI lineage: Eukaryota > Metazoa > Chordata > Amphibia > Anura > Pelobatidae > Pelobates > Pelobates cultripes. Next base: position 14,234,473 of record OW240912.1, read on the forward strand.
AAGCAGAGCAGGCACAGCTCTTAGAAGAGCTAGTGATTATAATACTCCAAAGAGCTATCCCAAGAGCAGGGATTATCGCTAGCATCGCTTTTCCCTACAAGCACGAGTGTGCCACCCAGGTGGACCTTGTTGGGCACAGGGATGTAAGATTAACATGCCAATAAGAACAGAGTTTTACATTCAGACACTTCCATACAGTGTACACAATCCCTCCCCTCTGCTTGGGAGATAATTGAATTACTGTATTAACTCAATTATCTCCAAACAAAAAATACACGTTTTTACCCATTTCTGGAAATACCACAAAAACACATAAGAGAATCCCCTAAAACATACATTCCCTGATAGATCCGATCTGGGGGAACAACATACTTAAAAATCACCCAGATCGGTTCAGGGGTTCAAAAGTTAGCTGGAGGTCACATTTCTGCCTGGCTGCCCACGAGGCTACTGCCCAGAATAGTTACATTAATTCAGCTGGGTCGGCCAGGTCTATTTCGAGAATATGAAAATACATCAAAATAACGATATAACTGTTTGTGTCTATGATTCCCCAGTGTCTCTTGTTCGTATGCTTCAATGTACCGAACGCCGCTGCTTTCATATAAAGGACAGACGAATTACTGGAAGTCCCAGCGGTGTTCGTGTGGTCGAGTGCCTGAAAACAATTCCATACACTCGATGACAAAACACTGTTGGCCGGTCGACAGTTTAAGATGGCCGCAGCAGCGTGTTCGTGCATACGAACAACGACCACCCAGCCGACCGCTCAGAATGTTGAGGTGTTTGCGGTTTCCCAAAGTGTTAGAAAGGTTAAAAAGGTCAATAGGCAGCAAACTACTGGGTGGTCGGTCGTTCGGTAATTAGTTCGGTTTTTCAAACAAGATCAGAATGTACATTGGAGAAGTTAAAACTACCGAACAAACCAACAAACTCATAATTAGAAATATAAAATCCAGGGACAGCGAGGTCTGTCACAATAATAATATCAATATACTGTATAAAGACAACAAACAGTCAATATACTGTAAGAAAATAATATCCATATATTGTATAAAGACACCAAACAGTCAATATGCTATAAGATAAGAATATCGATATACTGTATAAAGACAAAAAACAGTCAATATGCTGAAGAGTAAACATTTAGCGACAAACAACATTAAACTGATAATTTACCAGGGTCGTAGCTGTTATCAGTGTGAGTAGGGGTGTGGCCAGGGACAGAGCTCTTATTAGTGTGAGTGGGGGTGTGGCCAGGGACAGGGCTGCTATTAGTGTGGGTGTGGTCAGGGACGGGGCTGTTATTATTGTGAGTGGGGGGGGGGCTGTTCTGAAAATTTTAGGTGACTTACTTAGAATTAATACAACTAAAATGTAATTTATAACAAGAACACTTTCCACAGACTGATTTTTAAAACACAGTTATTGTAGTTTAAAGACACATTACTGGGAGTATTATTGCTGTGGAGCTCTGTTATACACTCAGACCCATTACTGGGAGTATTATGACTGTGGAGCTCTGTTATACACTCAGACACATAACTGGGAGTATTATTACTGTGGAGCTCTGTTATACACTCAGACACATTACTGGGAGTATTATTGCGGTGGAGCTTTGTTACACACTCGGACATACCAACAATATGGAGCTTCAAAAAAAAAGATGGATTTGGGACATAAATAGGGGCTGTCCCTCATATAGGACACTTGGGAGGTAGGGGGTGACTGACTCTTCTTTCAGGGATGTGATAATGCCTTCCTCAGGGCTGATGGACTCCTTGAAGAGTCACAATGACCAACTTTGCTCATTGAATATCACAGACTAGGGATCACAGAGATACTGCCTATAAGCAGAGATTTTTTACAATTGCCAGCATTCACTCACAGTGCAATAACACAAATAATCCAATCAAGATTGTTCTTTGTCTACAATTCCAAATTTAGTGACTAAATCTTTTACGCATTCACGATAGACATGATTGCGCTATGTTGAATTAAAAATGTATTTTGTCAATTTTACCAGGTGTTTATGGTGCAATGCTGCCCCTTAGTGGTAGCTCTGCAACATTACAGGGATAACTATTATTTATCCAGAATATTGCTAAGGATTTAACTGTTCAGCAGGTGTCAGGGGTCCATCTAAACCCCAATGCCATAAAAATATATTTTACCAGTGCTTTATAAAGCAAATCTACTTGTAGTCAATGTTATTATTAAATAAATGACATTGCTGGTATTTCCTATGGCTTTCAATGCTTTGCGTCACTGTTTTGATTAATAATTGGACAAATTGCAATGCTTTGCGTTTATCAAATTATTTTCTTGGCATATGTTTTTCAGGAGATAACTGAAGATTTGGTCTTCGAGAAACCAGAAGATCCTTTGGAATTTATGTTGGAAAAGGTAATGTTCATGACATGGGGCTGTGAAATTGCCGTCACTAATGGCACACAGTTTATATTTTCTATGTGCAAGCCGTCTTGTAGGGTGACCCATTATGGGGTAGATTGTCTTGGTGGTAATGTTTGGCGTAACTGTTCTAATAGCCAGTTATTAAAGTGGGTTGTTTGCTTTTGTAAGAATGGAGTTATTAGAGGGTTTATTCGCTAAGCAGTGAATTTTAGTGAATTAAAAGCAAGTAGCAAGATTAAGGCTAAACTAGCCAAACTGTGACTATAACCAAATTGGATTTTTTTTTTTTTTTTTTTTTATAAATGAAATATTTCAGGTTTAATTTAGTGATTTTGTTTTTTAGATCACCACAAGCACCATAGATATTTTAATAAAATTACAATTATTTATATAGCGGCATCATAGTCTGCTGCGCTGTAGAATAGGTTAAGCAGACAAGCATTTAATTCTAACAATGCATGTATCACATACAGGAACAGTAGCTGATCTGACAGTGTGTAGGGATGAGGGACAATTACAGAGAAGGAAGTGAGGGAATCAAATGATCTGTATGATGGGAGGGGTGTTCCGAAGGAGGGATAAAGCAACCCTTGTGCAATCTCCTACCCCCAAACAAAGACAGAAAAACTCTTCTTGATTCAGCGCTAAGGCCAAATTCTTCCGGTCCTCATCCGGTAACGCCACTCGCCCTTACTGGAAATGGAGAGAGGTCAGGGAGGATAAGCTGAGGGTAGGACTTGGGCAACGTGAAGGAGAAGCATGCAGCTGTACGGTCTCCAAGCACCACAACCACTACAAAATGCTGACGTGGTGATGGTGCTTGGAGTAATCCTTTTTTTAAATCAATATAGAAAAGGGAGATTATAATAATAGTTTTGTTAAAAAAGTCCCAACTCTTCATGAAATTATAAAATAAATAGTACAATGTCATGTGCAAAGTATGTGCAATTATACAAACTGACTCCACAAGAAAAGCATTAAGAGATAAATAAGTAAATAAAACACCAAACACCTAATGCCTTGTGTGGGTCCCTGTAACCACACAAATCAGGAGAATGTTTTATAAAAGAGCATGGAAGACAAAGGATCCATTCTGTTAGCCCATCTGCTCCTTATCCACCATGGTGGACTCCCTATACACCCACAGCCAGCGTCATGGTAGTATAATGGAAATAATCCTACAGATTATTACACTCCTGATTCCATTTCCTGGTGTTTGAGTATCAAAATGTGCAGGTTCCCAGTACCCCTTAGGGACTAAGAGGGGATCCAGAGATTTCTCCATACCCTCTTCCACTGTGCAGTTATTGAGATGTTACATGTTCAATTAGCTGGGCTGTTCTGGACCACTTAATATCCCTGAAGGAACCTTGGATGTTATTCCATTCTAATACAAGGATGCCTATTTTACTTGGCAGTAGATGAAGATACACAGAAATACATGGAGTACAGTAGAATGGAGAAACAAAACCAGAGGACATACAGGTGATACTTGAAAAATTAGAATATCGTGCAAAAGTTCATTTATTTCAGTAATGCAACGTAAAAGGTGAAACTAATATATGAGATTGACGCATTACATGCAAAGCAAGATAGTTCAAGCCGTGATTTGTCATAAGTGCATTCATGGCTTACAGCTCATGAAAACCCCAAATCCACAATCTCAGTAAATTAGAATATTACATGCAATCAATAAAACAAGGAGTGTACATAGAACAATATTGGACCTCTGAAAAGTGTAAGCATGCATATGGACTCAGTACTTGGTTTGGGCCCCTTTTGCAGCAATTACTTCCTCAATGCGGCGTGGCATGGAAGCTATCAGCATGTGGCACTGCTGAGGTGTTATGGAAGACCAGGATGCTACAATAGCTGCCTTCAGCTCTTCTGCATTGTTCAGTCTCATGTCTCTCATCTTTCTCTTTGCAATGTCCCATAGATTCTCTATGGGGTTCAGGTCAGGTGAGTTTGCTGGCCAATCAAGCACAGTAATCCCACAGTCATTGAACCAGGCTTTGGTGCTTTTGGCAGTGTGGGCAGGTGCCAAGTTCTGCTGGAAAATGAAGTCAGCATCCCCATAAAGCTCGTCTGCGGAAGGAAGCATGAAGTGCTCCAAAATCTCCTGGTAGACGGCTGTGTTGACCCTGGACTTAATGAAGCACAGTGGACCAACACCAGCAGGTGACATGGCTCCCCAAATCAACACAGAGTGTGACTCTCCATTCTTCCTCCAGACTCTGGGTCCTTGGTTTGCAAAAGTTGCTCTTATCAGAAAAGAGGACTTTGGACCACTGAGCAACAGACCAGGTCTGTTTTTCTTTAGCCCAGGTAAGACGCTTCTGACGTTGTTTGTTTTTCAGGAGCGGCTTGACAAGAGGAATGCGACATCTGAAGCTCATGTCCAGGATCCGTCTGTGTGTGGTGGCTCTTGATGCACTGACTCCAGCCTCAGTCCACTACTTGTGAAAGTCCCCAACATATTTGAATGGCCTTTTCCTGACAATCCTCTCCAGGCTGCGGTCATCCCTGCTGCTTGTGCACCTTTTTCTTCCACACTTTTCCCTTCCACATAACTTTCTATTAATGTGCTCTCATACAGCAGTTTGGGAACATCCAACTTCCTTCGTAATTACCTTTTGAGGCTTTCCCTCCTTATGGAAGGTGTCAATGATGGTTTCCTGCACAACTGTCAGGTCAGCAGTCTTCCCCATAATTGTGATTCCTACTGAACCAGACTGAGAGACCATTTAAAGGCTCAGAAACCCTTTGCAGGTGTTATGGCTTACTTAGCTGATTAGAGTGCGACACTGTGAGCCTAGAATATTGCACCTTTTCACAATATTCTAATTTACTGAGATTGTGGATTTGGGGTTTTCATGAGCTGAAAGCCATAATCATCGCACTTATGACAAATCACGGCTTGAACTATCTTGCTTTGCATGTATTGTGTCTATCTCATATATTAGTTTCCCCTTTTACGTTGCATTACTGAAATAAATGAACTTTTGCGCGATATTCTAATTTTTCGAGTATCACCTGTACATTTTGCTCAGTTAGCTGAACATTGAGTCAATGCATCTCTATGAGGATATGCTGATTGGCACAATGATTGCCATACATTAACCCCCCAGTGCTAGTCCCCCAGCGTGGTAGTGTGTGCCCATTGCTCTTTGGGTTCAGCCAGGACCATCTCTTTCATAGGTTTGCATAAGGAATGTGTTTATGGGCCGTGGGGAGCAACTTCATGGGAATTTCCCAAAAGCATCTGATTTAAGATATTACTTTGATATTTCCTGATACAAGGATACAATCTTCTTTGTACCATAACTGGTAGTAGTTATGTGCTTAGATTGCCTTCTTAACTTCTGTTCCCCTATACATATTATAACTAAAGTCTCTGATCCCCACATGTAAAGTCCTCGCTCTCACCTCTCCATCCTCTCGCTTAAAGAAATATCTGATACTCAGAGTCAGAACTCGTTAATGCAATGTTTAGCTGTTATTATGTCTTCGAAACTGAGCCATGACATTTGTGACTTGCTATTGTATTCCAATGATAATATTCTGTTAAAATCCTGGTCATCATCCACATTAAAGAAGTTTCCTCTACGTTAGACTAATACTTGGATGTTTGCCACTGTTAGGAAATGGCAGGCAGCCATATTGTTCTTTTGCGAGCTCGCTAAGTAGCTGTTTTTTTCTCTTGTAATATGTATTACCAACAGTAGTTTTAATCTAGTTGTGTTTCCTGCAGATTACTTGTAATGTCCTCCTGGCAAAATATTGTGGTTGTTTTGCAGTAAAACCAATAAAATGCTTATTAAGGCTGTTTTATTTATTTATTTATATTCCCACTGCTAGTATTGATGTTTGCATGAGCGCTCCCAGGTAATAAGATTCGAGAAGCGGCAGCACAGGTCTCATTAAAGCTGACAAAAAAGCCTTTCTAATACACAAAGTCTAAAGATTAACTGAAGAATCGCTGCAACATCCGCCAAGGGGAGGATTTGTGTTAAAGCGAAGAGCGTCTTGCGTTCGAAACTATTTGTACCGTGCCGGCCCTTCTCAGCAATATCGAATTTTATATCATATAGTCCATATGCTTAGCAATAAAAAGATACGAGAATGTTTTGATTACATCAGAGAAAGTCTGCCATTTACACTCGGAGGAGATTTTTTATAAGGAAACAGCCATATTTATTCATTTATTTCTCTTGTCCCTGCTCCTTTGCTCTAACTATATGATGTCATGACTATATATATATATATACATACACTGTTTATTGGCTGCTTTAATGAGTAAAATTCATTTAGGAAAAGGAAGCCAAGAGTTTGAAATGTTGCTGTTATATTGGCGTATTTGGTTACGCATATCCTATTCCGAGACAAGGACATATGTGCCCTAGAGAGTCATTTGTGTGAGGATTAGAGGGTATGTTTATTAGATGTTTGGTGTATAGATATATTTCATATCCATAATAAGGAAAATTGCTGAGAGAAATTCATAGAACATCTCTCTCTGGATTGGTGTTAAATAAAACTTTGGAGTGATTTTCAAATGGATGTCAAACCAATGAATATATTATTGTAGACTTTTTACCATATGCAATATCCATGCTTAGAGATGATGTGCCCTCTAGCACAAGGCATAAAGAAAATCGAGCAGGTCCATCACTCAATAACTCAGCATTGTTCCTTGATTTCTTTGTACATTACGTAGTTCTCGAAAGCATTATTTTGACTCAGACATTTAGAGGAGTCATTTAGATTCCAGGGCCCGCATTTGTAACAAATAAAATCTATTAAAGGGACACTGTAGGCACTCAGGCCACCTTAACTCAATGGGTGCAGTTTCCCTGTCCCCTTATGTAAACCATTGCAGTTTTAGATAAATGGCAATGTTTACATTGCAGGGTTAAGACAGCCTCTAGTGATTGTCTAACAGATAGCTACTAGAGACGATTCCTGCAGTATCACAAACTTAAACGTTTTGCATGAGGAGGTCCAGGATCTTAAAAAATCCTTTCCTATGGGGTAGACCTAATGCACTTGCCGCACATATGCATTAAGTTCCCGGATCGTGCTGTTGGAGGTGAAGCCTAAACCAGCACTGAGGGACCTTGGCGCTGGAATCAGGTAAGTGAATAAAATAGTTTTTAAACCCTGCATGGCTGTGTGTAAGACCAGGAAGGGCCACGAATGCAGAGCAACACTTTAGTGTTATTAATACAGATTTGTATTTCTAACATTGTAGTGTACCTTTAAATAGACACTTTAGGCACCAAAACAACTTTAGCTTACTGAAGCAGTTTTTGTGTATAGATAATGCCCCTGCAGTCTAACTGCTCAATTCTCTTCCATTTAGGAAATCACTTTTGTTTCTGTTTATGCAGCCGTAGTCACACATCCCCTTGCTGTGACTCACACAGCCTTAATGAAAAAAATTGTTTCATTTTCAATCAGATGTTAGCTTGGTTTAGAAGTTTACATCTCCTGCTCTCTAAATTTAACTTTAATTATAATCAGGGGCCGTCTGCATGGTCAAGAAGGGTATTAACAAAGCAGGAGGTAAAAAATTCTAAATTAAACAGACTGTGCTATAAAGTTTAAACATTATATCTCTCTTTACAGGAAATGTTTAGGAAGGCTGTGTAAGCCACATGCAGGGAGGTGTAACTAGGGCTGCATAAACAAAGTGATTTAACTCCTAAATTGCAGAGTATTGAACAGCGAGAGTGCAGGAACATTATCTATACACCAAAACTGTTTCATTATGCTAAAATAGTTTTGGTTCCTAGAATGTCCCTTTAAATAAACTGATTACTTACCTGTAATCCAACAAAGAGACAGCCTCTTTTCTGCAGCCTGATCTTCCTCTGGTGAGGTATTAAAGCTTGATACTGATATTGTCCAATACAATGTTTCTCACTGTGAAGCATTCGGCTTTATTGCACATGCTCAGCTATCACCTCAATGTGCAGATCATAGAGAAACATTGAATCCAATACTTCTCTATGACAAGCATTAAATGACCGTTCAACGTCCTCATGCCATGCATGATGGCATTGAATGTCAGGAACTAAGTCAGACTTGGTAGTCACTGCAGCAGCACCATCTAGTGGCTGTCAGTGTAACAGCCACAAGAGATGTGTTTAGTCCTGCAATGTTAACATTGCCATGTCTCTGGAATGAAGATGTTTTGTATTGCAGGAACAGAATGCCAGGGACTCTGCAGCCAGACAACTTAAATGAGATAAAGTGTTCTGGGTTCTAATAGTGATCCTTTTAAGGAACATTCTAACACTAGGAATACAAGCATTTATTCCTAATCTTAGACGGTTTTGCTATTTAGATTTATGCTCCCCCCTCCCCCCACCACCACTAGAAACAAAACAATAAATAGTATTACTTAACCGTAGTCCACCAGTGCGCTGGTCTTGTTGGTCTGCTGGGGGGGCTGGCAATCACCGTAAACATCAGAGGTGGCCACTAGAGGTAGCTTTAGGAATCAGTGTAAACACTGCCTTTTCTGAAGTGGTGATGGTGCTTAAAAAGATTCTCCAGTGCCAGGAAAACATATTCCCACCCCTTCAGTGACTTACCGGAGTCCAGCGCCGATTTCCTTTGGTGCTGGGTCAGGCTCCACCTACTCTCCTCCACCGCCGATATCAACCGGCGGGGGAGACCTAATGTGTATGCGTGACAATGGCCGCACAAGCGTATTAGACCTCCCCAGAGAAAAACATTATACAATGCTTTCCTATAGGGAATTCGGCGACACTGGAGGTCCTCACATAGCGTGAGAACGTCCAGCGTCGCTTAAAACACTTTTTTCATGTTCTATGAACACTGAAGTCCCTCTAGTGGCTGTCTGGTAGACAGCCACTAGAGGAGGAGTTAACCCTGCAAGGTAATTATTGCGGTTTATGAAAACTGCAATAATTACACTTGCAGGGTTAAGGGAAGTGGGAGTTGGCACCGAGACCACTCCAATGGGCAGAAGTGGTCTGGGTGCCTGGAGTGTCCCTTTAAAGTGTCACTTTTAGGACAAGAGCAGTTTTAACCCCTTAAGGACCAAACTTCTGGAATAAAAGGGAATCATGACATGTCACACATGTCATGTGTCCATAAAGGGTTAATAAACTCCATCTTTCTCATTTAGTGCACAATGAGGATTCTTTGCTTCTTTTTAATGGGTGTTTAGTGCTTCCTTTTCATATGTCATAAAAAATATATAACTCCTTATCTAGCATGGCAATACATAGGGCAACACTATAATACATGTTTTATGTGTTTGTTCACTATAGGCTTTGACTTAATAGTGCTGGAAACGCTTTTCAAATGACTTAACATCTTTGGATACGCTTTTAAAATTATTTTTTTTCAAAATATTAAAATATCAAAAAATACATTGTATATAGAAAAGTATCAATATATGAAAACAATTTAAAAATATTAAAATGTTTTCAATTTCTAAAAACATTTTAATTGTTTATCTAAATATATTAAATCAGAACCATAATTTGAAGACAATTATTGAAGTTACCGAAAAGTTTATTAAAATAGATTAATTGTGCTCGGGGGGATAAATAACCTATTCCTGGGGTTTTTATATATTTTGCACAGTTATAGGTTGTTTAGTAAAAGGGGGTCCCGTTGTTTTGAAATAATATTTGCTAACTCTTTCTTAAAGGGACACTATAGTCACCAAAACAACTTTAGCTTAATGAAGCCGTTTTGCGTCTAGATCGTGCCCATGCCGTCTCACTGCTCAATTCTCTGCCATTTAGGAGTTAAATCACTTTTGTTTATGAACCCTAGTCACAGCTTCCTATATGTGACTTGCACAGCCTTCCTAAACACTTCCTGTAAAGAGTAATCTAAAGTTTATCCTTCCTTTATTGCAAGTTCCGTTAATTTAGATTTTCCCATCCCCTGCTATGTTAATAGCTTGCTAGACCCTGCAAGAGCCTCCTGTATGTGAATTAAGTTCAATTGACAGAGCAGGAGATAAAATTGTTTAAGGTAAATTACATTTGATTGAAAGTAAGACCAGTTTTTTTTTTCGTGCAGGCTGTGTCAATCAGAGCCAGGGGAGGTGTGGCAAGGCTGCATAAACAGAAACAAAGTGATTTAACCCCTAAATGGCAGTGAATTGAGCAGTGAAACTTCAGTCATGATCAATACACTAAAACTGCTCTATTAAGCTAAAGTTGTTCAGGTGACTATAGTGTTCCTTCAATAATGTTCTGACACTTTTTCTGCTCCCTCCTGAAAGGTGCAGTCTATGATCAGCAGCAAGAAGGACCAGTAATAACGATGTCATCACCGGACAAGCCATTTACATGAGATTAACCTACCTGCTAGTCTGTGGACAATGACTGTGAATAGATTGCGGACTGTGCCAGTAAAACTGGATCACTTCTTCCACTAATAAATGGTTGGCGTTATCACACTGGTGAAGTTGTAAATGCATATCAAAAACGTAGCGCCTCCTACTGGATTAGAGGAGGGCAGCGAGTGAATAACATAGATTGAACATCTCTTTCTCTCGTTCCTGCTCTCTCTTAGTCTTTCTCCATCAAATTGTATTACATTTTTCCACATTTATTCTACTGATACCATAGCAATTTCAACAATTCCCATTGCTAATGTACCTTCTACCTTTTATTTTGTAATTAACCTGTTACAATTAATGTATGGTCCCGTGGGCCTTGGCCATTCTTCTCATATGAACCAGGACATACCATCTCCATCTATTGCCTCCACAATGACTATTAATACCGTTTATACCATGAGCACTGCTAGAACTTTAACAGGTACAATTATTATCATTAGCATTGCTACCATACGGATTTCATAAGCCATGTTGAAAATGGTGATTCAAGGGTTTATTCATCTCCTTAGTTTTAGTTAAGCTCCAAAATAGGCACGCACAGCTCATTAGGACTCATGAGCAGCTCAAGAACTTCTCATTGCTCCTGACTTGCCTCAGGTAGAGAAACAGCCATTAACCTTGATGATTTATAACCGATTCCTATTTTTTTTGGCCTTTGACACCCTAGCAAGTGAACATTGTCTGTCTAGAGCAAGAAAATGATATTTATACCTTGAGCTACAAAAAAAGTACAAACGTGTGTAAAACTGAAATGAAAAAGGGGACTTTAAAAACCATTGTGTAGCCCCCGAGGAGTCCTGATCATTATCCTGAATTCCGGCTTCTGTACAGTTCACTCGAGGATGACTTTCAGAGGATTGAGTGGCACAGAGTACCCGCTGCGCTCTCTCATACAGGCATCTCGTTTTATTTATATAATCATGTATAATGCATTTTAACCTACTGATTTTGTGCTGCTCTTCGCATCTGAAAACACATCTCCTGCTGATGGTCTTCCCGACAGAGTGTTTAATCATGTAATCATGTGTTGCTCTAATTGTCTTATATTACCTTACTATGCAAACAAGGCATCTGATTTCGCAATTTTATGATTGGCAGTTTATTACCGCATAAATATGTGCAGTAGGACATGTCAAGAAGAGTGATTATGGTGGTATAATTATGCATCTTATTAGGAGTGTAGTTAAGTTCTGCTGCCGTTTGCCATAGGAGCGATAGAACTACGTTTATTCTTAAGGTGCACTCGTCATGATAATAGCAGTGACTAAGTTTACAATGTGTACAATATATGAATCTATTATGTGGGGTTTATTCTCTAAACAGTTAAGTTGACAAACAAATAGCTACATTTAGGACTCACTTGACGATCTGTAAAGAAGGCACAGCTCTGTTGTCACTTCAACCCAAATTTGCATAGTGCCTCCAAGTTAAATGCAGTCTAGCAGGTCCGAATATGATTAGATCACGAGTCAGATCTGCCATGTCTGCGACGTTAATTAAATACATTTCTTCATTAAAAAAAGTGTATGTGTTATGTTTTTATTTATTCATTGCTATCTGTATACTTCATTGTGAATTGCCGAGAATTGTAAATGAATTTCAAAGTTTAGGACAAAACAGCTGGACACAGGGGGATAGAACAGCTGGACACAGGAGGATAGAATGGCTGTACACAGGATAGAACAGCTGAACACAGGGCGATAGAACAGCTGGACACAGGAGGATAGAACGACTGGACACAGGAGGATAGAACGACTGGACACAGGAGGATAGAACAGCTGGACACAGGAGGATAGAACGACTGGACACAGGAGGATAGAACGACTGGACACAGGAGGATAGAACAGCTGGACACAGGAGGGTAGAACAGCTGGATACAGGAGGGTAGAACAGCTGGATACAGGAGGATAGAACAGCTGGACACGGGGTAGAACAGTTGGATACAGGGTTATAGAACAGCTGGACAAAGGAGGATAGAACAGCTGGACACTGGGGTAGAACAGTTGGACACAGGGGTATAGAACAGCTGGACACAGAGGATAGAGTTGATCAGGATTTTTTTCAAGCACAGCTATTGCAATCTAAAATTTGACATTCACTTTGAATCACCCAAAGTTATTACTTTAGAGAATTCTGCTGTCATTGACTTTTGCCAATTATTAAAGGATTACTACAAGCATTACAACCACCCAGAGACCACTAGAAATCACCTGGCCCTGCAAAAATTGCCCGAGGATCCCGCCCTGTGTCTCATTCCCTCTGCCCCCAACCCCTCCATTTGTCTCATTCCTTCCCCCCTCAGCCCCTCCATTTGTTTCATTCCCTCTCCCCCCAGTCCCTCCATTTGTCTAATTCCCTCTCCCTCCCAGCCCCTCCATTTGTCTCATTCCCTATCCCTCGAATCCCTCCATTTGTCTCCTTCCCTCTCCCCGTAGCCCCTCCATTTGTCTCGTTCCCTCTCCTCCCAGCCCTCCATTTGTCTCATTCCCTCTCCCCCCAGTCCTTCCATTTGTCTCATTCCCTCCCCTCAGTCCCTCCATTTGTCTCGTTCCCTCTCCTCCCAGCCCCTCCATTTGTCTCATTCCCTCTCCCCCCAGTCCTTCCATTTGTCTCATTCCCTCCCCTCAGTCCCTCCATTTGTCTCATTCCCTTTCCTCCCCAGCCCTCCATTTGTCTCCTTCCATCTGAACTCCATTTGTCTCATTCCCTATCCCCCGAATCCCTCCATTTGTCTCATTCCCTCTCCCCCCATCCCCTCCATTTGTCTCATTCTCTCTACCTCCCAGCCCCTCCATTTTAGGCATGTGCATGGGGAAAATATTCGGTTTGGCATTCCGAAATTCAGGATTTTTGCAATTCGGCACTTCGGCAACTTTGGCACTTCGACACTTCGGCAACTTCGACACTTCGGAACTTCAGAATTTCGGAACTTCGACATTTCGGGACTTCGGCACCTCGGGACTTCTATTGCAGCCGCTTAGTAGATAACTCCCTAATTCCCACGGTATTAGGGAGCTATCTCCTAAAAGGCTGAAAGACCTAAACTGGTCTTTCAGCCAAATTTACTAATACTAAGTAAAGATTACTTAGTATTAGTAAATTATGCCCCTACTCGCTATACCGTGAGTAGGGGCCTGTGACTGCTCACTGTTTAAAAAAAAAATAGGGTCCCTCCTCCCGAGCTCCCACCCGCGACGCGCGAGTGGGGGCTTTTAAACTAAAGGGGGGACCTATTGTCCTCTTCCCTGGCCCCCACCCCTGAGCTGCGGGTGGGGGCCCTAAATTGGAATAAAGGGGGGGACCTAATGTCCTCCCCCCTGGCCCCCACCCCTGAGCAGCGGGTGGGGGCCCTAAACAAGAATAAGGGGGGGGACCTAGACAAGTATAAAGGGGGGGGGACCTAATGTCCTTCCCCCTGGCCCCCACCCCTGAGCGGTGGGTGGGGGCCCTAAACTAGAATAAGGGGGGGACCTTATGTCCTCCCCCCTGGCCCCCACCCCTGAGCGGGGGGGTGCAATAGGGCTCGGGAGGGGGGACCCTTTTTTTTTTTTTTTTAAAACAGTGAGCAGCCTCAGGCTGCTCACTGTTTAATAGACATCCCCCTACTCGCGGTATAGCGAGTAGGGGCATAATTTACTAATACTAAGTAATCTTTACTTAGTATTAGTAAATTTGGCTGAAAGACCAATTTAGGTCTTTCAGCCTTTTAGTAGATAGCTCCCTAATACCGTGGGAATTAGGGAGTTATCTACTTATTCATTTCTGTCATTACACTGACTGGCTAAGTAACTTACATTTTATATGAATGTATGTTACTTGATTGTTGTAAGTGTTGCAAATGCTTACAGCTGAATCCTGGCTATGTTTGTATACTTTGTATTTAAAATTGTATACAGTGTAACATTCTCTTTCTTTCACTGGGTAAGTATATTAGTACTTAGGCAATACTGTGCTTCGGAACTTTGGCACTTTGACACTTCGGAACTTCGACACTTCGGAAATTCAGTAATTTCGGAACCTCGGCAATTCGGACATTTGGAAGTACCTGAATGTCCGAATTGCCCGAAATTCATCCGAATTCATATTCGGACCGAAATGAAGTGCACATGTCTACTCCATTTGTCTCATTCCCTCTCCCCCCAGCCCTTCCATTTGTCTCATTCCCTCCCCTCAGTCCCTCCATTTGTCTCATTCCCTTTCCTCCCCAGCCCTCCATTTGTCTCATTCCCTCTCCCCTTCATTTGTCTCATTCCCTATCCCCTGAATCCCTCCATTTGTCTCATTGCCTCTCCCCCCAACCCCGCCATTTGCCTCATTCCCTCTCCCTCCCAGCCCCTCCATTTGTCTCATTCCCTCTCCCCCAGTCCCTCCATTTATCTCATTCCCTCCCCAGCCCCTCCATTTGTCTCATTCCCTCTCCCTCCCAGCCCCTCCATTTGTCTCATTCCCTCTCCCTCCCAGTTCTCCATTTGTCTCATTCCCTCTCCCCCCAGCCCCTCCATTTATCTCATTCCCTCCCCCAGCCCCTCCATTTGTTTCATTCCCTCTCCTCCACATCCCCTCCATTTGTCACATTCCCTCCCCAGCCCCCCCATTTTTCTTATTCCCTTTCTCCCCCCATTTATTTAATTCCCTTTCCACCTCATTTGTCTCATTCCCTCTTTCACCCCTCCCTCCTACCCCCCATATGTATTATATTCCATTCCCTATCTTCCTACCCTCCTGTACCTTCTGACTCTGTGTATCGTGGCCGTGCGATACCCAGTCTGACAGGAAATGCTCTTTCAGTGAGCACTTCCTGTCAGGCAGCGGTGCTTGGCCACGCTACACAGAGAGACCGGCAGGAAGGGAGCAACACAGCACATCACTCTTCTCCTACTGGTGATACCGTGAGTAGGGGCCTGTGGCTGCTCACTGTTTAAAAAAAAAATAGGGTCCCTCCTCCCGAGCTCCCACCCGCGACGCGCGAGTGGGGGCTTTTAAACTAAAGGGGGGACCTATTGTCCTCTTCCCTGGCCCCCACCCCTGAGCTGCGGGTGGGGGCCCTAAATTGGAATAAGGGGGGGACCTAATGTCCTCCCCCCTGGCCCCCACCCCTGAGCAGCGGGTGGGGGCCCTAAACAAGAATAAGGGGGGGGGACCTAATATCCTTCCCCCTGGCCCCCACCCCTGAGCGGTGGGTGGGGGCCCTAAACTAGAATAAGGGGGGGACCTTATGTCCTCCCCCCTGGCCCCCACCCCTGAGCGGGGGGGTGCAATAGGGCTCGGGAGGGGGGACCCTTTTTTTTTTTTTTTTAAAACAGTGAGCAGCCTCAGGCTGCTCACTGTTTAATAGACATCCCCCTACTCGCGGTATAGCGAGTAGGGGCATAATTTACTAATACTAAGTAATCTTTACTTAGTATTAGTAAATTTGGCTGAAAGACCAATTTAGGTCTTTCAGCCTTTTAGTAGATAGCTCCCTAATACCGTGGGAATTAGGGAGTTATCTACTTATTCATTTCTGTCATTACACTGACTGGCTAAGTAACTTACATTTTATATGAATGTATGTTACTTGATTGTTGTAAGTGTTGCAAATGCTTACAGCTGAATCCTGGCTATGTTTGTATACTTTTTATTTAAAATTGTATACAGTGTAACATTCTCTTTCTTTCACTGGGTAAGTATATTAGTACTTAGGCAATACTGTGCTTCGGAACTTTGGCACTTTGACACTTCGGAACTTCGACACTTCGGAAATTCAGTAATTTCGGAACCTCGGCAATTCGGACATTTGGAAGTACCTGAATGTCCGAATTGCCCGAAATTCATCCGAATTCATATTCGGACCGAAATGAAGTGCACATGTCTACTCCATTTGTCTCATTCCCTCTCCCCCCAGCCCTTCCATTTGTCTCATTCCCTCCCCTCAGTCCCTCCATTTGTCTCATTCCCTTTCCTCCCCAGCCCTCCATTTGTCTCATTCCCTCTCCCCTTCATTTGTCTCATTCCCTATCCCCTGAATCCCTCCATTTGTCTCATTGCCTCTCCCCCCAACCCCGCCATTTGCCTCATTCCCTCTCCCTCCCAGCCCCTCCATTTGTCTCATTCCCTCTCCCCCAGTCCCTCCATTTATCTCATTCCCTCCCCAGCCCCTCCATTTGTCTCATTCCCTCTCCCTCCCAGCCCCTCCATTTGTCTCATTCCCTCTCCTCCCAGTTCTCCATTTGTCTCATTCCCTCTCCCCCCAGCCCCTCCATTTATCTCATTCCCTCCCCCAGCCCCTCCATTTGTTTCATTCCCTCTCCTCCACATCCCCTCCATTTGTCACATTCCCTCCCCAGCCCCCCCATTTTTCTTATTCCCTTTCTCCCCCCATTTATTTAATTCCCTTTCCACCTCATTTGTCTCATTCCCTCTTTCACCCCTCCCTCCTACCCCCCATATGTATTATATTCCATTCCCTATCTTCCTACCCTCCTGTACCTTCTGACTCTGTGTATCGTGGCCGTGCGATACCCAGTCTGACAGGAAATGCTCTTTCAGTGAGCACTTCCTGTCAGGCAGCGGTGCTTGGCCACGCTACACAGAGAGACCGGCAGGAAGGGAGCAACACAGCACATCACTCTTCTCCTACTGGTGATGTTGGCCCAAGGTCGCAGCTGGGCCCCTGGTGTGACAGGCCCTTTCACAGCTGCTACGACCATGGTAGATTACCTGCTGTAGTGGTTATGATGCCAGGAGTACCTTGGCCCGGATTCCTCAGTAATGTGGGTCAATTTTAAGGCATACTCCAAGAACCAACAAACCTTTTATAGTATGTTATTGCTATCGCCATTTATATAGCGCCAACAGATTCTGTAGCGCTTTACAATATTATAAGAGAGGGGAGATTTAACTATAAATAGGACAATTACAAGAAAACTTACAGGAACGATAGGTTGAAGAGGACCCTGCTCAAACGAGCTTACAGTCTACAGGAGGTGGGGTGTAAAACACATTAGGACCGGGAATAGCAATCAAAATATGTGAGAGTGTAGCAGGGCTGGAGGAGAGAGTAGAGTGCTGCCCTTCAGCCAGGAGAGAGCAAGCGACAGGTATGTGAGGTAGAGGTTACTCTGGGAGGTCATAAGCTTTCCAAAAAAGATGGGTTTTAAGGACATGGCTGGTGAGAAATGCAGGGATCAGGGATTTTTTTTTAAAATCCTTTATTTTTGGTGCAAGTCATGGCAATTTTGACAAAATAGGTAAAGTATGCCGCATCGGCAAATAAAAGTCTGTAGACAATTGTCTTAACGGTATTAGGCGTGACATTGATAAACATTGCACATTTTCTAAAAAGCTGTCTTGACACTGATTACTAGCTGTCTTATCTATAACATCCATGTTCCTATGCAAAAGCAGCACTCTTGATCCGAAAGTGTCTGAAGGTTTGTCTCTGTGTAGGAAGGGTTGGTACGCCGCCTGGACCATCTTGGAGTGCTATCTACTGTAATGATTAGCCCTGTTTGATTAGCCCTGTTTGTACATTTTGCATTTAAACAAGCTTCTTGTGTAGCCTTTTTGTGCAATGTCAGGCACCCTCATGTGGTGGGTGGGGGGAGAGGGGAGTGCTCTTTTGTTGGGGCCTTTGTAGGGCGAGGTATGTAGTGCCTATTAAGGATGTAAGTACCCATAGTTCCATGAACCTCGTACCTTACGTGTAGGGTAGGCTTAGCAAAAGGCATGTTTGTCTACCGGTGGGGTTGTCCGTTCGGTACAGTCAACATGAGTCAGTGCAGGCTGCGTTATTGAGGCTTGGTTATGTCCTATATCCATTGGGCAAGTGTTATCCTGTGATATTTGTAGTGCAGGAAGCATATCGTTGCCCGCTAGGGTTTGTCGAGTTGTGTGCCTAATGCATTTGGGCAGTTGGTGGGCAGTCCGGGCCAAGATAATGAGGCCGTTACAGGTCCCCTTTGCCTGAGGGTGTTGAGCTTAGGAACTATACTGGGTGGGCGACATGTAGGTTAGTCTAGTGTGTTAGGAGCCAATGTTGTGTGGGTAGCGCTAGGTATACCCTGTCTGTTCCGTGTGTTGTGTAGTAATGTTCTGGGTCTCGTGGGCGGGTAAGTTAAGGCTCCTGAGTGGAGTGGTGGTGGCGGGGATTTTATGTCACCGGGGTCGGGTGTGGTGTCACTTGTCATGGCCTTTGTGGGCCTCGCCTGTGTATGGGCACCAGGTAGGGTTTTAAGCCCTTAATAACGACCATATGCAGAACAAAAGAACATTGACTAAGGATACAGATTAACAAAAATAAAAATATTTGATTATGTCACTGCGGCCTCAAGTTGCAGCACTTTGACTGTCTCTAGGGACAAAGGGTGGTATGTCTGCCACGTTCCAGTGGTGAGACCAAGGCGGGTCTGTCAAGGGAGTGTTGGGGTCGTCTAGACCCAAGGCTGTGAGGAGTGCAGGGCCGTCTTTGGGATCCGCTGCCTTGTACATTTTCTCTTTCTTAGTAGTTAAGAGAGTGCCCGTGGTCGCCCATCTGTATGCAAGTCCAGCTTTTTACAGGGCTGTCGTAATGGGCTGCATGTACTTGCGCCTCAGCAGCGTGGTTCGGCTTAAGTCGTGGAAGAGGGATATAGTGCAGTCTTCAAATTCAAAGGGAGTCTTTCCTTTAAGGGCCGTCATTAGGCCTATTTTATCAGACAGGGTTTGGCATCTCAGTATTATATCCCGGTGTGCTGGTGCGGGAGCTTGGGGTGATTTAGCAATGCGGTATACCCCTTCAATGGAGAAGTGTTTAGCCTGTCTCGTTGGTAGTACGGTGGCTACCAGTCGCCTGACAAAGTGGGGGAGTTCTTCTGGGGGAACTGTCTCAGAGACCCTTCTAATCTTTAGATTCTTCCGCCTGCCTCTGTTATCAAGGGTAGTAACTTTCCTTGTGATTGCAGTGTGTGAAATTTGTAGTTGGTGCACCTTGTTGCCAAGTGTTTGCAGTCCCTGCTTAAGCTCCACTATCTCTTTTTCTGTGGCTCGGGTCCGTTCTGTCACAGCTTGTACTTCTGTAGCCATAAATGCCAAGTCTGCCTTCCACATTTGCTGCAGATTATATTGCAGGCCGTTTAAAATGGTTTGTATGTCCTGCTTGGTGGCTGGTGCTGAGTTCTGTATGGTCTTTCTGCCTGGTGAAGGCTGTGGTGGGCTGTTGGGGGGGGGTTCTTCCCCTGAGAGCCTAGATGGTGAGGTTTCCCGGGATGCTGGCACCTGTAGCATGAGGCCCATGTCCCTGTGGGCCCTTTGTGTGGGGCAGTCGGTTTTTGTGACTTTCTGCCCATTTCTTCGGCAGTGTGGTCAGCTAGATAGTGCTCCGGTATCGCCACGTTACTCCATACCCGTTATAGCCCCTCTAACTCCCGAGTCTATCTGCTCACGCGGTAGGCCTTGGGAGCGCGAGTGCGGTGTTTCACCATCGGGGCGAGAAAAAAAGGCATAGGCATGTGCAGCAGGGTGTCCTGATGTGTGCTCTGTCTTTCCAGATGTCGGTAAGGCGTTGAGGTAGCCGGCGTCTAGCGATTTAAGCACTTGTGGTACGGAGCTCTGAGGAATGCTCCGGTGCTCAGGCAAGACCCGCCCCTTAAGGCACTTCTTAAATGATTAAAAGGACACAATAGTCACCCAGACCACTTCAGCTCAATGAAGTGGTCTGGGTGCCAGATCCCAGGTTTTAACCCTTCACATATAAACATAGCAGTTTCAGAGAAACTGTTATGTTTACATAGCAGGGTTAATCCAACCTCTAGTGGCTGTCTTCCTGACAGCAGCTATAGGCGTTTCTGCAGAACATCCATAGGAAAGCTGCCATGAGAAATGCTTTCCTATGGACTATTAAAATGTGCGTGCGGGGGGCGTGGCTAACCGCCGAGAGGAATGGATGCGTGATCCCTTCGCTCCGGCACCACGGGTTCGACAATCCGAGTACATCCTGCATAATAGGGCGGTTTAAAAACAAATACCCACAAGATGGCACAACAGAGGGGCAAAAAGGCTGCACCTAAATCTGATAAACTTAACTTCTTTGGAAATAAGACGCACCAGGAGGCGGAGGATACTCAGGCCTTGTCCCAAGATGGCGGACCCAGCTCTGACGGACCTGAGCACACCATGGCGGTAAACGAACTGGACTCCAATAAACTTATGAGGAGCTACTTACAACAAGCACTCTGACAAACAAATTAATTGCTTCATGGCAACACACGGCAGATTTGCTGAGAAAAGACATGTAAGAACTCAACAAACGCACCTCCCACATGGAGAACAAGATTGCAGAATTTGCTACAGCACACACTGACCTAAGAAGGGTGCCAGAGTTTGGGAAACAGGGCTATCCAATCCAGTACCATGCAACTTACTCATCTAAAACCAGGGGGGTATCGCTCTTGTTCCACAAATCACTGATGTTCGAGCTGCTACACATCAAAAAAGACACGCAAGGCCGATACTTAATAATTCAATGCCAAATTAATAATGTCATGTACACATTGGTGGGCATATATAGTCCTAACTCCAATCAGCGCAACTTCTTACATAAAGTACTGAGCAAAATACCCCAACAGAACATGACCTCTCTCATAATATGTGGAGACATGAACCACATCCTACAATCGCACATGGATATGACAGCAACCCCCTCAACTCCCAGATTTAAATCCCTAATGCCACAGTGTAAAGCCATTACAAAACTACTGCTAGACCACAACCTTTATGACATATGGCAAACAAAAAATCCAAATGAGAAAAACTACACCTTCTATTCCAGAGTTCACGAAACTCATTCTAGGATAGATGTCATACTGGTATCTAGGGACTTGCTCCCCTCGACTATACAATGCCACGTAGTCAGACCATGCCCCTGTGTTGTAGAATTATTAGGCCTCTATAAATTTGTAAGGCCCCTTTAAATCCTCTTGCTATACCTCTAAGAGGCCCCCATAGTTTTACAAGGAAGCTTTGTCTATAGAACATAGAATTTGCATGTCAGCAAGAAATAGCTTTGATAAAATGTGTATTTACTAAAATCCTTGAAACTTAACCTTGAGAAACTAACAAGTGCCAGCTACGCTCCAAATGGATAGCTGCCAAAAGGCCCCTCCCGTCGAGTGAGCTCCTCATTTTAACAAAATGGCGCTAAGACCTGTAGGAGTTAAGAAATTACGTAGATAGTGACCTAAGAATGGGGAGGGCATTTTACTAACATCTTAGCACCTAAGCCAATTAACAATGTCTATTTGTCTATATCTTGATTTTCTTCAATGATGTAATAATGCCTTTATAAGGGTCTGCGCACCCATTTTCTGGCAGAAGCCATTAAACTTCTCTGAAGTTCTTTCATTACCCTGAACCTTGTGTCTCAGTGTGAATTTACTTCTGCGTGCACGCAACTTTATTATCTTTAATTTGGACAGGAACAGATAGTCATTCAAACTAATTGGTTTGCAGTAAATTATCTAGAACAATTGGCTCTCAACGTGGGGCTCTGGGCTATGTCCAGTCTGGGCAGCTGTCCAAGAAGACGCTGGGGGGGCTGAATCCTGGGGGAAGGAAAAGAGCCTGATCACCTCTGAATACACGGTAGAGATTGCTGCAGCACCTAGCCGGTATGTTCCTACCCCTGTGATTGACCTGTCCCAGTGTCTGTGACTGCTGCCGAGAGGACATCAAAGTCAGGTAATAACTTGCCCAGAGTCTTTGTATTGTTAATGATACCTAGTTTACCTGCATGTTGACTATCTGTTGCCTGGGTGTGTTTGTATTGGTATGTGTTTAACTTAGTACCCGGGGAGTGTAAGTGCCTGTTTAACCCCTTTTAGGTACCACATACCTGTGGTAGTAAGGAAAAAGGGGGGTGGACCTGTGGAAGTTTTCCTGGGGGTCCTCTATTGCCTGTTTAACTCTTTTAGGAGCCATGTGGCTGTGGCTGTAAGGAAAAAGAGTAGGGGGGATCTGTGGAGGGCAGTAGACTCACTGCTTCCTGGGGATCCCCAGAGTGTCATTTTGACCGCTTAGCTAGCCTCATCAGACACTTCTTCTTGGTAAAATTCCAGTCTCAAGCGCTGAGACAGGTAAGATTCCAATTCTTTAGGCTATACAGGATTCGGGTTGGAAGCTGTTGCTGTTTCCTGTGGCTGCTGGTAGTGAGACTTGCGGGTGGGTCCGCAACAGGGACACTACGAGGTTGAGGGAGGTGGCTTTTGGCCACACGAGTAAAGGCAAGGGATAAAACTGTTGAACTTATTTGAACTGTGATGCATTCACTGTATTTACACTGAAATGTTATTGTCTTAATTGTCTGTCACACAGATTCCTGTGTTTACTTCTATCTTACTCACTGTACTATTTACACTTTCCCCTCCTATTTCTCTTTCTCTTTGTTGAGAGAAGTGATTGGTCACACACTTCTCGCCACGCTCCAATCCGCGGCTACCACGGGTAGGCGGAATCAGTGACTAGTCTACGTTTTGGGAAGACGTACTTAAAGAGCTTGCTCTTAAAGTAGCAGTCGAGCACGGTAGACGTTCTGTTCCTTTCTCTCTCTATATCTGGGACGCCTTGTATAGGGAGGATGGGACAGAAGTTAGATAAACCCAGTAAGGGTTGGTTAGCATGTGATCTAGTGGAAGACAGAGAAGGAGAAGAGATGGTTAAGAAAGTGAGTAAGATTGCTAAAGTATGTGGAATTACCGTACCTCTGTGCGGCAGATTGTAGCCAGAGAGCTGGCGTAAGTTACTGACAGAAGAAAGGGAAGCTGTCGGACCAAGATTTGGTTTGTACAGCAGAAGCCTGGTACCGAGTAGCAAGAGCTATTCAGCAAAAGGGATAGGTTGAGGAAGATATTGATCACAAAGGTTTAAGATTGTATGTATATCATAATAATTGTGTTACTGGGATGTTATCCCAGCAGTGCCCTGTCCAGGAGGTGACCACTTCCATCATCCTGTCAGTAATGACCGAAATGTAGCTGACCATGGTCACCATCCCACCCCAATCTTAAAACGCTGTGGGTTTTTTTTTTTGTATTTTGTGTTAGCCATTACCCTGGTAGAGGGTGGGGGTATAAATGAAATGTTGTGTTTTTGTGTCTCTTTGCTTTGTAATGTAATTGTCCTTCTGTCTTGTTACTGTACAGCGTTGACATGGTTAAATTCGTGCTGGCAGGCAGTCTCTCTCTTGTTCCACTCAAATCCCCCTCTGCTAAAACACCCCCCCCTCCCCTCGCTTCTGTGAGACGCGGGGGGGAGGGGGCGGAGGGGGGTGGTGACATGCTTGCGATTTAGGTCTGTCTCTTCGGTGTTCTGTAGAGTTATTCAGAAGCTACTGATAAGAGTATAAGGTACTGAGGATTGTGGGAGTGACGAGCTCACAAGATTGCATTCAGTGTTGAATACGGGATTTAGGAAGGTGTAGAGGGAATATGCGATGTTGTTAAGTCAGTATAAGAGGAGGAAAGTGATTAATGGTTTGAGGAAGATAAGGGAATTTGGTTGAATTCCGCGAGTTTATTTTGCATCATTTTATTATTTTAAAGTTATTTTAAAGTACATGTTTCTAGAAACAGCTGTATGGGCTGTTAAATGCATAATGTTCTCAACTGTCTTATTTAACCTGCCAGGTCTGTTCATAGTTTAGTATTTCATTTTGCAGAACGGAATGTTGCTTCTCTGACTTATTTTAATAGTTATAATATAGTGTATTGTTGAAAGTGACGTCACTTCCGCCCTTACCATGCCCACACCTCCTGTCTTCCTTTCCCACACCTATCATGGACGTCATCTCACTTCCTCCCTTGCTGTCATTTCCTTCCCCGCCCCTGTCATGGCTGCCTCCATCATGAGGCCTACCCCTATTATGCTCGTCCCATTTAGATAATTACTAAAACAATCATGCCATTTGTTTCCCTGTATCAACAATTTGTCCGTGATATAAAAAAAAAAAAAGAAGGTTGCTAAAATGTAATTTGCAACTGTGGTGTGACCTACAAATGAAATCTGTTGGACACGAATATAAGAGCATAACAGCTGATTATCCAGATTAATCTTGCAACAAGGGAAATAGCCAAATAATGCAAGTTATTTTAAACATTGTATCTTTACTTAATCGAATCTTGCTAGTTACAGATCTTATGTTTACAGTAACATCCTTTACTTTAAATGATGGTTTAGCATTAGAAGGATTAGTGACATGTTTTATTAACCCAGCCACTACTGGTTGTTTATTTTAGTTACAGGGTGGTATAATTGTTATAGTCTATTTAATATAAATGATAGTACCGCAATAGTTAATGTTTTATCCAAAGACATATAGGAACTTCACTTCACTTACTATTAACCATTATTTATAATGATAGACATGTTCAGACTGCAAAAAGCTATGGCTAATGACATAGAAAGGGGTTTGAGTCAGTAACACAGCCCATACAGAGGAGAGCAAACCCGCTGATGCTTAATGCCCCTGCCATGGCAGTGTCTACAGGGAACAAGGGGGGCCACTAGCCACTGTAACTTTACCTATTGAAGGTCACCCTACTACTTTCCTGGTTTCCTGGTTAACACAGGTGCATCCCGCAGTGTTCCTAGAGAACAAGACCTGCCTGACTCATCGTTCCTGCCTGACACCGATGTCTCTTGTGTTGGTGCTGATGTCCTATCCTGCCTCCAAGCATCCATCACCCTCACTGCAGACGGCCAGGTTCAATTGAATACACCTTTGTCACGAAAAGACACTACAGTTCTTTGTTCCCTTCCCATTTTACTGTGGAGATGATCTACCCACAACAGAACAATGCTCAATTAATCTTCTTTGCTACCTAGCAGAACAAGGATGTAAAGCTTCACGTCTCAAGCTGCAATTCTGCCAACCTACTGTTATCTTCCTTGGCCATTGTCTGTCTCAGGGAACCAGACATCTCACTCGTGACCGAGTTAGAGCAGTACTGGACATTCCACCTCCAAGGACCTCAAAGTCACTACACGCCTTCCTAGGCCTCATTTCCTATTGCCGAGCATGGATCCCAGAAGCCTCGCTCCTTATGCAACCTCTTTATGATGCTCTCAAGTCAGACCCATTTTGCTTGTCCACAGAAGCCCTTGACAACTTCTGTTCTCTCAAACGTGCTATTGCTTCTGCTCCTGCTCTTGGCCTACCAGACTATACCAAACCCTTCAAATTGTTTGTTTCTGAAAGACAAGGCCATGCAACAGGAGTACTCACTCAGGCTCATGGTCCTGGAGGCCGCCAAAGGCCTATTGGATTTTTCTCCTGCCAACTGGATATTGTGGCCAGAGGACGTCCCTCTTGCCTTCGGGCCGTCTTTGCTGCCAGAGAGCTCATTGAAAGAACTGGAGATCTTGTCCTTGGCCACCCCCTGGTTGTCTTGGCCCCTCATGACATTTCTGCCATAGTCAACCAGGTCCAACTTAAGCATGTTACTCCTGCTAGGCATCTTCGCCTTCAATGTCATCTTTTGTTGCCTGACAACATTACCCTCCAAAGATGTCAAGTTCTCAATCCGTCCACTCTTCTGCCACTCCCTGAGGGGGGTGTATACTACGGATTCATCATGGACGAAACTTATGTTTTTCTTCTCACTGGCACCATCAAGAAGGAAATGCATCCCAACCTATCCTTTCATGATGGACAAGCACTCCTTCATGACGGAGCAGGATATGCCTTCTGTACCATGTGGTACAAATCAAACATCACTCCTGAACCCTGCTATGAAGATGAACTCTATCATCTGGTCGAAGTAAAACTCACTGCACAAGACTTCTACTGTGATTCTGAAGGCAACAGTATGGTCTTGATTCATCTACCTCCGGAACTCAAGCATTTGTACCGTCATTGGGACACTGCCATTCCACATGTCCCTGTGACCAAGTTGAAAACAATATCATGGAATGATCTTGGGCCTATGGCAAAAGCATGGGCCACTATGGACGAATCACAGCTACAGGAAAATGGTGTTGTCAAATATCCAACAACTGACCACCTAAAAGCATGGCCACGTCATTTCCTGGAAAATAAGTTCCAAGATTTAACCATAGTGAATGACTACGACCCAGATACACCTCATGACTGTTTTGAACAGATGAAAATGGAAACAACACATCTACCAACTGTACATGAAGACCCATTGGTAGATCCCGATCTCACCCTGTTTGTGGACGGCTCAAGATATGCTGATGAAGAAGGAAGATACCATACAGGATATGCCGTAACCACAACAGATGAAATTGTCAAATCATCATCTTTACCATCAACCATGTCTGCACAAGAAGCTGAATTGCAAGCCCTGACTTCAGCATGCAAGATCTCTGAAGGAAAGCGCGCCAATATCTACACGGATTCAAGATATGCACTGGGCGTGGCTCACGACTTCGGATTAATTTGGAAAACAAGAGGATTTCTTACCACCACCGGTACACCAATCAAGCACGGTTCCGCGATCAAGGAGCTGATGGACGCCCTCCTACTCCCAGAAGAAGTGGCTATTTTGAAGATAAAAGCACATGGGAAGTTGGACTCAGATGAAGCAAAGGGCAACCATCTAGCTGATCAGGCTGCAAAACAAGCTGCAAAAGAACCACAGGAAGTGGAAAGAAGAGTGTCCGGAAATGAAGAAACTCCCATATTTACTCTGCAGACTCTTCCAACTGACCTGAAAATCCTGCTGGAACAACAGGCTACAGTTGCCCCTGAAGAAATACAGAAGTGGAAACAGAAAGGGGCAGTTCTGAAGGATGGAGTGTACTCCAACAACCTCAATTTCTGCCTCCCTAAGAATTTGTACCCAGCAGTCGTACAATGGGCACACAGACCTGCACATTTATCAAAAGATCTAATGAATGCTCTTGTACAAAAATACTACCTCATTGTCCCCATACGAGATTCTATTTGGGACTGCACCTAGGCTAGGTTGCTATTTTCCCCAACAACTGCAACTTCAAACTGATGTTTTAGTAGATTATGTAACTGAACTCGCAAATGCTTTGAACAAAATCCATGTCCAAGTTTTCTCTAAAATTCCAGATCCTGATTCTGACACAGGCAACCACAGTCTGCTCCCCGGTGACTGGGTTCTGGTCAAGAAATTTGTGCGAAAACATACCCTGGAACCAAGATTTGACGGACCGTTCCAAGTTCTCCTGATCTCCCCTACCTCTGTCAAATTGGCCGGAAGGCCTAACTGGATCCACGCTTCCCATTGCAAGAAGACACCTGCCCCAGAGGAAGCTAACTCTATGCAACCATGTGCCTCTGGTACATTATCTCCTTAGTTGGCCTCCTTAAAGCCCAGCAGGTGGCCATCACCAAAGATGCTAGTGGGTACACCTTCTGGTATAATTCATCATGTACCCATGTGGCTACATTCACTTTTGATTACTGTGATATTGTAGAGTGCCCATTCCCTAAGTCACAGATTCAAGCCATTTATAAAGATATACCACAAGCAAAAGACCCTTACGTTTGTGCAGTAGATGAACAATGGGGTTGTGACTGTAACTACTGGGGGGCTGCGGGATGGAATACTGGGCCTGCCTGGGGTTATAAACCCAAAAGTGCTTTATCTAAGATAGACAATCAGGGTAGATCCCTCCTTCAAAGAATGACTTTAAGAAAGCCTGGAGGAAGTACCCCTATGAAATTAATGTTAAATATTGAACATCCTGGCCCCGAGGATGCAGACCGATATGTAATGGGAATGTATTGGAAGAAAGGTTCCTACAACAAATTAGGTCATTTCTACCTCAGAGATATGTCCCACTCTCCAGAGTGGCAAGGGGCTGATCATATGGTCCCAAATCCGCTAAAACCACATATCCAGTCCTTTAAAGATATGATGGCCATCACTAACCCCACTTTTGAAGATACCATGGCCGCTGAAACTGGATTCAATGACATTAATTTGTGGTTAGAATGGATGAGGTATAATGCTAACAAACATAATAAAACAGCATGTTATGTATGTGGCGGTGCCCGACCCCACCTTGGCACCGTCCCGCTAACTCTCCCTTTAGAGATAGAAGATTGCTTCTTAAGCCTTTTTTGCCTACCAATATGACTTTAATAGGTCCCTCTGCATGGCATGGACGGCAGAATACCCTCTCTTAGTTGAAAATGTTAAGCCACCAGATGGAGTCACAGTCTATAGAGGTAATTACACTTGTTATGCCATGTATGACGGGATTGGTAAATTCATGGGTAACTTTTCTAAAGGTTATTGCGCCACTTACAGAACTGTTCCTATACTCCTGTTGCAACACCATACCAGGTCATTGGGGGATATTTACTGGTTATGTGGGGATCTACAGTTAAGATCTAGGCTGGAAACTGAGTGGTGGGGTGAGTGTACCCTGGCCAAAGTTATCATGCCCATTCATATTATCTCTGATAATCATCATGACACAAACGACCCTCCACATACATCAGCCAGAGTAAGGCGCGAAACCCCAGTAAAAGGCAGTTTTGACCCCCACATTTACATAGATGCCATTGGGGTGCCTAGGGGGGTACCTAATGAATTTAAAGCTAGAGATGAAGTAGCTGTAGGTTTTGAATCACTTTTTACCATAGTCACTGCCAACAAAAACCTTAATTGGATTAATTATATCTATTACAACCAACAGCGCTTCGTGAACTACACCAGGGATGCCCTCCAGGGTTTGGCCGAGCAATTACAGGCCACATCCCAAATGACCTTCCAGAACAGACTGGCCTTAGACATGATCTTAGCCGAAAAAGGGGGAGTCTGTAAAATACTTCCCGACACTATGACTTGTTGCACTTACATTCCAGAAAACACAGGTCCTAATGGTAAAGTCACTCTAGCCATAGCTAAATTAAATAGACTCTCAGAAGAGTTAAAGAGAAACTCTGGAGTTACTGATCCCTGGGAAAAATGGTTTGGTTGGATGACTGGTTGGCAGAGAGCTTTAGTTCAGATTGGTATTGCCTTACTAATTTTTCTTTTTATTCTTGCTCTTCTCATTTGTTGTGTCCTCCCATGCCTAAGGAAATTCCTGCAGAAAACCGTAGACCAAGCAACACCAACCTTCACTCATCTGACAATCGATGATCAAGACCTCATCTCACCCTGTATTCCGCTACAAACTCTCCCTTATACTGATGAAGTGCAGAAAGTCTAGGAAGGGACAGTACAGGGACAGCGTCCGTCTTTATGGGTAGACTGCCGTACGGAGAAGTAGTGGATAAGCCACCATGGGTTACCAGCAGAGTGAAGAGTGTTCCTGAACCGTACTGACGGATGTGCTGCAGCCTGTTAGGGTCAAGAGAGGGATAGACTTGCACTTTGCATTAACACTAAGTCAGCGGTCATGGGGTTTCTGTGTCTTTGGGCTAACACATCTTCTGATACTAACAAATAAAGTTTTGTCTTTTAGCAAATAACATTTTAGGGGGGACTGTTGTAGAATTATTAGGCCTCTATAAATTTGTAAGGCCCCTTTAAATCCTCTTGCTATACCTCTAAGAGTTTTACAAGGAAGCTTTGTCTATAGAACATAGAATTTGCATGTCAGCAAGAAATAGCTTTGATAAAATGTGTATTTACTAAAATCCTTGAAACTTAACCTTGAGAAACTAACAAGTGCCAGCTACACTCCAAATGGATAGCTGCCAAAAGGCCCCTCCCGTCGAGTGAGCTCCTCATTTTAACAAGATGGCGCTAAAACCTGTAGGAGTTAAGAAATTACGTAGATAGTGACCTAAGAATGGGGAGGGCATTTTACTAACATCTTAGCACCTAAGCCAATTAACAATGTCTATTTGTCTATATCTTGATTTTCTTCAATGATGTAATAATGCCTTTAAAAGGGTCTGCGCATCCATTTTCTGTCAGAAGCCATTACACTTCTCTGAAGTTCTTTCATTACCCTGAACCTTGTGTCTCAGTGTGAATTTACTTCTGCGTGCACGCAACTTTATTATCTTTAATTTGGACAGGAACAGATAGTCATTCAAACTAATTGGTTTGCAGTAAATCATCTAGAACACTAGTAACCTTGCTAACACAATGTACAGATAGACGTAATTGATGTGATTCTGACAGTAATATATATACATGTATATTAATATGTGTATTAGTAACATATATAATTATGCCTATAATATTTACCCATGTATTAATATACATTTATATATGCATTATACACACATAAATGTCATTGATATATAACATATATGTAATGAGCACATATTGGCCCAGTTTTGTTGCATACTCCAGCACAATAACATATTCAAAGTGAAGAGCGCACCTAAAGGACTTCAAAATAAACAAGATCACTTTTTTTTCAGTTGTGCAACCCGCAGACATTCAGCATTTCAGTCCCATTACCAGAATGTCCTTAATATGTCGAGGTAGTTAGACTGAAACATTGATTACATGCAAATGTGCGTCTGCTTAAAATATGTTTATTTTGAAGCCCTTTATGCTTTCTTTCGATGGAGTAATAGTTTTTAATTTTACGTTATCTTTTCCACCTCTATATCAGCACACTAAGCTGGTGCGATGCATTATTGGGCTGGTATAGAATTTTTAAAGTGCTGCTTTTAGTTCCCATTCCTGCCCTGTTTAGAGGAAGAGTAACATGAGATGGGTGTGAGATTGGGGTGGTTCCTTGAGTTAGTACGTGGTGGGTTTGAAGAGACATCACCAGCTGCTAGCAGCAGACGGATAGAAAGGAAGTGAAGGGAGTAGGATTTGAAAGTTTTGTAGGAGGGTGTGTATATAGAGGATTTGGGAGGAGTTGGTGGGGATAGGCTGGAAAGGTATATGTAGAGTGCATGGGATAAATAGAGAGAGGAGTAAAGTGGAGGCAATGAAGATGGATTTGCCAGAGACAGGTGAGCAGAAGGATAGGGATATTTTAGTAATGAGAGAAGTTAGTGTGAAAGTGAAAAATAGAAGTGAGAACATTATTTAGAGAAAATGTGTTTTGTTATATAGATATGAAAATTATTCATATATATAGACACATATACCTATGAGTGTTTAAACCAGGCTTCCCCACACTCTGGCCCTCCATATGTTGCTGAACTACAACTCCCATGATTCTCAGCCTATCTATTTCATTCATAGAATCATGAGAGTTATAGTTCAGCAGCATCTGGAGGGCCGGAGTGTGGGGAAGCCTGGTTTAAACCATGGTTAAAGCATGCAGTTTGTTAACAGAGGGATTTCAGGTGAAGAGAGGTTTCGGGACTTGGTTGGTGTGTTTTGAAAACCAGCTGCTCTGCACTATCTATAAGTATGGTAATGACCGTGGGGTGGGGTGGGCAGCCTTCAAGAGATGATGCCTCTGCTTAGGTGTTTCTGCAGTGCTTGGATGCTTTTGAGTGCTGGGAGTTGCTAATCAATGCTGTTATTTGGGGCCCAGTCTCAAATATAAAGTCTGGTTTATATTTAAGTTATATCTGTTTGATTTAATTTTTAGCCCCTGGTTCTGACTATACTGATTACTTATGTATACTCTAGTATTAAAAAAAAAAAAAAAAAAAAAATTTAAAAAATGTTGCCATTGTATATCAATTAGGCTATCTATTTTGCATTTCATACTGGAATTCGAATAGTTGATATACACCCAGTCTTTTTTTTTTTTTTTTTTTTTTCTAATCCATTATTCAATAGCCCCTCAGCAGCTGACACTTAGTGTGAGTGTTTTCTTAGCCTGCACGGTGACATGTAGTGTACTTTATGTTTATAGGTCTATTTGTTCTTTAAATAAAGCAGTAACTTTTATTCAATATTTTTCTAAATAATAGCTACTCCGTTTTCTACTATATCTCTAATATCCCTCCCTATTTTATTTTTGGTGGAGTTTGGATTAGTACTTTTATATGTTATCTGATTTTATATATATATATATATATATATATATATATATATATATTATTATATTTTTATTTTTTTAAATTTTTTTTTTTTTTTTAAGTCCTAGCTATGCTCTTATGGTTTTAGACACTTTGTGGACTATTTTTTTTATTTATTTTTTTAGCTCAGCCGATGACTTTATGTACTCACATGTCATTTTGGATTGTTTAACAGATGGGTTAAACGTTATGTCTTAAATCTCCTAAATTTGTGAGCTTGGTGTTTCTGTATCTTAAATTGTTATTTCTGCTTAAACTTTAGAGGTTGCCCCCCTTTCACTCCCCAAACTAATCAATTTAAGTCTAACACACTCTCCCTGACCATATTATCAATTTTGCTTAACCCCTTAAGGACACATGGCATGTGTGACATGTTATGATTCCCTTTTATTCCAGAAGTTTGGTCCTTAAGGGGTTAAAGGACCACTCAATGAAGTGGTTTGGGTGCCAGGTCCCTCTAGTTTTAACCCTGCAGCTGAAAACATAGCAGTTTCAGAGAAACTGATATGTCTCACCGAGGGTTAATCCAACCTCTAGTGCAGGGGTTCTCAACGTTAGTCCTCAGGACCCCCTACCAGTCCAGGGTTTAGGGATTACCTGGTGTGTCTATGGTGTTTAGAAAAAAAAAGGTCTAAGGTGTTTTGTTTGTTTTTGTGTTTTTTTGTGTGTGAAAATCACATTGAGAAGACGCCGACGTCCATAGGAAAGCATTGCGCAATGCTTTCCTATGGGCGTTTTTTAATGTGCACGCGCGGCTCTGGCGGCGCATTCGGCTCCACTCGGGAGCCGAAGGAGGAGAGGTCACCAGTGCCAAGGGAGCCGAGTAAGTGGCTGAATGGGTTTTAACCAGCAGGAGGAGGGCCATGAGGGTTGGGGGGACCTAAGGACTACATAGTGGTCCTTTAAGAGCGCGTTAGAAAGTTAAAAAGGTAAGGTTTACTGATACATGTAAGATAGGCTTATGAAAAATGGTTTTGTTATAATCAGGGCCGTCTTTAATTTTGATTCGACCCTGGGCAGGCATTTACTTGGGCCCCCTGGCTACATATAGATGCACACAAATACACTACCTGACACACATGCAGTGCAGATACACACTGACCGCATACAGATACACACAGACTACATATAGATACTGACAAACATGCAGAGACACAGTTACACAACCTGACACACATGCAGAGACACCGATACAAACGCTGACATACATGCAGATACAAAGGTACACACACTGACTACATATAGATACACCGACACATACAGACACACAGATACACAACCTGACACACATGCAGATATACAGATACACACACAAACACAAACGGACAACATACAGAGACACCTTCTGACAGACGTACTGACACAAACACACACAGACTGCCATACTGAAACACACATACACAGCGCGGCTGTCACTTCCTCCCAGTGCTGCCAAAAAGCAAGGGCCCGGTCGCGCTGTTAAAGCGCCCCAGCGCACGACCGGTGTTCTGCTGACACCGTCCCACCGGGTGGCCCAAAGTGCATGGGCCACCCGATGAGCCCCCATAGTTTGCAGGCAGAGGGCAAACGGAGCAGCTGTCTTGGGTCCCCCAGCAGGGACAGGGCCTGGGGCAGCTGCCCTGTTTGCCCCCGCGTTAAAGACGGCCCTGGTTACAATCAATGGGTATACAGGGGTATTTTGTAAAACACTGAATAAAACATTTATAGACTGTCATTTTCATGTCACCCACTCTGATGGTGTTAGCTGATGCAGTCCACACACACTCGATACTCTAGTGCAGGCTTCCCCAAACTCCGGCCCTCCAGATGTTGCCAAACTACAACTCATGATTCTATGAATGAAATAGGCTGAGAATCAAGGGAGTTGTAGTTTAGCAACATCTGGAGGGCCGGAGTTGTTTGAAGCCTACTCTAGTGGCTCCTAGAGGCCGATATACTCCTGGTCATGTAGGTTAGTTAGCTTTATCAATCAACAATGTGAGCGTGAATTATATTATCCAATGCTTTACAGTGAAGTTTTATTCGAAAAAAGACATTGATTTACCATTGTATGAAATGGTTGAAAAGTCCAT
>OW240912.1:14269370-14310842 GCA_933207985.1 Pelobates cultripes
CACAATTTAGGAAAAAATGCAAAGATATGTCACCACTCACAGCTACAACATTACGGGAATGGGACAGGTACCACAAAGAGAGGGGACTGGATGGGGCGCTCTCTCCAACACTACTACTAGATCTGGAACTAACACATTTGCATCAGCTGTTCAGTCGAGGAGAAATGATCTCATTCAAACAACTCCAAAATACTTATTACCTAGTTCAGCAGAATTTGCACACAGACAGATATACGCCTGGTTACATAAGAACAAAAATATATTACCCACAGGAGACATATGGGGAAACATGTCAATATTAGTAATATCCGTACTGTACAACTAACACCATCAATCACAAGACCCTCACACACTCCAGCTTGTAAAAGCATGGGAAACAGAATTAGGGAGACACCTGACAAACGAACAGTGGTCACAAATACTGTATGCAAACAAAAAAACTCACGCTCAATACAGCCCATCTGGAACTAGCAAGGAAAATATTATGAATTATAGTAGGTTAAAAAGCCTACACGTACCAGGAGATCTCTTACCGGATGATATAAATTGTTAATCTAGACAGAACTAGAAAACTCTAAAATATAATATCGAAACCACTTGTAAATGCATGAATTACTAAAATAGTAAAATCCACCAAAATATCTTAAAATGTACAAAACTTGAAATATAAAAAACTGTTTGTAATATACATAAATTCACTAGGTGGCAGCCTTGCATAAAATAATCTTTGGTATAAAGAGGATCTTCTACTAAACAGCAAAAACTCTTAATATAAAAAGTGGTGGGGGGGGGGGAAACTTTATGATTGACTGCAATGAAATTATAAAATATATAAAAATAGATTATCCAAAACAACTTGATAGTCCAATAAAATCCAGAACGATGAAAAAGTAAAATAATGTCCAATAAAGTCTTTGATAAACAAATTTCTTTTAGTGCAACAGTACCGATATCACATCTCACACAGTGTGCTTCTGCTCGATAAAATAACAGTAGCAATAAAGTGTCACGTTGTGAATATAATTTAACCAATGTTGGTATATATCAGTAGAATCTCAGATAGCAGCAACAAACTAACAGTTACTCATATACCACCAATACGGGTATATAGTAATACGATCTCTAGATGATCGGCTTATTAGTAAAGTTCAAAGTGCTTATATTAAACATTTCATATTTATTGAAAATGAAATTAAAATCAGAACACACACACAACATTGAAGTGTAGTATTCCAGCAAATGAGTCCCTTATCGAGTAGGAAAATTGGGTGATGGTCAGCAACATTGAGGAACAACTTTCTCCGGCCGGTGAAATGATCTTACTGTGTTGGGAGAGGTGAAACACCTCTCGTGTGCGTTCCACTCAGTGTGTCGGATTTGCGTTCCACGGTTGCTCGGTAGCTGGATCGATGTACGGCAATTGCCGAAAATGCCTTACGCGTTTCGTGACAATTCACAGTCACTTCTTCAGAGGCGGATGAACTTCTGAGGCTGCTGCTCCGTTTTATATAGTAATCGCTGGCAGCTCTATTAATTGACAGCTACTCATGTAATACAAGATAAAGTCCGTTTCAAAACACATGAATATTGAATGCCAGATGATAAATATCAATTAATAAATGTCCACATTTAAAATAGTTCACAAACAACAATTATAACATACCATATTTGGTTACTTACATAGTACCATATAGAATGTGACGGCAGATAAGAACCATTCGGCCCATCTAGTCTGCCCAATTTTCTAAATACTTCCATTAGTCCCTGGTCTTATCTTATAGTTAGGATAGCCTTATGCCTATCCCACGCATGCTTAAACTCCTTTACTGTGTTAACCTCTACCACTTCAGCTGGAAGGCTTTTCCATGCATCCACTACCCTCTCAGATAGAAACATAGAAAATGGAGATGCCGTGACCCGGATTTGAACCGGGGTTGCTGCGGCCACAACGCAGAGTACTAACCACTATACGATCACGGCACAACGGCCGAGCCGGGTAGGAGTCAAACCTACAATCTTCTGATCCATAGTCAGACGCATTATCCATTGCGCCACTGGCCCATGTTTCATTACATCCTTACAGTCGAATATGCAGGGTAAAGTAATAAAAAAAACTCATCAATCAAAAGGTTGAAATATTCTTGTTCTAGCCCAAAATAATTTGATCATAAATATATATTTTATTTAGAATGGCAAGAAGGATTCACATAAACGCTAGAACCTGGAATTAGAACATATACTATATAATCATATCAGACCTTACAAGGATACTGATTCTTACTGGAACTAAAATAGTTAAATCGTGTGTACCACTGATGTGTCTATTTTCTATTTGGTGCTCCGTGTATCACCCTTTAATCAGTAGTTAGTAGTGAGAAAAGGATCATATAGATCAAAAGATAGAGAAAAAATAGATAGACCGGAATACTATACAGAAATACATCTTATATAAACTGCCATATAGCCGCCAGAAAGTTAATTAAAAACCCTCATTAGGGTCTACGACTAAATGTGTTATAAATCTACACAGTTTATTGAAATGTGAAAATAATGGTGAATAGTGGAAGATAGAAAATACAGAGGAAGAAAAAAGAGAAGAACGGTAAAATTCGTGGGACATAATATACTTAGAGAAAGCGTGATATTTGTATACACCTTAAATGGATACATAAGTATTTTCAGTACGGGACCATCATTTTGTCATTCAAGAATTGGAAAGTGCTCACAAGCACAGTAGTTATGGTAGAAAGAATAGGTTTACATTGAGCAGGAACTACACCCCTGAAAAGAAGAAAGCAGGAGGCATATAGAAATAACACCACTAGTGGCAATAGTAACCGAAGTGGCAAATTCTCAATGACAAAGACCTAGGAATATACCAAAAGAAAATATAAAAATAAAAAGAAATGAAAATAAAAATAAAATATAAAGATAAAAAATATAATATAAAAATAAATTTCAAAATAAAAATAAAGGAAATATTATACCGTTGGTACTTAGTGCCAACACGCTTGAAACACATGAAGCCCACACTTACAGGACTGTGTTGGAGGTGCAATAACTCCCTGGGTACCAGGTTAAAAAGTGTATGAGGTAATGGCCAGGTCCAATAAACCGTCACAAAGATTTTGGAAAGAAGCGTGGAGCCAATGGGACAAATACCAAAATACAAAGCGGCAGTCCCACACACCATAGACCACATAGTCTGCATGATATAAAAACAGCAACACTCAACTCTCCCACAAGGAGAGGGTTACATTAATCCATGCGGGAAATTACTAGAGCATGGACAAGCTCTTTGATACCAAAGAGAAAGGGGCGGATGCGGGCTATGTTTTTAAGGTGGAATCTACAGGATTTGGTAACATGCTGAATGTGAGGCTAGAATCAAATATGACACCAAGACAGCGCGCTTGCAAGGATGGACTGATTTGGATATCACTGACTTGAAGGGAGAGCGAAAGAAGAGGATCAGTATTAGGAGGAGGAAAGACAAGAGGTTCAGTTTTCAATAGATTTAGTTTAGACATCCAGTCAGAGATGGAGGAAAGGCAAGCAGTGACACGTTGCAAGACAGAAGGGGAGAGGTCTGGGGAGGAGAGATATAGCTGGGTGTCATCAGCGTACAGGTGGTAGTGGAATCCAAATGAGGCAATGAGTTTGCCAAGAGAGGCAGTATAAAGAGAAAATAGAAGGGAACCAAGGACAGAGCCTTAGGGGACTCCAACAGAAACAAGATGAATGGAGAAGGTTGTAGAATATTGCATACTGTTTGTATTGATTATGTATGGATGTCTGGATTGACATAAGTAACAGATGGTATCAATAAGTGGCTTTCTTTTATGAGACCTCTGGAATGTGGATTGGGGTCTTGTCCTTATATGGCTAGAGTTATATTCTGACGTCAGTATGGGCACATCTATACAGTAACTGAACAAAGGGACACGAGGTCTCTCTGTCTCTCTCTCTCGATGTAGCGATGTAACTCTCCCTTCAGGAGTCCAGCAATTACCATCTGCTGTTGAACATCCATGATCATGTAACATCCTTTGTTGTTTTATTATGTATCAGTAACTAAGAATAAACCATAAGAAACTGTAATTCAGACTGCATATTAATACTTTTAATTAATATAGACGTATATTAATGTAGCCAGCCTTTGACCCAAGACTATGTATACAAAAGACGTATATATATATCAATCAACTGGAGAAATCACAGAAAGACACAGAAGAAATTAAGATTTTACATTGGCCAGCCAGACAGTGTTCTATTTAAGTTTTGTTCCCACTTCCAGGGGGGAGAGAGAAGAATCGAGTTACAAAGCTGAGTTTTGGAACTGGGAAAACACACTTGAAGAGAAAAAAAGAATCTAGACTGTGTCACATGGATTAAGAATATTTGCACAGCAAAAGAACTGCGTGAAGAACTGTGTGTTTGTAAGAAAATGAAAGTTTTCAAACCAGAAAGACTGTACAAGACTGTATTTTCTACAACTGAGACAAAAAGCACAAGATACAACGTGAATTCTAGAAGCAAGCACGTGGCAGAGATTGGCACATTTCCAGATCCAAGTCAAGAACTGCGCAGCTGTGTGGATGAAGCAACGAAATAGACAGAAATAACTGATCTGGTGAGTAACATGGAATTCATAAATGATATTGCAGAGAAAAGTAAATTGCAGTTTGCATTTAATAGCAGCTATTCAGATGCTGTATTGTGGCAATCTTTATACACACAATGTGAAATTGCCAATACTGAAATTGACAAGAAATTGTTTGTTAATAAGAAAAAACAAAAGATCAGAAATGTTATGAAACTAGTCTGTACTTACAATGCATTGATTTGTAAACGAGATGCAGGTCAAAAATATTTTGAATCAGCAGATAAAGAAGTAGATTTGAATGGGTTAACAGAAGACAAATCAGATTTAAATGAAAAGTGTAACAATGTAACAGAGAGTACATGCTGTAACTGTGAGAGATTGTCAGAAACTGTCTGTGAATTAGAGGATAGAGTTGAACTAAGAAATGATCTTATTTGCCAGTTT
This sequence comes from Pelobates cultripes, assembly GCA_933207985.1. NCBI lineage: Eukaryota > Metazoa > Chordata > Amphibia > Anura > Pelobatidae > Pelobates > Pelobates cultripes. The sequence goes on from OW240912.1 coordinate 14,274,421, forward strand.
ACAAATGAAGTTAAGGATCACTATAGTGTCAGGAAAACAAAGCGGTTTTCCTGACACTATAGTGCCCTGAGGGTGCCCCCTCCCTCAGGGTCCTCCTTCCGTGGTGCTGAAGGGGTTAAAACCCCTTCAGTTACTTACTTTAATCCAGTGCTGGGCTCCCTCAGCGCTGGTGACCTCTCCTCCCCCACCGACGTCAGCTCCCCCTTCCGACGTCAGCCGAACCGAATGCGCATGCTTTCCTATAGACGTTCTGCACGGTGGATGCGAATTTCGCATCCAGCATCGCAGAAGCGCCTTTAGCGGCTGTCAGGAAGACAACCACTAGAGGTTGGATTAACCCTGCAATGTAAACAGCAGTTTCTCTGAAACTGATAAATTTACATGTGAAGGGTTAAAACCTGAGGGACCTGGCACCCAGACCACTTCATTGAGCTGAAGTTGTCTGGGTGACTATAGTGTCCCTTTAAGCACGTGTGTGTGTGAATACAAGAAAAATACAGGCACAGAATCTAATCCCAGAACCAATAGATACTGAAAACGTATCCTCACAAAGTACTTTGTAGAAATGTAAATTTCAAGACAGAGCTGCAAATTTTTAATTTGAAAATCCATGAACAATTAATAAAAATTGTGAAAGGAATTCCAGTTTATGACACGTCAGTAGATGCATTTAATAATGCTGAAATGTTTGAGTCAAATTTGGACAAATATAGCCTTAATGACGAACAACGGCATAGACTATTTAAAATATGGCTGCCGACTCAAATTGCATGTAGGCTGACCGCGCCCGTAAGATTTGAGAACAATGATGAAATAATATATGGAAATAAGCAAGACAGAGTAACACAATTAATAAAATTAACAGGGAATGATTTTGAGATGTTGGAAAAACTGAAACCAAAAAATGATGAGGATATTTTTAGTTTTCTTGTAAAATTTGAAAGTGCATATCGACTTGTTGCTAATTTTCCTGAAGATCAGTTAATTAATGAATTTGTGAAAAAAATTGAAACTCTAAAACCAACTGCAATTGTGATAGCTAAAGAAAAAAGAACTTTGAGAGAAGTTGCTTTGTTCTTAGGTAAATTAAGGAGGGAAACCAGAAATGAAGGGGTTTAAATGGCTTGTGGAATTAATTAGAGAAAGAAGCCTCTTCCTTCTTGTAAAAGGGTGATACAGACAGCTGAGCGCCTCCCAATTTTCTCAACTAAAAACTGCAGAGTTAACAATCAAAGGCCGACTCTAACTCCTAAAGTTATATGTTTTTGGTCTTGCAGATATTTTATCCGAGATATCAAATCAAATGGAAATGAGAAATTGAATTTGTTGATTGAAAAATTGCATAGTGGAAATACATCAAGTGATACATCAATAAAGGAATTTCCTTGTAAACTGATAATCAGACAAATAAGAGCAATTTTAGCTAAATCAAAGTTAGGCGACAAACAAGCAATGCAGTGTAACCTAGGAAGTAGTAAGAATCACAGAACTTCACGAGACATGATCAGTTTAGAAAATGAGCATGGATATGTGTGCCAACAGATGTGCACAGACTGATCAAAGAGTTAAAAACGGCACAAAAGAATAGAGATCTATGTTAGTTTGTTGTTTTACTGAATTGTTAGTCTGAACTGTTTTTTTGTTGTTTTTTCTTTTTTTTTTTTATTCGTTTCTTTTTGTTGTGCTCAGTTAACAAACAGGCCTGCTTTGCCACAACAGCAAGAGCAAGATTAGTAAAACACATATCATAACAGTGTGGCAGTGGAGATATTAGCACAATTTTTGGTATATAGATAACACGATAATGCAGATGTCAGTGAATCCTATAACAGTAGCAGGCAAAGCTTTAAGTACTGGAACTGGCATCGTAAGAATTATAAGTGGTGTAAAACATGCTACAGGTGATAACTCAAAAAATTAGAATATCGTGCAAAAGTTCATTTATTTCAGTAATACAACATAAAAGGAGAAACTAATATATGATATAGACGCATTACATGCAAAGCAAGATAGTTCAAGCCGTGATTTGTCATACGTGCGATGATTATGGCTTACAGCTCATGAAAACCCAAATTCACAATCTCAGTAAATTAGAATATTACATGAAATCAATAAAACAAAGAGTGTACATAGAACAATATCGGACCTCTGAAAAGTATAAGCATGCATATGGACTCAGTACTTGGTTTGGGCCCCTTTTGCAGCAATTACTGCCTCAATGCGGCGTGGCAAGGAAGCTATCAGCTTTGTGGCACTGCCTTCAGCTCTTCTGTATTGTTCAGTTTCACGTCTCTCATCTTTCTCTTGGCAAGGTGCCAAGTCCTGCTGAAAAATGAAGTCAGCATCCCCATAAAGCTCGTCTGCGGAAGGAAGCATGAAGTGCTCCGAAATCTCCTGGTAGACGGCTGTGTTGACCCTGGACTTAATGAAGCACAGTGGACCAACACCAGCAGATGACATGGCTCCCCAAATCAACACAGACTGTGGAAACTTCACACTGGGTTTCAAGCATCTTGCAGTGTGTGTCTCTCCATTCTTCCTCCAGACTCCTGGTCCTTGGTTTCCAAATGAGATGCAAAAGTTGCTCTCATCAGAAAAGAGGACTTTGGACCACTGAGCAACAGACCAGGTCTGTTTTTCTTTAGCCCAGTTAAGACGCTTCTGACGTTGTTTGTTTTTCAGGAGCGGCTTGACAAGAGGAATACGACATCTGAAGCCCATGTCCAGGATCTGTCTGTGTGTGGTGGCTCTTGATGCACTGACTCCAGCCTCAGTCCACTACTTGTGAAAGTCCCAAACACATTTGAATGGCCTTTTCCTGACAATCCTCTCCAGGCTGTGGTCATCCCTGCTGCTTGTGCACATTTTTCTTCCACACTTTTCCCTTCCACATAACTTTCTATTAATGTGCTTTGATACAGCACTTTGGGAACATCCAACTTCCTTCGCAATTACCTTTTGAGGCTTTCCCTCCTTATGGAGGGTGTCAATGATGGTTTTCTGCACAACTGTCAGGTCAGCAGTCTTCCCCATGATTGTGATTCCTACTGAACCAGACTGAGAGACCATTTAAAGGCTCAGAAACCCTTTGCAGGTGTTATGGCTTACTTAGCTGATTAGAGTGGGACACTGTGAGCCTAGAATATTGCACCTTTTCACAATATTCTAATTTACTGAGATTGTGGATTTGGGGTTTTCATGAGCTGTAAGCCATAATCATCGCACTTATGACAAATCACGGCTTGAACTATCTTGCTTTGCATGTAATGTGTCTATCTCATATATTAGTTTCCCCTTTTACGTTGCATTACTGAAATAAAGGAACTTTTGTACAATATTCAAATTTTTCGAGTATCACCTGTATATAGTTATCTTTTCTGAATAAGTTTGACATTCTAAGTCACTATATATTATTCAGGGATTGGACAGCGAAGATGGAATGAAATATCAAAAAATATATAATGAAATTATAAACCGTCATAAACCGAAATTGAAATTGTATCCCTTGAAGGAGCACTTCATTCCTCTAAAGCATGTCAGGTTCCGGAAGTGCTTTAAGGGCTACCAGAGTGTTTTCGCTTTGATATTTTGTAAAAGTGACAATTTGAAAAGAAATCAACACTTTTATAAAGATCCTAATTTGAAACTAAGTTAGACTTTATATATGTGTGTTAAAAAGGGATAAATAAAAATTCTTGAAAGTAACAGATTTATAGCATTTTCAGGAAAATGTATTTAGGGGACATAGGCTTCGCGGGCTTAGGGTTTGAAATTGTTTAGGGTTAGTAGGTGAATGTTAACTCCCATCATTATCAGCTAGACGAATTGTGACATAGTGTTCACAAAGGTCAAGGATTATGACTCTGTACCCCCAATTTCATCTTTGCTGCCCCCCAAACTGACATACTGCTTTCCTTTATAAGTGCACTGCGATGTTCACATTGGAAATTCTGCTAACTGTGAGGGCAGCAATCCGTAAATGACACCTACTGATATCTAAATGGATACTTTAGAAGGGTTACTACAAGAACCATAACCATTTCAGTGATTTGATGTGATCATGGTGCCTGGAGTCTCTATGTGCAGATTAGAAGGCAATCCCAGATAATAGAGAAAATGGTTTTAGTCAGGAAACGGTACCAGAGTAACATTATAACCTCTACATTGCCTGTATTGGTTATGATACATTAACCGTTTCAGTGTCAGTAGGTATGTGTCCACGATAGAATGTGTAACTTCTCTCAATCCCACTCTGATAATAGCAATGGCATGCGAAGGGTGGATTCTGTAAACCTCGGAACTGTGTGTATCATGAAAATAAACAATTCATGTGCAAACTCACATGTCAATGCACCATTTTGTAGCGGGTGGGTGGGTTACGATCCCTGCTTAAATAAATAATGATGATACGTTCAGCAAGGTAACCAGAACACCGTGCTGCCACAACAGAAATAAGCAATTATTTAAATATAATATAACATACTATATGTTTGAATATGTTCTAGACTCACAATGGATTGTTCACTGAATGGTTATTTGCGAGCACAGAAATGAATTCAATGTTTTGCCTTTCAGATGCAGTGAGGCTAGAAGAGAAGTTCTGGTACTGCAGTAAAGTAACGGTTTTCTTAAATCCTTTATTTCATTAATCCCAAATAAAATTAAAGGAAAGTTAAACTCCATTTAGGTAAAAAGAAATACTACTATATAAGGCGTGTTATTTAACCAAAAAATCTTGAGAGTTCAAATAAACAATAAAGACAATTCATGTGCAAACTTACATGTCAAAACACCATTTTTGTAGGGGGGAGGTGGGCTACGATCCCTGCTTAAGTAAATAATGTTCATACGTTCAGCCAGGTAACCAGGGCACCGTGCTGCCACAACAGAAATACAACTCAGCTTTATCTTTCTTTTACCATCTTTAATGCCCAAACAGAAAAGGTTAACATGTCAAAGATTCTGAGTAACAATGTATTCTGGGAAAACTGATCAATCATCTCTTGATTCCGTACACCTGGACCAGGTTTTAAACCACAAGAAATGGATTTAAAATAAGTCTAATGGAACTGGAAACAAAATCCTTTACTTGCCAGAGTTAAAGGATCACTATAGTGTCAGGAAAACAAACCAATTTTCCTGACACTATGTCATCCTTGGGGAACCCTCACCCTCAGGGTCCTCCTCCCGTGGCGCTGAAGGGGTTAAAACCTGGGACTCCTACCATAGAGTACGCTAGGGCAGAGTATTCAGATTTAGATAAGAGAGTGATTTCAGGGTTACAATCTGAAGTAAGGGTGTTTTTTAACATCCTTTCTGTCTCTCAGCAGTTTGTGTAGCTGGGTGGTTTCAGGGATCAGGTCAGATTTGGAAAACATGGTCATTATTAGGCGTGAGATTGCACAGGGACCTCCTGTAATGTTACCTGGGACATAAGCATAAGTATGGGTTTAACACCATACACCTTCAGAGTAACATTAGGTGGCATAATGACTGGGGGAAAGAGAAATACAGAGGCTGGAGAAGGGTAAAAAGAAACACACAGGGACTGGGATGAAGTAAAAGATGCACAAGGGTCGCTGTAAGAGAAAAAAAGGAGACAATTGGAGACAAGATACACTAAACGAGGTAAAGGTAATAGACATAAATTGATGTGATCCTGACAGTAATACACACACACACATATATATATATATGCATGTATATTGATGTGTGTATTAGTAACATATATAATTATGCCTGTAATATTTACACATATATTAATATACATTTATATATGCATAATACACAAATAAATGTCATTAATATATAACATATATGTAATGAGCACGTATTGGCCCAGTCTTGTTGCTGGTTGCATACTCATGCACAATAACATATTCAAAGTGAAGAGCGCACCCACAGGACTTCAAAATAAACAAGATCACTTCATTTTTTTCAGTTGTGCAACCGCAGACATTCACCATTTCAGTCCCATTACTAAAATGTCCTTAATATGTCAAAGTAGTTGTACTGAAACATTGATTACATGCAGATGTACGTCTACTTAAAATAAAGATGCTCTTTTGTTTATTTGACGATGCGTTCTTTCGTCGGAGTAATAGTTTTCAATTTTAAGTTATTTTTTCACCCTCTTTATCAGCACACTATGCTGGCGCGACGCATTATTGGGCTGGTATAGAATTTTTTTTTCCAGGGCTGCTTTTAGTTCCCAGTCAGGCCTTGCAGATATTCCATTGCAGATAACATTAACACATAGCTTGTGTTTATCCATCTAACTCGCCTTCTCAATACTAACTCCCTCATTGACCCCCTTCATTCTGCTCCCTCCATTCTACTGAAACTGCCCTTACTAAAGAGACCAAAAACTTAATCAGGTCATTACTCTCTCTTAATTATCCTCACTCTGTGCTGCCTTTGATACTGTTGACCACTGTTGACCACTGTCTACCTCTTCAAATCCTCCACATCCTTGGACTTCATGACACTATACATGCCTTGTTTTCATCCCATCTTTCTAAATCCTCATTTAGTGTCTCTTTCTCTGGTGCCACTTCCTCCCTGCTACCTGTCTCTGTTTGTGTTCCCCAAGGATCTGTTCTTGGTCCTCTTTTAATCTCCATCTACATTGCCTCCCTCAGTAACCTTATTAATTCCTTTGGATTTCAATACCATCTACATGCTGACAATACTCAGCAAATAATCTTCCTTTATGTATCTCTCTGCGTGTTAATAGGACACCTATCACCCCACCTCCTCAAGCTTGCTGTCTTGGAGTTACGTTTGACTCAGGTCGTACCTTTCCTCCTCACATCCAGTGTGTCTCCAGATCCTATAACATTCACTTCAAACATATTGCCTGCAATTTCCCTTTTCTAACTCAGGATACAAGTAAGGCATTTTTTTCATGTGCTCATCATTTATGAACTTGACTATTTCAACTCACTACTCATTGGCCATACTAACACTTGCATTGCCCCTCTCCTGTCTGGTATAAATGCTACCGCATTTAGGAACATTATAGAGTCAGGAACACAAACGTGTATTACTGACGCTATAATGTTAAAATCACCATTGAGGTGGCTTTGTCCTGTTAACCCCCTTAAAAGGTAGGAAAACTTACCTTATTTCCAGTGCCGCACTGGTCTGCCGGCTTTGGCCCCGCCCCTGACCCGCCTCCTTGCCGACACTGTTAGCATTTAGGATTTTCTAATCGATCCAGTGCTTTCCTATAGGAAAAGCATTGGATTGGCTGAAATTGGTAAGGAGGCGGCTCCAAACGCAGTCTTGGCCAATCAGCAAATCAATCAATGCATCTCTATGATGAAATTCAGTGTCTGCCCCAGGAAGCACCTCCAGTGGCCATCTGAGGAGTGGCCATTAGAGGTGTCCCTATGGGGCAATGTAAAATTGCCTTTTCTCTGAAAAGGCAGTGTTTGCATGAAAATGCTTGAAGATAATGATTATACTCAGCAGAACAACTACATTAAGCTGTAGCTACAAAGCCATCATTAAAACCATCCCTTACTACATTTCTTCTTTACTCAACAAATATACCTCTTCGCATTTCCTTCACTCTACAAGCGATCTCCTAATATCTGCACGTTCCTGTACTGCCAACTCTGATCTGCAGTATTCTTCAAGGACTGTCTTGCTCTTATGACATTTCCTAACCCAAGCCATCAAACTCTCCTCAGCTTCCAGTCCTGTTTAAAGTCACCTCTTTGGGAAATCCTACGATCTTCCTGGGTGACCTTCAATATTTTATTCAGTAATATAAATTACACAGAAGTAACATTTTATCTTTAATCAATAAGTTAGAATTACAGTTGTACTCAAGCATTTTTGCATACCCTTGGAAATAATATATGTACTCTTTTTAAAGAAAACATGAGTGAGCAGGACAAAACACATTTCTTTTGTTTCTTATGGCATTTATTCAACTGTAAATTATAACAGAATGGCACAATCATAAAACAAAACATGGCAACAAAGAAAAAAATGAAATGACCCCTGTTCAAAAGTCTGCATACCCTTATTTCTTAATACTATGTATTGCATCCTTTAGCATCAATGACAGTGTGCAGTCTATTGTAATAGTTTCTATAAGGCCCCTAATTCTTGCAGGTGGTATAGCTGCCCATTCTTCTTGGCAAAATGCCTCCAGGTCATGCAAAGACTTTGGTTGTCTTGCATGAACCACACGTTTGAGATCTCCCCATAGTGGCTCAATGATATTAAGGTCAGGAGACTGTGATGGCCACTCCAGAACCTCCAACTTTTTCTGCTGTAACCACTGGAGGGTCAGCTTGGCCTTGTGCTTAGGGTCACTGTCATGCTGGAAAGTCCAAAAGCATCCCATGCGCAGCCTTCGTGCAGAAGAATGCAAATTGTATGCGGGTATTTTCTGATAACATGCTGCATTCATCTTGCCATCAATTTTCACAAGATTCCCCATGTCTTTAACCCCCCCCTCCCCCTGAAAACATCAGTAAGCCACCACCATGCTTCACAGTGGGGATGATATTCTTTTCACTATAGGCCTTGTTGACCCCTCTCCAAACATAGCGCTTATGGTTGTGACCATAAAGTTCTATGTTGTTCTCGTTACTCCAAATTACAGTGTGCCAGAAGTTGTGAGGCGTGTCAAGGTGTTGTCGGGCATATTTTAACCAGGCTTTTTTGTGACATTGACGCAGTAAAGGCTTCTGTCTTGCAACTTGACCATGCAGCTCATTTTTGTTCAAGTATCGTCATATTGTGCTCCTTGAAACGACCACACCACCTTTTTCCGGAGCAGTCTGTATTTCTTTTGAGGTTATCTGTGCGTTTTTCTTTGTATCACAAACAATTCTTCTGGCAGTTGTGGCTGAAATCTTTCTTGGTCTACCTAACCTTGGCTTGGTATCAAGAGATCCCTGAATTTTCCACTCCTTAATAAGAGATTAAACAGTACTGACAGGCGTTTTCAAGGCTTTGGATTTTTTTTTTATATCCTTTTCCACCTTGTTATGCAGGTAATTGGACAGTTCTTTCCTCCTTCCCATGGCTCTGTATCTTGCCTGCTCAGTGCGTCCACGTGAGAGCTAACAAACTCATTGACTGTTTACACACAGACACTAATTGCATTTTAACCTGTGTGTGTCCCCTTGTGTGTATGTAACAAGGCCAAATATTCAAGGGTATGTAAACTTTTGAAGGAGGCAAACAACTATGTCATAATAAATGTCTTCATAGGATCACGATCCTTCAATAAAGACATTTATTGTTTGTTTCTTTTTACCCTTCTCCAGCCTTTGTATGTCTCTTTCCCCCAGCCCCTCTTGTGTATGTCTTAGCCCCAGCCCCTTTGTCTCTTTCTCCCCTTCCAAATCTCATCTGTGTGTCTCTTTCTAACTCCAGACTCTGTGTGCCTCTTTCTCTTCTCCCAGCCACTCCCTGTGTGTCTCTTTTTCCCCAGCCCAGCGTTGCTTACCACAAATCTTGTGTCACTTTGCTCCCCTTCCCTTCTATATGTCTCTTTGTCCCCCATCAAACCTTCTGTGTGTCTCTTTCTCCCCTCTCCTCCCCGTGTCTCTCTTCCCCATCTCCTCCCTGTGTCTCTCTCTTACCCCTCTGTCTCTTTGTCCCCCTTCCCCTGTGTCTAGACATTATTCTGCATGATCAGTCATATTTTCAAAATCAATGCCAAAATGTCACAAAATCTTTTTTTAGCACAACTGTAGTTCTTTGTCCTCATCCATGACGATAATGTGTTTTCAGCTCTCTTCTGTTTTTCTCTTGGATATTCTGAACGTCTAGCAAATAATTTTTCAGTGCTAAAAAATAGAAGAAACTGCTGTTGTAACAATCAAAACTAGAATAAATGAGGTTAAAGTAAATGAGTCTGGGATACAATAAGTTATGCTGTAATGAAAGAGCATAAATCATTCATACATTGTGCTATTATCTAGGCTACCTCTACTGTCAGATAGCAGGAAGTCAGTTCAGAAAGGTAAACTTGTACAAGTTGGTTTAGTGGAAATTTAAAGAATTTGACAATTTAACCCCTTTAAGGACCGGACTGTTTTTGCAATGTTGTACATTTGCGACCAGGCCTCTTTTTACACTTTTCACTACACTTTTGTGGTGTTTGTGTTTAGCTGTAATTTTCCGCTCTCTCATTTACTGTTCCCATACAAATTATATATTGTTTTTTTCAGGACAAAAGGGGCTTTCTTTACATACCATTAGTTATATAATCTCATGTATTTTAATTTAAAAAAAATTAAAAAAAGATGACAAATTAATAAAAATACATTTTTCTTTACTTTTACTTGAAAAATCTTTTACTCATCTACAAAAGCTAATGAAAAAAATTGCTAAAAAGATTAAAAATTTTGTCCTGAGTTTAAAAATACCCAATGTTTACGGGATTTTTTGCCTTTTTTTGCAAGTTATAGGGCTATATGTACAAGTAGGATATTGCGGTTTCAAAACATAAATTTTTAAAATTGATCAATAGTGACATTGTAACACTATTATCTGTCATAAATCTCTGAATAACACCCCATATGTACATCTTTTTTTTAAAGTAGACTACCCAGTGTATTCAATATGGGGTAAGTCCAGTCTTTTTTAGTAGCCACTTAGTCACAAACACTGGCCAAAGTTAGCGTTCATATTTGTTTGTGTGTGAAAAAAGTAAACTAAATTGAACGCTTATTTTGGCCAGTGTTTGTGACTAAGTGGCTACTAAAAAAGACTGGACATACCCCATTTGCAATACCTTGGGTTGTCTTCTTTTGCAAATGGTATGCCATCATGGGGGTAAATCTCATTCCTGGCTACCATACGCTCTCAAAGGCAACGTAACCAACCTGGCAATTTTCAATGTAAAAATATTTGACCCATATATTTGACCCTGTAACTTTCAAAAACGTATTAAAACCTGTACATGGGGGGTACTGTTATACTCGGGAGACTTCGCTCAAAACAAATATTAGTGTTTCAAAACAGGAAAACGTATCACAACAATTATATCATTAGTAAAAGTGCTGTTTGTGTGTGAAAAATGCAAAAAAAAGTCACTTTCACTGACAATATTATCGCTGTGATATGTTTTACTGTTTTGAATCACTAATTTTTGCGTTCAGCGAAGTCTCCCGAGTAAAACAGTACCCCCCCATGTACAGGTTTTAGGGTGTCATAGAAAGTTACAAGGTAAAATACAGTGCTAGCAAATTAAATTCTCTGGACTTTCGGTCTGGGTTGGTAGGCAGGCCCCTCAAATTGCAATCAATAAAATTACTTAATTATGTAAAAATATTACATAAATACGCACGTAGAATTTAAATATATATGCATACTTATATATTTGAAGTCTACGTGTATATTTATATAGTTATTTATGTAATTTTGTATATGGACATATGTATATTTTGTATTATTTTTATTTATTTATATATACATAGATATATATACAATTTAATTCTAAGTGTATTTTGATATAAATATATATATATTAACATCAAAACACAGTTAGAATAAAATTTCATATAGATATATAATTTTTTTTACATTTTTATTATTATTTTTACATTTACTTATTATTTGTATTTTATAATAACATATATATATATATATATATATATATATACTATATATAGTTATTATATTATATATATATTTATATATATATACGTGTGTAATTTATTTATAAGTGTATTTTTATATTAATATATGTACATATTAATATAAAAATACACTTCGTATGACATTATATATATATATATATATAATATAGAAATATATTATATAGATATAGTATATGTCTCTATATCATATATATATAATGTCATACTAAGTGTATTTTTATATTAATATGTACATATATTAATATAAAAATACACTTATAATTAAATTACACACATATATAATTCTATTTATTTATTAACATTAACATGTATTTTTAATTTTTTTTATTTTACACTTGCAGGGAGATTGCAGGCAGACACTTGGACACCTATTGTGACCATGTGATCACTCTGTTGAGCGATCACATGGCCCCAGGGGTCCTAATCCGCCGCTGGGAGACTGCCTGGGCTGCAGGCAGTCTCCCCACAACGGAGCAACGCCGATCGCTGCCGGGGGAATGACGGCGATCGGGTAAGTACATCTGACCGTTGTGACAATTCAGGACCGTCAGCGGTCGGCAAGGCAAAAATGCTGATGACAGTCCTGAACCGTCACTGGTCCTTAAGGGGTTAAGGTTTTCTAATATTAATGTCCAGCTGTAGCCCTAGCATTGTATGTTCATTTATTTTATGTTCATAAATAATAGTATTACCCTTAGTGTATTGCAGCAAACAACGGCTCTTGATCCTTTCCATCCTCACTGAATATCTCATCCGGCAAAGGGAGGTATCGGCTCTTCAGACTATTCATTGCTGGACTCCGCGGCATCCATCGCTTGGTTATTTTTCATCTCCTTCAATCACCATTATATGTCTGTAAGCAAGGTATGAGATGATGGAATATTACATAGACACTAAGTGCTTTGTGATCGGTGCAGGATTATAAACTGAACATATTGGGTTATTACTGTTAAACTGGTTTTACTAAGAGTTTGAGAACAATTGACCAGAGGGAACATTCTGAGATTCAAAAATCACTAAGACTTAGTTATTAGTACAAAGCAATATAACAATATAACAATATTTCATGGAATTATGATTATGTAATTTTATGTAATTTTACCATCTCACTCCGCAGCAGTGCCATCAAGGTCTTCGTTGCTGGATATTGTGGAACAGGAGGGATCTTCTGTTGGTTTTTGTCCTTCTTCTTTCATCTCAGTATACACCTGTTTGCAAGTACATTTTTAAATATGTCTTTGAAATGACGTAATACTTTGTTTACGCTGTCTGTCTTACAATCGGCGCAAAACGATAAATTGATGACAATGAAACACTATTTTCATATATCAGTAAGAATGTCACAAGTTGTAGACCGAATGAGAACAATTAGGCGCTTAATCAATGGAACTAGAATGATAGTTTTTCAAATATTAAATAAAACATAATTCCTCTCCCATTGATAATTGTTATATTTTCACTGGTTCATACATTTGAAGGAATTATCCAGATGAATAAAACTAATGTTATCAATACACAATGAAGAATATTATAAATATCTGTGAGATCATACCTCTAACCATCATCTACCCAACATAACCATCACTCCCTCTTTAATACTACCTTAAAGCCTAAACCATAAATACCCCAGGATGGTCCATTCCCATTTGCTATGGGTGGTAGAGCAGACTATATACGTGTTCTACACTCAATGTGCTCTCAGAGAGGTGGAAACATGTCTAGAAAGATAAAGTTATTGAAGGACCTGTTCAGCTAGAAATTGTAAACATTTGAGAATTGTTATTTACTAATCGTATTATCCAATTTCAACACCTTTCCTTTTATATCCAAAAACAAGAGCTATAAATTCATAGTGTTACAGTAAATAACCGACCCTCAGCTTTATTAATATCTCACCTGTCAGGGGGAATTACTGTGTCATCGGGTGTTTCATTTTTCATTTCTGCCTATACCGATGTTTCACCATTCGCCTCTTTTTTTTCTGGCTCCTCCAAACAGCTGTTTGAATAAGAATATAAGTATCTGTGAGATCACACATTTCTATTTATTTATTTAACAGCTCCTATATAGCACTCTAATCCAGAATGATTTACAATTAATTAAAAGTGACAATGGTAATTATACAAACAGGGGATACATAATTAGACAAAGTGAAATAATAGGAGAGCAGATGTGAGGAGAAATACAGGTTTAAAGTAACAGAAATGTAGCTGTGATTGTTCCATTATAAGGAATACTGGTTCACACAGTGAGTATGATGGAGATATAAATTAGATACAATGCGTACAATCACCATGCACTGAGTGTGCAGAAAGTAGAAGATAATGTAGAAAAAGTAAAATATAATAAAAGATATAAAACGTTAGGAGGTCGGGAGGAAGCCTTACTCAGAGAGCAGAAACCTGCATGGAAAGTTTACAAGGTGGTAAAGGAAACTACGTGTAAGGATGTATAAGGTTTCTAATAGTTAGAAAGTCCTACAATGGATGGAATAATTTAGAGTACGATAGAGTTAGGACATAGTAGATGCGACAGATGCATTGCTAATTCAGAGTATAGATACAAAGCAATTCATGGAATTATCTCAATACCAGCAAACCATGATACAGTAACAGAGCATGTCCAAAACGTGTTCCGCAGTGCAGCCTAAGTCGAACTTCTTTTTCTCTGAGCTACAATGAGAAAGGAAGCAGTGTTATATAAACTTAATAGTGGGAAGAAATAATCAGTATAATTGGTCAGAGGATAATAAAATACAGGAATATATTGGGCCAGAAACAGACAGGTTTGCTAATGAATTATGCCAGAGTAAACCGTAACAACGTCTTATAATAGCTAGAGAAAATCCTAGAATGGATAAAAGGATTATTTACACTAAAGAATATCATCCAATTACATGTCCAGCTTTGAGAGCGTCATTTCCTTATATGTTTATGAAGAAGAGAGATGGCCACAATATATTAGTATAAATTAGCATAGTACTAACTCTAGATCCCCCAGCTTCAATAAAACTCTAACCTGGAGGTGGAAGGTACTGTGCGGTCAGTTTCATTGTTCTTTTCTTCTGTGGCAGTTGGAACATCCATTTCCTTTCGAATTTCTTCCTCGGGCCCATCGATGGATCTGTTTACAAGATATGAGCAATATGTGTAAGATTATTTTAACGCTAACAAATTTAAACCTATTTAGTTTAGAAAAACGTCGCCTGAGAGGGGATATGATAACATTATACAAATATATTCGGGGCCAATACAAACCATTGTGTGGAAATCTAGTCACAAACCGGACTTTACATAGGACACGAGGCCATGCGTTTAGACTGGAAGAAAGAAGATTTCGTCTAAGGCAAAGGAAAGGTTTTTTTTACTGTAAGAACAATCAGGATGTGGAATTCTCTGCCTGAAGAAGTGGTTTTATCAGAGTCCATACAGATGTTCAAACAGCTACTAGATGCATACTTGCAAAACAGAATATTCAAGGATATAATCTTTCAATGTAGGGTAATAACTGCTTGATCCAAGGATAAATCTGACTGCCATTCTGGGGTCAAGAAGGAATTTTTTTCCTAGCTTGTTGCAAAATTGTGCTTCAAACAGGGTTTTTTTGCCTTCTTTTGGATCAACAGCAAAAAACAAATGTGAGGAAGGCTGAACTTGATGGACGCAAGTTTCTTTTCAGCTATGTAACTATGTAACTATGTAATTGTCATTATCTGCTGTTGATCAGTGTGGGATGATAAACTAAAGAAATTGGGGTGCTGTTTTTGTATCCTTGTATGTATTTTGCTACATTTAAACCTAATATGTCTTAATCTACACCCAGGGGAATAGATTTGCTCAGAAATGAAATCATATCCAAAACAAATTGATCCGGTCTGGTGTAGATAAGGATGTAATGGACAAAACTTTGAGAATTTTGGATTTATAACCTAATGTCTAACGACAGCGGCAGCTTTAAGGGGCCTTTCTTTTTATATCCATAAATAAAGTTCAGTTTATTACAGTAATTACTCACCCCTCACGAGCTTCGCTAACATCTCTTCTAACAGAGGGAGTTACTTGAGCTTTCATTTCTGCGCCCCCAGATGGTTCACCATTCCCCTCTTTTGCTGTTTCTTCCAGCGTCCCAATACAGCTGTTTGTAAAAGATTATAATATATGCGAGATCATATATTTCTGTATTCACACTATAAAATTCCATAGAGAGTAATGCTACAAAGTATCAGGGGTGGAGCATCAGGGCAAGTTCTGCCCTCAGAATGGCCAGAGGAGGGCATGGGGCTGGGGGTATGAATGTCAGGGTACACTACTTATGTTTGGAGAGGAAAGAGGGAAGTTTAGGGACTAACATC
The DNA here is from genome assembly GCA_933207985.1 of Pelobates cultripes. Classification (NCBI taxonomy): domain Eukaryota; kingdom Metazoa; phylum Chordata; class Amphibia; order Anura; family Pelobatidae; genus Pelobates; species Pelobates cultripes. The sequence continues at coordinate 14,290,408 of OW240912.1, forward strand.
TCACCTGTCAGGGGGAATTACTGGCTCTTCCGATGTTTTCATTCCTGTTTCTGTTGATGGTTTCTCCATCACCTCTCTTGTAGCTTCTTTTATCATCTGAATCCACCTGTTTGTAAAGAGATTATAAATAAAAAATATTTCTATATACTATTTGCTGCCTGATCAATGTAGGATTATGAACTAAATATATTATTAGGATAATATTTACCCGTTTTGGTATATACGATATTAAATGTAAAACCAATGACAGCAATTGAGCCTTTAAACATTGGATACAAATTAGTAAATTATCTAAAAGTGATTGTCTGTCATTCTTACTTATTTTTCTCGGAGGTCGATGTTGTTATGAATTCATACAGCTGGGGTGACTGTAGTGATGTATCCATTACAAAGAATGCTCTCCGATCTGTAGGAATAAACACAGGATTCCAGAAGAATAATTAAAATAGTAGATTGAAAGGTCAACGGAGCCTCAAATAACACTATATCCTGTGGATTGTGAGTCCTGATAATGGTACACTAGGTATACATTCTGTTTGTTATCATTACCCCCAACTTTTTTTTATTTTAATTTTGTTTCTCATTTCAGACGTGTGCCTTCAGACGGTTCTAGCTGTTGCTTATACAGTTGAGGCATTGGTACCCTTGTCATCATTAATATCTCCTCTCCTCTTTGCCCTTAAGTCTCTTGTCCTATCTTAATCTTTCCCAATATTTATTTATTTATTTATTTATTTATGTTTGTATATAGGAAAAAAACAAATGTAAACAAGGAGAAAGCTACATTGTTTTAGTCTTATCTTTTACCTCCCTACACCTCCCCCTCCCTCCAACCCTTTTCTTAGACCCTATTATAGACCTTATTTATTTGAATCTTTCTTTCTTTGCTTATTTTTGGAGAGAGAGAGCACACCCCATGCTTACAATGTTATAGTTGATTTTGTGATTCCGTTTGTTTCCCCATTTTCTGGGATCGATTTTTCTCCTTTCTATCCTGCTCGCACCCTCCTCTCCCCTCATTATAACAGCAAATTGACATATGCACATAGTAAATTTTGAGAGAAGAGGGAAAAAGAAGAAAGGAGAATAGGGATATTATTTCTCCTTGTGTTTTATTATTAATTGGAAAAACTTTTAACCATAATGGAATGATTATTACGTTAGCGTTTCCAATTTCTTTATCCAATTATCCCAGTCTTCTATCTGGGTATATCCGCTACCTAAGTTCATTTAGATGCCCTTTTCCATTTTTGCCTGCCATGTGACTTGTGATATTACTTCTTGGGTACATGGAATTTCCCCTGTTTTCCAGTTTAGTGCTAAAAATAATTTAGCTGCGGTAATAATGTGTAGCGGTAGCATTAATACTTTTTTGTCACTTTTGGCTAATCTAAGTTTAACAACCACTTCAGGCTTAAAAACTAAATTTGTTTCAGTTATATTACATTGTTTATATCTTTCCAATATTTATTTATGGGTGTGCATTGCCACCAACTTTATATGTATAATACTGTATTACTGTCATTTTAATGTTTCTATCTCTATTTTTTACAGGTACATTTTTTTTTAAAATGTAAAAAATTGTATTAAGATAGATGTGAATTCCTATCATCACATGCAGAAAGAGTTACATCTATTGTCCTACATTCACAGTCATTGTCCTGTCCTATTCTTTACTTCTATAATCACGGACTTTATCACATTCCAGGAGAGATTGACTAATTACCTGTTGCCACAGTGCGGACTAACAGATTGTTCAGCTTGATGACAGGACTGAACACATTCTTTGTCTTGGTTTTGGGGTCCCTTTCTTCCTTATATTTAAGAACCATCTTATTCTTCTTTTTTCGGAGGAGAACAAGCAGATCATCTACAAGAAGAGCTTGTAATTCTGCAAGAAACAATGAGTTTGGGGTTAAATCAATGACAACAGGAAGCAAAGATAATCTGCAAATAGATATAGTCTTTCAAAATCTTTTTAGTCACTTACTACTAATAAAGTAACACTATTCATATTTTAAATTAAACAATGATTATAAAATATAACCATATCATCTGAATAAACAGAATTAAAACAAATAGCTTATCAAATAATATGTGGCAAATGTAAAACTGCAAATGTATGAATTAAAATGCCCATTTAATATTTTGTGGTAGATGTTTTTTGTCAAAACAATTTGACAAGATTATTATAGAGAAAATATTTTAACAACATATTTTACCAGATCAGGAGGAATTGTATAAAACACGCATGGTACAGATAACTGTAAATTTACTACATAAAATGCTAATTCAAGCTAAAAAAGGCAAGCTATGACTATGGGAAATTTTTACCAAATCAGCTCTTTTTGGCTACATTTTGCAATTAGGTTTGGTGTGTATTGAAAGCTACATATTTTTGGAACTGTCTACTATATAGTATTACTATTGTACAAGTAGATTTGTCTTTTAATCTTCGTACATACCAGTTGTCTTGTTGTTTGCTCTTTTCCATGTCACTAGCCCTGCATGGATGAAATGTTTTTTAGTGAGGTCCAAGTGCTGTGGATTAAGAAGAAATTGTCTGTGTTACTGATTTGATAAACATTATAAAAGCGATATATATATATATATTTTGTGCAGTTCCAGTTATGAGCACTAGAGACGCCATGGCCATCTATTTCCACACACTGCCTACACGTTGTGTGTGAAGACCTTTTCATGTGAGTTATTCTATTTAATTCTATTTAATTATATTTGACCCATGAGTGGGTGGGCAAGAGGGGCAATTGGCCCCTGGGCCACTAGCATACAGGGGTTGTGGACTGCTGATTGGGATTTTTGTTGAGGGAAGTTAGCAGGAGTGAGGCAGCAGACAGGATTTGTGCTGGATCTTTGGTAGCCACGGACTGTATGGGTTTGTGCGTGGTCTAGTCGCCTGCGATCTCTATGCTCTTGTGACCCGGACTGGATAATTGGGATATTTCCTGAAGGATTGCAATATCTGGGGTTGGCTAGGCTGCCAGACTGTGATAGAGGTATTTATTAGTGACCAGGTGAGATAGCGCTCAGTACATGCATAACACCTGCCAGTTATAATTGTTGGCAACGAAGTAGCAAGAAACAGAGTGTGTGTCTTCTAGACACTCAGATGTCTGTGAATGATCCATCATACTGTGCAGGTCATGCTGATGAAGGTTGCAGGAATAGATTATGTCATGCCTTACAACTCCAACAACCTCCATCTGTCAGTTCTGTAGACAAACTGCGCGGTGTGAGACCATCCATGCAGAGATCTGTGAGTTTTGTGTGCAGTAAAAGCCAAATCATTGTACCCCTGTACCCAGGGTTAATAGTTGCCATCCTGCTTCCTTGAATTATAGAATATAATATCCCCTCCCAGGCTTACTGCAAACTCTGCTGCCGTAGGATGCTTGCTCTTTTTCAGTGCCGTTGTATCCAGATTTTTCTGAATATCTGCCAGTATTTGCTCTTTCTCGATCGTAGCAATTGATCCATTTACATCTTTTAGTATAGCGCGGCACCGTTCCAGGCAGAGACGCAGGGCTTTAATTTCATTTGATCCAGCTGTAAGAAGATAAATTATAGAATCTCTCAGATGATTTGTGAAATGTAGAGATGCTGGTTTATAAGTAAAATCCTCAAACATTTACACTGGTCTCTATTACAAAGAGTACCCTGGAGTAAATAAGGTTCCATGAGAGGTATTATGGGAAGGCCATAGACAGTACATGGATATTGATAGAATATGAGTAAATGTAAGCTCATTGGAGCAGAGCCCTCAGCACCTTCTGTTCCTGTGCGTCCAACTTGTCTTGTTTCAACTGCTTTTTGTTGTTAGTTCACCTATTCTGCAGCGCAGTAGAATTTATTGTTGCTTTATAAATGATAATAGTAAAAATGTGACTAATGGTTAACATCTAACGATGTCGCTAATGGAAAGATGTTGGTGACATTTTATTAGGGAAACATGAAAGTGATTGTCAGAGATGAAAGTTAGCAGATAAAAGATGTTCTCACCTTCTGTGTGTTTAATGATATTCTCCAAACGCAGAGGATACTTGGTAACATGCCGCATCTCACACACAAGCAGGTCTTCAAGCAGGAGGTTCATACAGTCAGGTTCACTCTCTACATGCTGTGTTTCATGGGTGAGAAAGAACAGGCGCACAAGAAATATAAATATAGAAAGAAAAAAAAATATTGCAATTAGAACACAGAATAAGAAAATCTACCAGTATGGCTTTAAAATAGAAGGTGAGAATTAGATAAATAATTTTTTCAAATGCATGCACGGAAAAAAGATAAACATATTGCAGCAAACTTAGAAAAATGTATAATGAGTTTTATTCAGCCTTCAAACCCTTGTGGTCTGATGAAGACACCTTAGGGTGTCAAAACATTGTCATGTTATAGGTTTGTTGGGTGCATAAAACTCCACTGACATTACAAATCACTGTGCTGGGGACATTTACCGGTATCGTCTAGTGAAGTTGGGGACAGGGGACAGGAACATTACAAAACCTACAGCACTGTATATTACTGACTTGTCAATGGATAGAAAACACCAGGGTTCAAATCCTGCAGGAAAGGAGGGGAGGTGTAAGGTAAAACATATAGGGAGCTCTCTATGTGGTGGTAGGCGTAGTACCTTAATAAGGCTTCTTAACTTGCTGTTCTTGTGCTTTTTGTTCTTAATCAGTTCAAGTGCAGATCTCTGGTTACAGCAATACTTCACTGTTTCCTTCACAATGTCATCTGCAGCTCTGTCAAACTAAACAACCCAGACAAACAAGAATTAGTGTAGTGTTAACACAGAGAAAGAATAAGAGAGCAATAAGGAAGAGTTTGTGTTATCACGTCCCTTTTGTTCTGAAGGGTCTGCTGCTAAGGACAATAAATAAACATTCCTTCATGTAAAAAAAGAGTTATCAAAATACTAAGGGAGAGGGTCCACCACATGTGACAGCCAGTAGAGGTGTGCACATAGAATCTACCTCCAGTCTCTGCATTGTACACACCTGAGTGTATTCATGCTCCTTACATAGTCTCTTAGTGCAGCTCAGACCCAATAGCATACAGTAGGAGTGGAGGACACAGAAACTTAGCTTCATATCCAGCCTCTCTATCCACTCTCCTTGCATGCTCACCTTGTGCCAGGTTCTCACCTGATCATTATAAAATTCAGGCTGATGGCAACTACTGGAAGGCAAAAAGGTGGTAGGGGTATTGCAGAGATAACAAAGGGATCAGGAGAGACATATAAAAGGCATTAGATAGTTTGGGGAGAAACACACAAGGAGGTGAGGGTAATGCAGAGTGAGAAACAGGATGAAGGAGGTCACAAGAGACACACAGGGGATGAAGGGTTCAAGGTAGACACACAGAGGATTGAAGTGGTAAGGCGACATGCACATAACGATGAGAGATAAACAGGGGTGTGACTTTGTTAAGAAGAGACAACAAAAGGAGTGATGGAGTCCAAAGATACTCAGAAGAGGTTGAAGAGAGACACCCAGGGGCTTTAGTGACAGATACATGTTAACTGATGAGGGAGTTCCAGCAGACAACTCAAGCCCGGTACTAAATACCCTAGATTCATCATTTGCATGAACGGCTCCTGAAATCGCATGATATCAATGAAAACTGTATCTCCATTTGTATCTTCAGAAGACATACCTCAGAAGTATTTCACAGCTAAGACATCCTTTCTCATACCCCATCAATGGAAGAAATGTTGTGCTTTTCTCAAAAAGGCAACTCTTTTTATATGACTAAATTTCAGATTTTTGACTGATAATAAAAGTACTCACGTGGGATAGTAAGATTCCACCGATTTCTTTGACAGTAGGTCCACTTAGAAGTACCTGCTTCAAGGATACCAGCAGGGAGTCTGGCGGGAAGGTGAAAATATGTGAGCATCATAATAGAGATTGATCAAGGTTTCCTGTAGCACAGTACTTATATAGTGTCCATCTGATAAACTATTCACATTGGATTGAATTACAATAGTCTACATTTTGTGTTATTCTAAATATAAATTTTCACAGTGGCCTGCAGGTTACGGAGAAGATACCCCGTTGCTAACACTGAGAGCAGAATACTCCTACCTAAGTAGCGCATAATTAGAATGTCCGTACAACAGGTGGCTGACAAAGATGGACTACCCACTTAGTTATATAGGTTACAGACAGGGTCTAGTTGTGAAAGCTATTTAAAGAATTCATTTTGTCTCCCCAAATGGCTTGGTATTGTTTTATTTAATCTGTAGTGGACAATATCATGAACAGTTAGCACTCCCTTGTGGTAAGTATGGATCCATTTGCTCAGTGACTTTAATTTTAATTCTTAACTTTAGGGCATTTGCTCAGTTTTACTGTATACAATAAAAAAAATGTTCCATATCTTACTGTGGATAGCAATGAGCTGCGGAAGGTTAGGAAAGACAAGCTTCACTTCATCCGAAGACAGCAATGTCCCGTATGTCAAGTTCTGGAAGAATAATAAAATGCGGAGAACACGAAGGTGGGACTCTTCAGTCACAATGAGTTCTAGAACAAAAGATAAGAGAATGTATATAACATGATTACTAATGCCTAAGAACCTTGGTTTATAAACAACATGGAGGTTGTGGTCGTTACAGTGAAACCTATTTAACCGATTCAGTACTAAACGTTTCATAGACACAGACACTATAGAAACATTGTGAGTGACAATTATCTGTGTTCACTAAACAAGCATGTTACATACTGCCAGCTGAATAGAAGAGCTCAAGGTCGGCATTAATTATTTTCTTAACTTCTATTCTTACATTAAAGGGATACTATAGAGCTAGGAATACAAAGCTGTATTCCCGGCACTGTAGCTCCCTTTGCCTCCCCCTTACTTGCACTAAAGGGTTAAAACTCTTTATTTACTTATGTGACCCCAATGCCAATATGTCCCTCGGCGCTAATACACCTACACGGTCAAGTGCCGCATGCAATAGGCCTATAGTGTCAAGTGCCGCGTGCAATATATCTATTTTTGTGGTGACTTCCCAGTAACTGAAACCTATTTCCCAAATTTGGTAAAATAGTGAAAATGGATTTTAAAAAAAGAACGAATTTAATTAATTATTTATTATGTAATTCATTTGCAAATTTCTCTATTGTCCCAGGATTCTCATATGAAATTCAGGTCAATGTGTGTTTATTGTTAAATAAGCTAAATCACTACTTCAGGCCATTTTCGAAAATGTTAAATAATTGCTCAATAATTTGTCAAATACCATTGAGTTATTTAATTAATTCCCCATCGTGCAAGGAATTTTGGCTACACAGGTGAAGATGCATTTTGCTGCTCCTCCCAAAAAATGCTTCTTCACCCGTGTGTCTCGCAACCCCCTTTTTGAATTTCTTACCCTCTTTAGTGTATTTTCATGGCCTGTGGTAGAAGGGGAAGAGGCTGTAGAAGGAGGGGGGCAGGCGCTGGCAATAAGCACAGGGGCTGCACAGGCAGTCATAGGGACTTTAGAGGAGGGCACAGGGGCTCTAGGCACTGTGGTGGGGACACTTGGGCTGTAGAGGGAGACAGAGGCTGTGGTGGGGATGTAGCAGCTGTACGAGGAAAGGGCTGTGGTAGGGATACTTGGGCTGTAGGCTATGCCTTCCACAAAGAATACATAATGTGGCACTCTGTACAGTTTAGTAATATCAGGCATAGTTTGTCACCTTGGTGCCCACAAGCAATCGCCTGGATTTGTTTGTAAAGGAAATATCTGGAGATATGTGGGAGAAGTAAAATGCTCAGATACACACACACACAACACATCACACTTTATTATAGGTAAAAAATAATTTTAACACTTACCGTGTATCATCTCCTGTCTCAGAATTTCTTGTGGTTGTAACTGAGAAACCACATCCATACCCACGGTCTCTGACCAGGTCAGATACGTCCTGAAAGTGAACAGATGGCGTTAGGATTCAGAATTTCTATTTACTAAATTGACAGTTTTCAAGACAGATTCTCAGTGCACTCATGGGCATAATAGCACGTTTGGCACAGTTTGTGATAGAGTGATAAATATGGCCCATTTTCTTGACTTGAGTATTAAAGCTTTCAAAGGATGAACAGTAGTTATACCAGAGATTAACATCTGAATTGTAGGATGCTAGAGCAGTCCTTTATAACTAATCCATGACTATTGGCAATATGAGTAGTTATGTACGAAAATTATAGAAATAGTCCAGATTGCATCGTAATAAATTAAAATGTAATATTACGACATGCAATATTGCTTATTTAGGGCACAAAATCTCAAAATGAATGCACATGACTTGAATACACTTTTGGTGACACGTTTATTAGAAGAGAGCAATATCCGGTAGAACTATGGAATTGACAGTGGTTATAACCACTCTACAAGATCCTCGCAAAGATTAAAATGGCCGTGCTGGGGAACCTACCTATTATAGGAAGACATACATTAAATCTACACGTATCTAATAAGGAATGTAGAGAGATCTGCTCTATAATACATATAAATATACACTGAAACTCTACATAAGTCAAAGGCTGGAAAAGAGATTCAGCCACAATAAATATATATTTAAAAAAAAATTACAGAAAAAGACCTGGACGCATGGTATGGTGTATCAGCAGAGATGGTAAATACGTTTACAGTGAATGGTTACAGGGGGCCTGAGACAGACACATATGAGATTCTTCTCTAAGATTCAGTTATTGCTCTTACATTGAATGGCAATCTTTTTTGGCAATAAAAGCGGTTTTGAAAAATAAAATGTAACTTTTTTGTAACAATCTCCTGTTCTGGACTTAAAAACTAATATCTGCAAGAGCAAAATAATACTAACAGACTTTCTTGAATCCCCTTAGATCTTTTGCATAGATTTAATATTCAAATTATTTAATATATTTGGAATTTAGTATTGTGTAAAATATTTAAAGTTTATAATACTTTTTTAGTTTTTGATTATGGATATATTTTTTTATATAGAATATATTTTGTGATATTTTTACATTTTGAAAAAAAAAAAAAGCTTATCTAAAAAGATTAAATAATTTAAAATGCTTAACCAACAATATTAAATTGATGCCTATATATCTGTCCTTTTTGAAACCTATCCAATCTATGGCGAGATATATTGACCAGTAAATGACTATTATATGTGGCATTGCCAGTTTAAACAAAGCGCTTTCACACCCTAAAACCAGTTTCTAACCCCCTGGCACAAGCTCCCAGTGGATTGCTTTTGAAATGGCTACGGAGTAATTGAATGCTTATTTAATATTCTACTTACTTATTCGACGGTTTGAAAAATTTTAGAACCATCACTGGTTTGTTCTGTATCCAATCACCTAAAGCCACAAGATTAGAGGAACGCCCAAGAGGAGCTGTCCTCCTAAGTCTTCTTGTGTATGTGTAATGTGTCAAAGAGCCTTGGCTAAGAAAGCTAAAGGATTAGTCCAACGATAAGGAGCTAAACCGAATCTATCACACCAGCCAAGGGAAGCGATCAGTACTGCTCTGTGCTCAGCGTAGATACTGACTGGCATGAAACATCACATCATAGGCTTAGGTAAGGTGTCAGTTGATTATGCCATGTTAGTGACATCAATGATCCAGGCTCTGGCTATGTCAGTTGATTATGAGCAAATCCATATTTTAAAGGGACAGTAACATAATTTACCATCCAATTTACCTTAACTATAAGTATTTTCCAGATTTAAAAAAATATATTTCTATTAAAATAAAACAGGGAAAACAATCCACAAAATTTCTAATTCAAATAAATAACTAGTAACGGTATCATGAGTTACCACAACTGATCCTTATAGCACGCCTTATTATGGCTCTGAATTCCACGTAAAATATATTATGTATATTATATATAGAGCTCTGAATTCCACGTATAATGTATTATGTATATTATATATAGAGCTCTGAATTCCACATATAATGCATTATGTATATTATATATAGAGCTCTGAATTCCATGTATAATGTATTATGTATATTATATATAGAGCTCTGAATTCCACATATAATGTATTATGTATATTATATATAGAGCTCTGAATTCCCCATATAATGTATTATGTATATTATATATAGAGCTCTGAATTCCACGTATAATGCATTATGTATATTATATATAGAGCTCTGAATTCCACGTATAATGCATTATGTATATTATATATAGAGCTCTGAATTCCCCATATAATGCATTATGTATATTATATATAGAGCTCTGAATTCCACCTATAATGCATTATGTATATTATATATAGAGCTCTGAATTCCACGTATAATGTATTATGTATATTATATATAGGGCTCTGATCTGAATTCCACATATAATGTATTATGTATATTATATATAGGGCTATGAATTCCACATATAATGTATTATGTATATTATATATAGAGCTCTGAATTCCACATATAATGCATTATGTATATTACATATAGAGCTCTGAATCCCACCTATAATGTATTATGTATATTATATATAGGGGCTCTAAATTCCCCATATAATGCATTATGTATATTATATATAGGGCTCTGAATTCCACATATAATGCATTATGTATATTATATATAGAGCTCTGAATTCCACATATAATGTATTATGTATATTATATATAGGGCTCTGAATTCCACATATAATGCATTATGTATATTATATATAGGGGCTCTGAATTCCACATATAATGTATTATGTATATTACATATAGAGCTCTGAATTCCACATATAATGTATTATGTATATTAAATATAGGGCTCTGAATTCCACATATAATGCATTATGTATATTATATATAGGGCTCTGAATTCCACATATAATGCATTATGTATATTATATATAGAGCTCTGAATTCCACATATAATGTATTATGTATATTATATATAGAGCTCTGAATTCCACATATAATGCATTATGTATATTATATATAGGGCTCTGAATTCCAAATATAATGTATTATGTATATTATATATAGAGCTCTGAATTCCACATTAATGTATTATGTATATTATATATAGAGCTCTGAATTCCACATATAATGCATTATGTATATTATATATAGGGCTCTGAATTGCACATTTAATGCATTATGTATATTATATATAGAGCTCTGAATTCCACCTATAATGTATTATGTATTATATATAGAGGCTCTAGATTCCATTAATGTATTATGTATATTATATATAGAGCTCTAGATTCTATATAATGTATTATGTATATTATATATAGAGCTCTGAATTCCATTTATAATGTATTATGTATATTATATATAGAGCTCTGAATTCCACGTATAATGCATTATGTATATTATATATAGGGCTCTGAATTCCACATATAATGCATTATGTATATTATATATAGAGCACTGAATTCCACGTATACTGTATTATGTATATTATATATAGAGCTCTGAATTCCACGTATAATGTATTATGTATATTATATATAGAGCTCTGAATTCCACATATAATGCATTATGTATATTATATATAGAGCTCTGAATTCCACATATAATGTATTATGTATATTATATATAGAGCTCTGAATTCCACCTATAATGCATTATGTATCTTATATATAGGGCTCTGAATTCCATATATATTGTATATTATATATTATATATAGGGCTCTGAATTCCACATTAATGTATTATGTATATTATATATAGAGCTCTGAATTCCACATATAATGCATTATGTATATTATATATAGAGCTCTGAATTCCACATATAATGTATTATGTATATTATATATAGGGGCTCTGAATTCCACATATAATGTATTATGTATATTATATATAGAGCTCTGAATTCCACATATAATGTATTATGTATATTATATATAGAGCTCTGAATTCCACATATAATGCATTATGTATATTATATATGGAAATCTGAATTCCACATATAATGCATTATGTATATTATATATGGGGAAATACAGATTCCACATATAATGTATTATGTATATATTATATATAGGGCTCTGAATTCCACATATAATGCATTATGTATATTATATATAGAGCTCTGAATTCCACATATAATGCATTATGTATATTATATATAGAGCTCTGAATTCCACGTATAATGTACTTTGTATATTATATATAGGGCTCTGAATTCCACGTATGATGCATTATGTATATTATACATAGGGCTCTGAATGCCACGTATAATGCATTATGTATATTATATATAGAGCTCTGAATTCCACATATAATGCATTATGTATATTATATATAGAGCTCTGAATTCCACATATAATGTATTATGTATATTATATATAGAGCTCTGAATTCCCCGTATAATGTATTATGTATATTATACATAGGGCTCTGAATTCCACATATAATGCATTATGTATATTATATATAGGGCTCTGAATTCCACATATAATGTATTATGTATATTATATATAGGGCTCCGAATTCCACATATAATGCATTATGTATATTATATATAGAGCTCTGAATTCCACATATAATGCATTATGTATATTATATATAGGGCTCCGAATTCCACATATAATGCATTATGTATATTATATATAGAGCTCTGAATTCCACATATAATGCATTATGTATATTATATATAGAGCTCTGAATTCCACATATAATGCATTATGTATATTATATATAAGGCTCTGAATTCCACATATAATGTATTATGTATATTATATATAGGGCTCTGAATTCCACATATAATGCATTATGTATATTATATATAGAACTCTGAATTCCACGTATGATGCATTATGTATATTATATATAAGGCTCTGAATTCCACATATAATGCATTATGTATATTATATATAGGGCTCTGAATTCCACATATAATGCATTATGTATATTATATATAGGGCTCCGAATTCCACATATAATGCATTATGTATATTATATATAGAGCTCCGAATTCCACATATAATGCATTATGTATATTATATATAGGGCTCTGAATTCCACGTATAATGTATTATGTATATTATATATAGAACTCTGAATTCCACGTATAATGTATTATGTATATTATATATAGAGCTCTGAATTCCACATATAATGCATTATGTATATTATATATAGAGCTCTGAATTCCACATATAATGTATTATGTATATTATATATAGAGCTCTGAATTCCACCTATAATGCATTATGTATCTTATATATAGGGCTCTGAATTCCATATATATTGTATATTATATATTATATATAGGGCTCTGAATTCCACATTAATGTATTATGTATATTATATATAGAGCTCTGAATTCCACATATAATGCATTATGTATATTATATATAGAGCTCTGAATTCCACTTACAATGTATTATGTATATTATATATGGAGCTCTGAATTCCACGTATAATGCATTATGTATATTTTATATAGAGCTCTGAATTTCACGTATAATGTATTATGTATATTATATATAGAGCTCTGAATTCCACCTATAATGCATTATGTATATTATATATAGGGCTCTGAATTCCACCTATAATGTATATGTATATTATATATAGGGCTCTGAATTCCACGTATAATGCATTATGTATATTATATATAGAGCTCTGAATTCCACCTATAATGCATTATGTATATTATATATAGGGCTCTGAATTCCACATTAATGTATTATGTATATTATATATAGAGCTCTGAATTCCACATATAATGCATTATGTATATTATATATAGAGCTCTGAATTCCACATATAATGTATTATGTATATTATATATAGGGCTCTGAATTCCACATATAATGCATTATGTATATTATATATAGAGCTCCGAATTCCACATATAATGCATTATGTATATTATATATAGAGCTCTGAATTCCACATATAATGTATTATGTATATTATATATAGGGCTCTGAATTCCACGTATGATGCATTATGTATATTATACATAGGGCTCTGAATTCCACGTATAATGCATTATGTATATTATACATAGAGCTCTGAATTCCACATATAATGCATTATGTATATTATATATAGAGCTCTGAATTCCACATATAATGTATTATGTATCTTATATATAGGGCTCTGAATTCCATATATATTGTATATTATATATTATATATAGGGCTCTGAATTCCACATTAATGTATTATGTATATTATATATAGAGCTCTGAATTCCACATATAATGCATTATGTATATTATATATAGAGCTCTGAATTCCACATATAATGTATTATGTATATTATATATAGGGCTCTGAATTCCACGTATAATGCATTATGTATATTATATATAGAGCTCTGAATTCCACCTATAATGCATTATGTATATTATATATAGGGCTCTGAATTCCACATTAATGTATGTATATTATATATAGGGCTCTGAATTCCACGTATAATGCATTATGTATATTATATATAGAGCTCTGAATTCCACCTATAATGCATTATGTATATTATATATAGGGCTCTGAATTCCACATTAATGTATTATGTATATTATATATAGAGCTCTGAATTCCACATATAATGCATTATGTATATTATATATAGAGCTCTGAATTCCACATATAATGTATTATGTATATTATATATAGGGCTCTGAATTCCACATATAATGCATTATGTATATTATATATAGAGCTCCGAATTCCACATATAATGCATTATGTATATTATATATAGAGCTCTGAATTCCACATATAATGTATTATGTATATTATATATAGGGCTCTGAATTCCACGTATGATGCTCTGAATTCCATATAATGCATTATGTATATTATATATAGGGCTCTGAATTCCAGGTATATTATATATAGCTCTGAATTCCACGTATAATGCATTATGTATATTATACATAGAGCTCTGAATTCCACATATAATGCATTATGTATATTATATATAGAGCTCTGAATTCCACATATAATGTATTATGTATATTATATATAGAGCTCTGAATTCCCCGTATAATGTATTATGTATATTATACATAGGGCTCTGAATTCCACATATAATGCATTATGTATATTACATATAGAGCTCTGAATTCCACCTATAATGTATTATGTATATTATATATAGAGCTCTGAATTCCACATATAATGTATTATGTATAGTATATATAGGGCTCTGAATTCCACGTATAATGTATTATGTATAGTATATATAGGGCTCTGAATTCCACGTATAATGCATTATGTATATGATATATAGAGCTCCGAATATTATATATATATTATATATAAGGGCTCTGAATTCCACATATAATGTATTATGTATAGTATATATAGGGCTCTGAATTCCACGTATAATGTATTATGTATAGTATATATAGGGCTCTGAATTCCACGTATAATGCATTATGTATATTATATATAGGGCTCTGAATTCCACATATAATGTATTATGTATATTATATATAGGGCTCTGAATTCCAGATATAATGCATTATGTTTATTATATATACTTGACAAAATACTTGAATGCAGAAAATGTCTATTTACTAATGTCTATTTATTCTGTCTAGTCTTTCATTGACCAGCAACTTGTGTCCGGTGTGAATTACTCTATGGAAGCGTGCACGCATATATTTTAATAAGGACAGGGGCAGATACACAAAGATTATCAAATACTTGATTTGATCCAAAACAATCTAGGGATCCAGATTTTGAGATCCCTGCTTTAGAGTTACATAGTTACATTGTAACGTTGGTACTAGTGGGTTATGCCCTTGGAGAGATCCCTGGAATCCCTCATCGATGCTCTGTTAGTTTGGACCACTGAGACATAACCCTGCCTGGAGATAATGGTAGTAGTCAGGGACGAAGGTGCATGTAGCACTGCACCGAAACACGCGTTGGGTGTTCACTTTTTCACTGGGCACCTTATTTTTTGATTCACTTTTGATTTAACATGTTGTTCTAATTACTTACTTTCACCTTTTTCCTCCCTTTTGTTTCTATGTCTTTCTAGCAAGATTACCAGGGAGAGTGGCTTTGCTGCATTATTAATTCAGGCCAGT
This sequence comes from Pelobates cultripes, assembly GCA_933207985.1. Taxonomy (NCBI): domain Eukaryota; kingdom Metazoa; phylum Chordata; class Amphibia; order Anura; family Pelobatidae; genus Pelobates; species Pelobates cultripes. Next base: position 14,306,438 of record OW240912.1, read on the forward strand.
ATTTTACCGACATTAGAACTTCCTTGCTATCCCTTCCTCTCCGTTACTTGCTTTCTGTGATTATTTGAGCACATGTTTTGGCTATAGATCGCATAGTTCCATTGGACATCTTGTTAGACTAGTTGTTATAATTACCATCACCTGTTGATATATATCTATACAACCTAATAAGACACTAGTATTCAGAAGGAGTACCTTGACAATTTGCTAAATAACTCCTGTTTGTTTTGACGTTTGACTGGAAGCTGCACTTTAGGATTACTCAGATGTAATGCACTTTAGGATTACATCTAAATAATATACTCAGATATTAACTGTAATACTTCTGTTTTATATATTTAATTGGAGCCGTACCAATAAAGCTCTTTTTACCTAATCAGGAACAATATTGAGACCGCTATCTGCTTTGTCTTATACGGACATAGGAATTAACCCTATAGGGTTAGGACTACCCAGACTGTGTGTGTTTCATAGCTTGCAATTCTCTAGATACATATTGCTAAATACATTTTTTTATAATTTTTGTTTTCTTTTTAGCTTTATATCCTCTATATAATCTTTAGCTGACTAATACAAGTTGTGGCATTCGCTAGAGAGGCACATTTTTATGTTCGAGAGATCAGTATTTCAATAGTTTAGGTTCTCGTTTAAGTGGGTTAGCGAGGTTCACATGTCAGGAAAGGGTAAACAGAGGAGTGACATAGAGACGAAGCATGACATGTGCAATCATTGTATGAACACGGCTTTACAAGGTAGTATATACTAGGTTGATTCTATCCTCTTGTCTGGCTAGGCAGGGAATAAGTGGTTGCATATTGCGCTAGACTTGAACCAGAAACAAGCCTACAGGCAGGGCCAGATTAAGAGCCCAGTGGGCCTGGTGCTGACAATTATGACGGGCCTAATTACAGAATCATATCGACCAAAAACATTAAAACACTCCCAAGCATCATGTATCTGATGGAGATGGTCCTGGAGAGAAAGAAAACAGAAGCTATAAGAAAACACATACCCTAGGCTAATCTCTCTCTAATTTATGTTTTCATCTTTCAAGTAAATCCATAACCCCTAACAGCAGTGTCCAGTCAAGCAGGAAGTCAATGGGCACGGTAAAAGGGTGTGCCACTGACACAAATCACGTAACCTGCCAAAAGGGGCGGAAATGCCCAAAAAGTGGACATGTCTGCCCAAAGAATTAGAAGGCCAGCCTGGCATGAATGCATGTCAGGCTGCCTGCCAATCATGCAGCTGGCCAACTAAGCGCATACTATGCAGACAGCACTCTGAGCTTGGCATAAAAGCATCTAATGATGCGCTCACTCAAAGCTTTCTAAGGACTGTCCCCTAGCACTCGCTGGTCCACTTGTCTCCTTACCTTCTTACTAGCAGGCAGAAGCTCCTGGTATAAAGTCTGGGACAGAGAAAAGCTGTATGTAGTGAGTGTAGAAGAAAGGGAACATGCCACAGTGTTAGAGAGACCAAAGTCAGCATTACCTTAAAGGGTCACTATAGGGTCAGTAACACAAACATGAATTCATGACCCTACAGTGTTAACACCACCATCTAGCCCCCCTGGGCCACTCATGCCTCCATAAATATAACAAAATCTTACTATATTCAAGCCTGAAGCTGTAACTCTGCATGCTATTAGACTCATAAAAACAAGCAGTCTGCTGACATCATTAGAAGTGGTGGCCTGATCCAATCACAGTGCTTCCCCATAGGATTGGCTGAGACTGACAAGGAGGCAGATCAGAGTCAGAGCCAGCATGATTCAAACACAGCCCTGGCCAATCAGCATCTCCTTATAGAGATGAATTGAATTAATGAATCTATATGAGGAACGTTCAGTGTCTGCATGCAGAGGGAGGAGACACTGAATGTTTGGATGAATGTTTTAGGCAGCCCGGGAAGGATCTCTAACAGCCATCTGAGGAGTGGCCAGTGAAGTTATCACTAGGCTGTAATGTAAAGACTGCATTTTCTCTGAAAAGACAGTGTTAACAGCAAAAAGCCTGACGGTAATGATTCTACTCACCAGAACAAATTCAATAAGCTGTAGTTGTTCTGGTGACTATAGTGTCCCTTTAACTATATTCATTGTCAGCCAGTCCACACAAGTTTTGTTCCCATACATCCCTCTTAAGTTTCCATACTTAAGTAAGAGTATGTGAAAAGTAGTTAGGGTTGCCACCTTTCTTGGGTAAAAAACAATTTGCATAATTAAATATGTATGGGTGACATGATGTAAATCACAAGGAGTGACATACGAGAAAATGCTGTAAAATCACCAAAAAAACTACTTAGTTTGATTCTGCTGTATAGATGGATTCCTCCCAGTGCCCCCATGTCTCCCAGTGCCCTCATGACTCAGTGCCCCCATGTGTCGATTACTCCAGGTCTCAGTGTTCCTATGTATCAGTGTCTCAGTGCCCCATGTCTCCCAGTGTTGCCTAGTGTCGTGTCCCCAGGTCTCCCAGTGATCCTATGTATCACAGTGTCTCAATGCCCCATGTATCCCAGGGTCCCCATGTCACTAGGACACTAGGAAGACGGGGAGACCTGGGGACACGGGGAGACCTAGTGACACGGAGACACCAGTGACACTGGGAGACTAGGAGACTCTGGCTGGGACACATGGGGACAATGGGAAAATAGGGGACACTTGAAGACATGGGGACACAGACACCAGGGACACAGACACTAGAGACACTGGTTGAGGGACATGAGAACATTGAGACATGGGGGCACTGGGAGACATGGGGACACTGAGACACCACACTAGGGACACTAGCTTGGAGACATGGGGACATTGTGACACTTGAGGCACTGAGAGACATGGAGACACTAGGAGACATGGGGACAGTGAGACACTGGCAGACTGGGGGCACTGGGAGACTAGGGGTCACTGGAGACAGGGGGCACTGAGACACCAGGGACACTGCTGGGAGACATGGGGACACTGTGTCCCCATGTGTCTGTGTCATAATATCTCCCAATGTCCCTTAGTGTCTCAGTGTCTGCCATAATGTCTCCCAATGTCCCTTAGTGTCTCAGTGTCTGCCATAATGTCTCCCAGTGTCCCCAGTGTCTGTCTCAGTGTCTGCCATAATGTCTCCCAGTGCCCCTTAGTGTCTCAGTGTCTGCCATAATGTCTCCCAGTGTCCCTTAGTGTCTCAGTGTCTGCCATAATGTCTCCCAATGTCCCTTAGTGTCTCAGTGTCTGCCATAATGTCTCCCAGTGTCCCTTAGTGTCTCAGTGTCTGCCATAATGTCTCCCAGTGTCCCTTAGTGTCTCAGTGTCTGCCATAATGTCTCCCAGTGTCCCTTAGTGTCTCAGTGTCTGCCATAATGTCTCCCAGTGTCCCTTAGTGTCTCAGTATCTGCCATAATGTCTCCCAATGTCCCTTAGTGTCTCAGTGTCAGCCATAATGTCTCCCAATGCCCCTTAGTGTCTCAGTATCTGCCATAATGTCTCCCAATGTCCCTTAGTGTCTCAGTGTATGCCATAATGTCTCCCAGTGTCCCTTAGTGTCTCAGTGTCTGCCATAATGTCTCCCAGTGCCCCTTAGTGTCTCAGTGTCAGCCATAATGTCTCCCAATGCCTCTTAGTGTCTCAGTATCTGCCATAATGTCTCCCAATGTCCCTTAGTGTTTCAGCCATAATGTCTCCCAATGCCCCTTAGTGTCTCAGTGTCTGCCATAATGTCTCCCAGTGTCCCTTAGTGTCTCAGTGTCTGCCATAATGTCTCCCAATGTCCCTTAGTGTCTCAGTGTCTGCCATAATGTCTCCCAGTGCCCTTAGTGTCTCAGTGTCTGCCATAATGTCTCTCAATGTCCCTTAGTGTCTCAGTGTCTGCCATAATGTCTCCCAGCGTCCCTTAGTGTCTCAGTGTCTGCCATAAAGTCTCCCAAAGTCCCTTAGTGTCTCAGTGTCTGCCATAATGTCTCCCAAAGTCCCTTAGTGTCTCAGTGTCTGCCATAATGTCTCCCAAAGTCCCTTAGTGTCTCAGTGTCTGCCATAATGTCTCTCAATGTCCCTTAGTGTCTCAGTGTCTGCCATAATGTCTCCCAGTGTCTGCCATAATGTCTCTCAGTGTCCCTTAGTGTCCCAGTGTCTGCCACAATGTCTCCCAGTGCCCTTTAGTGTCTCAGTGTCTGCCATAATGTCTCTCAATGTCCCTTAGTGTCCCAGTGTCTGCCATAATGTCTCTCAATGTCCCTTAGTGTCTCAGTGTCTGCCATAATGTCTCCCAATGTCCCTTAGTGTCTCAGTGTCTGCCATAATGTCTTCCAGTGCCCCTTAGTGTCTCCCATAATGTCTCCCAATGTCTCTTAGTGTCTCAGTGTCTGCCATGATGTCTCCCAGTGTCCCTTAGTGTCTCAGTGTCTGCCATAGTGTCTC
>OW240912.1:14310942-14339458 GCA_933207985.1 Pelobates cultripes
TGCCAATAAAATAAAGCCAGGTGGAATCCCTAAGAGTAGTGTGTAAAAAAATAAATAAATAAAAAAATGTAAAAAAATAAATATATATATATATATATATATATTTTTTTTTTTTTTTAAATCAATGGGCCTATTCCATGGGCCTGGGCCTGGGCCTGGAGCTGCAGCTCTATTAGCCCCTATGTTAATCCGGCCCTGCCTACAGGAAGCATATGACAGGCATGTGTGAAAATACTACTGATGTTTATAGATTTGAGGTGTTCTAAACAGAGGAAATAAAAAGTGAATGCAATCAAAGTTATAACATGTTAGGAAGGTAAAGCACTTGGTTTGGTATGATTCTACACAGGACATGTAGCCTATGCCACTTAGAGTCCAAGTCTGATGAGGTAGCTTGGTACCGGGTTCTGCCTCCCCTTCTTGCTCTTTCCGTGTGCGGCGTCGAACTAGGAAAGATGGTGACCTCCATGGGCCGACGTTCTTGTGTGCCAGGCAGCTTAAGGGGTCTACCTCTGGGTCATGCTGCTCCTGCCGAGGGAGTCTGGATCTCCATGGTCGAGGTGGGTAGTAGCATCCATGCTGCTGGGCTTGTCGGAAGAGCGTTGCCTGCCGCTGTAGCTTCTTGCGCTTTCTCAATGGGCCTATTCCATGGGCCTGGGCCTGGGCCTGGAGCTGCAGCTCTATTAGCCCCTATGTTAATCCGGCCCTGCCTACAGGAAGCATATGACAGGCATGTGTGAAAATACTACTGATGTTTATAGATTTGAGGTGTTCTAAACAGAGGAAATAAAAAGTGAATGCAATCAAAGTTATAACATGTTAGGAAGGTAAAGCACTTGGTTTGGTATGATTCTACACAGGACATGTAGCCTATGCCACTTAGAGTCCAAGTCTGATGAGGTAGCTTGGTACCGGGTTCTGCCTCCCCTTTTTGCTCTTTCCGTGTGCGGCGTCGAACTAGGAAAGATGGTGACCTCCATGGGCCGACGTTCTTGTGTGCCAGGCAGCTTAAGGGGTCTACCTCTGGGTCATGCTGCTCCTGCCGAGGGAGTCTGGATCTCCATGGTCGAGGTGGGTAGTAGCATCCATGCTGCTGGGCTTGTCGGAAGAGCGTTGCCTGCCGCTGTAGCTTCTTGCGCTTTCTCGCTTTGTTAGCCTGCGGGGAAGGGGTGGTGGTTGTGTATATGCTTGCTGCTTCGTGTAGTAGGATGACCCCCGGGACCCGCTTGGGTTTCAGCAGGCGTATAGAGTGATTCTCTGGGTTGCTCTCCTTCAGGAGATTAATTTGGTGTCGCTTCAATAAGAGCCTCCAATTTGGCCCAGAAATCAGCAAAGGTTGCATCCAGTCGCTCCAGCACATATTCAGCCGCACCTCCTCGTGTTTCCATGGGCTGATTCAGACCTGGCTGGTGGAGCAGAGGCCTGGCCACCATCTTAGGTGAGTCAGCCGCGATCAGGCATCGTGGTATGATAGCTGTGTAGGGTCGACAGAGGTGCCAGCCAGTGGATACCAGGATAACCCCCGCCGGTCCAGAGGGGGAGGGGGGGAGAGAAGATAGCTTTGTTCACCGGGACCACATAGTAAATGAAGGAGCTCGGAGAGCGGCCGTCTCTTCAGAGCTCAGGCTTGTGTAGGCCACTGGCCACTATCAGGACGTACCGGGTCCAGACAGGCTCACAACGAGTATCCTCCGGTGCACCGAAGACCCCTTGGCAATATGAGTGCTTAATGCGGTCTGATTGATGGGTGGCCCGGGTGTAAATCTTGATTTATTGGGGCCAGATGCAGGAGCTCTTGCAGAGCACGTCTGGCTTCCTTGGCAGTCAAGCTCTGCCCCCCTCTTTTATTATTTGTGTAATGAAAAGAGACATCCATCAAGTTCAGTCTTTCTCACATCTGTTTTTGCTGTTGATCCAAAAGGAGGCAAAAAAAAATAATCTAATTTGAAGCATTTCCAATTTTGCAACGAACCTGGAAAAACGTCCCCTTCACATTTATCCATTAAGAAGATATTAATCCCAATGTCAGTTTTATCATTAAGAAGATATTAATCAAAAATGTTAAATTATAAACCTAAATATTTTGCAAGTATGCATCCAGTGAGCATAATTTCCCAGTCTCATTGCCCAATTCATTTATTACTTCTACATTCACAGCCATTGCCCCATCTCATTCATTGTTCTACATCCACAGCCCCCATCTCATTCATTGTTTTACATTCACAGCCATTGCCCCATCTCATTCATTGTTTTACATTCACAGCCATTGCCCCATCTCATTCATTGTTTTACATTCACAGCCATTGCCCCATCTCATTCATTGTTCTACATCCACAGCCATTGCCCCATCTCATTCATTGTTCTACATCCACAGCCATTGCCCCATCTCATTCATTGTTTTACATTCACAGCCATTGCCCCATCTCATTCATTGTTTTACATTCACAGCCATTGCCCCATCTCATTCATTGTTTTACATTCACAGCCATTGCCCCATCTCATTCATTATTTTACATCCACAGCCATTGCCCCATCTCATTCATTATTTTACATCACAGCCATTGCCCCATCTCATTCATTGTTTTATATTCACAGCCATTGCCCCATCTCATTCATTGTTTTACATTCACAGCCATTGCCCCATCTCATTCATTGTTCTACATCCACAGCCATTGCCCCATCTCATTCATTGTTTTACATCCACAGCCATTGCCCCATCTCATTCATTGTTTTACATCCACAGCCATTGCCCCATCTCATTCATTGTTCTACATCCACAGCCATTGCCTCACTCTTTACTTCTATAATCCAAGAGGAACACACGTAGCAGCTGATGATGCAGGGTGGCTGAATAGGTATTAACACTGTCCATAGCATTACAGTATGCTATCACCATATAACCAGCCACAAACAAGTCATAGTCGGCTGCCTCAGATTGCTGAGATTGCAAGTGTCAAATGGATGGGAAATTTGGTTTGTCCAATTAATTTTCACCCATCTGGGGTTCGCTTGTACATTTTCATTCCAAAGGAAATTCAGACGGACCAGTTTAAGTTTTAACCTCTCACTTGTTGCTGGTGGTTGATGGCTTTTATATAGAAGCAGAGCTCTCTATTGATTATTTCCCGCAATCCCCCCAGCTTCTGGGATACTTTTTCCAATCTCCACATGCCCATTACTACCCAATGCCACAGGTGAAGGGTTAAATCAATTCTCTCCACCAATTAAAGTACCCTATCTACCCCTTAATAATGGAGAGGGAGGAGGGAGGGGGCACAAAAAGTTTACTCAACATCAGATATCTTATTTCTTCTTAAAACTTATATGATTTAGTGTCAATAAAAAAATAAAAAAAAAGTAAATCCTGTTGCCATTAAAAAAAATTAATAAAAAAAAAAGGACCGGACTGCAAACTCTGAAAACAAAACTCCACAACACATAAATATGATCTGAACGCTCGCCTATTGAGGGCTCAGCACAGACTGATAGGTAGTTCCCTCCTTTTAAATAAATCCATAAACAAATTATCTGCATGAGCAAATTGTCATCCAACAAGTGATTCGTTCTCTTATTTGATGAGAATGCAATCTAGTTTTCTACCATAGTCTTAAATTAGAGGGACAAAGGTTTAAAAATATTATCAGGAAGTATTACTTTACTGAGAGGGTAGTGGATGCATGGAATAGCCTTCCAGCTGAAGTGGTAGAGGTTAACACAGTAAAGGAGTTTAAGCATGCGTGGGATAGACATAAGGCTATTCTAACTATAAGATAAGACTAGGGACTAATGAAAGTTTTTAGAAAATTGGGCAGACTAGATGGGCCGAATGGTTCTTATCTGCCGTCACATTCTATGTTTTCTATGTTTTTTTATCTGACCATTCAGTATTGGGAAGAATGGACGAATTGCCTGAAATTACAAGTCTTGTAAAGAAAGAATACGAGGTCTGTTTGGAAAGTATCCAGCCATGTAATATGAAAAATAGACACCTTTATTGAAGAAGATAAAAGATACAAGAAACAATCTGGGTGCAGAGCAAGTTCTGGGGATGATATCTGGGTACAGAGCAAGTGCTGGAGATGCTATCTAGGTGCCAGAGCAAGTGCTGGAGATGCAATATAAATCACATGGCCCAGAAGGGCCAGATTGGCTGCAGTAAGACTGTCTGGGTTGTCAGGGTGTCCCCTAATCGGAATCGCTGGGCAAAAGAGGTATGCCAGCCGGGGACTGCTGAGTGTTAGGGCGTACTATATGTTAAAGCACACATTGTGACGTACTGCACAGCACTTCGTAATGGCACTATGCAGTTATACTTCAATTATTATGTAAACATTACTATTGAGAAAACTATGCATATAATGTTTTTTTTTCAATAAATTAGAATTTATAAATGTGTACGTCACAACAAATGAAAACTTGTTTTTTTAAAAATTGTAGATAACATGTATTGGTGCAATACATGAGAAAAAATGTTAGTTTCTGTTAAACACAAATATAGCAAAAATGCCAATATTGCTGATCTCCTTAAGTAGAAAACAAGAAAAACATATCTTTCAGAGGGTACGGGGTAATTTCAATTGAACATTTGGATATAGTGTACTTTTGCTAAGCGTCATTGCTGTTATAGTGTTTGTTATTCTTTGCATTTCTGCATTATTAAAATTAAATGGTTTGTATATGTTTGGTGATGTTATACACTGGAGGTGTTTATGTTTGCTATAATATTTAGCACAACTATTTGTTGATTTTCAGGGTATTGTGAAATTAGTTAAAAAGTATCTTCTCTTATATTAATTTTTCCCCTGAAAAACGCACTAGGGCTTATTTTCAGGTAAAGTCTTATTTCGTGAAAAAACGGTAGCACACGTGCTAGAAAGCAAGTCTACGTTCAGGGGAATTCCTCGAACATAGACCAGTTCACTAGGGCATGGAATCCCGCAAATCCGTGTTCGGGAAACTTTCCCAAACATAGATTAACTTACTCGCAAATGGAATCCTGTGAATCTCTGTTCAGAGAAACTTCCCCGAATATAGATTGGCTTACTTGCTTATGGAATCCCACGAATATACGTTCAGGAAAAATTCCCCGAACATAGATTAGCGAACTAGCAAGTAAGGTAGGGCTTATATTACGAGCATCCCTTAAAATAAGCTTGGGCTTATTTTTGGGGGATGTCTTATTTTTGGGGAAACAAGGTAAGTCCCCAGCATGACAGTCAGGTCTCCATGTGAGGACTAATCTGTGTGTCACACTAAAAATGAAAATTCTAATTTTATTACAACAATAGTTGAACAATACTAAAAGACAGAAGATCGAGTAACACATATCGCCTTCAAGATCGGAAGGGTATGTGAAATGCTGCCGTAAGAGCAATATATGTTGCTCAATTAATGATGTGGGAAAGTTGAGTGTTCTAAAAAACCCTCAGAAAGGAAAACCAGAATTGATTCAAAACAAAATAAAACCCGAGTAATTGTTTTAAAATCCCCAAATCATGGCCCATATAGCTCATTTAAGTTTTCTGCTGCAGGATGGAACACCCTCTAGCTCTATCCAACAGACTCAGGTCCTGTAAATTTCCCTTGGTGACCACAGCTTATTCTACCATTAGAATTGCGGACAATAGCCGTAAGTCTGTCCATCAGTCAGTTGTCTTCTGTTTTTGCCTTCTATCTCATGTAGTGTCCGTACTCTGTCTTTCAGCCAGCTTGGGACCTTAACATTATTTTATGTTATAATCTACCAATTCATTCATTTTTTTTTTTTAATTCATATTTATTAACATTTTTGGGAAAATCACTGTTCCACTCTTTCTGACAGGCATTTTATGCACCTTCGGTCATATTGTTAGTTATCTGACACATTGCTTACTATTTTAGCACCATTTATTGCAATGTTCTCCTGGCTTTTTTTTTTTTTTTTGTAATCTAAAGAAAAAACTTTATTCCCCAATTTTTTATTAAAGAGTTGTTTTTTTTATAAATGTTTTGCAACATCCATTGGGTTATATACAGTTAAGTATATATACTTTTTACCCTCTATTGTTGACACTGGGTGTTGTGTTTACAAAATAGTGGTTAGAGGGTAGTGGATGCATGGAATAGCCTTCCAGCTGAAGTGGTAGAGGTTAACACAGTAAAGGAGTTTAAGCATGCGTGGGATAGGCATAAGGCTATCCTAACTATAAGATAAGGCCAGGGACTAATGAAAGTATTTAGAAAATTGAGCAGACTAGATGGGCCGAATGGTTCTTATCTGCTGTCACATTCTATGTTTCTATGTTATACCTCTATTTATTTCTTTTTCTCCCTGCCTTTGCCTAATCTGAACTGGATTATGATGTATTTAGCCAACTATTCAATATACATGTAAAATGAAGTGGAGCATATAATGAAAAAAGTTGCTTTTTAAAAAAAAATTTATTTAATAATATGTACCAGAAAACAGTAACAGAGCGTGTTCCAAATGCGTGCTACAATGAGAAAAGAAGCAAGGTTATATAAACGTAATAGCAGGAAGGAAGGGAAGACATAATCAGTATAATTGGTGAGAGGATAATAAAACACTGGAATATATTGGGCCAGAAACAGACGTTTTATAATAGCTAGAGAAAGGCCTAGAATGGATAAAAGGATTATTCACGCTATAGAATATCACAGAGACAGAATCCCGTTTGTCACCCCCTATACTTCACTCAATAAATATATTTGTAAAATCATTAGTAAACATTGGCAAATCTTTTAGGGAGACACTAGCTTACCTAATGAATTTCATAATCCTCCACTTTTTTCATACCAGAGGGTATCAAATCTAAAAGTTATATTCACTTCCGTGATCGCACATGCGACCACGCTGGAACGCAGAATAACTTTTTGCATCATTTACACAGCCGCATTATGAGCGTTCTACAATAAAAACGTTCGAAATTATTGCGGTTTGTATTTACAACCCTGCCTAGGATCCAACTAACTCCTAACAGAGACATCTAACAGCCTGAAAATAATACAAATTGGACTGTGAAAAGAGATATTCCAAAAAATATGTAAAAAAATATATTAAAAAATGTGTAAAAAATATACATTCTACATTTACCAGTCACAGCACTCTGGTAAATTTTTCACATTTTCAAATTGAAAGCCACCAATCACAGTGTTTTGAGTCAAATTACACAGCATGGGAAAATTACAAAGAACTTTCCCACGCTGTGTAAAATGACACTGAGCATTCTGATTACATGTCAGAGCATTCTGATTGGCTTGAAATCGACCAATCAGAGTGCTCCAAGTCAAATTGCCGGGCGTGGGAAGGTTTTATAAGCCTTTCCCCGCCCTGCGGAGCTAAGTCTACGCGGTGCCCACACTGGGTGAAGATGGATTTTTTGGGGGGGCGTTGTTTTTTTGTTTTTTGTGCTCAAATTTCTTTTTATTTTTACAGTTGCGATGGGTATTATGGTTTTTTATTTGGCCTTTTTTGGGGCTCAAAAAAGAAGATTTAAAAAAAAAAGACATCAAATGGTATTTTTTAATTTACAGGTATTTAGTTTTCTTATTATTTTTAGGGTGAGGAGGGTAGGTAGGTCTTTATTAAAAAAGTTTTGTGTAGGGGTGGGTTACATTTAGCCTTCCCCGTCGCCCATGGGTGGGGCCCGGGAGGGGAGGACAATAGGTTTAACCCACCATAGTCATTTAGGGCCCCATACCTGCTACTCATGGGTGGGGGCCAGAAGGGAGGACAATAGGTATCCCCCCATTTTCATTTAGGGCCCCCACCCGCCGCTCATGGGTGGGGGCCGGGAGGGACAATAGGTCCCCCCAGGGCCGCCATCAGAAATTTTGGGGCCCCTGACAAAGCACAAGGTTTGGGCCCCCCCTCCCTCCCTCCCGGGCCCGCACACGCCCTACCTGGTCCGCTGACAATGATGCAGGACTGAATGTGGTGTGTATAGTGGAAGTGAATTAGAATGTGTGTAATGGATGTAGTGTTTGTGTGTATTAGATACTGTTTGTACAGTGAATGCAGAGTGTGTGTTTGTGTAGCGGATGCATTGTGTGTACAGTTAATGCAGAGTGTATGTTAGTGTAGTGAATGCAGAGTGTGTGTCAGTATAGTGAATGCAGAGTATGTCAGTGTAATGAATGTAGTGTGTGTGTTAATGCAGTGAATGCAGAGTGTGTGTTAATGTGTAGTGAATGCAGAGCGTGTGTTAGTGTGTAGCGGATGCAGAGTGTGTGTTAGTGTAGTGAATGCAGAGAGTGTGTTAGTGTGTAGCGGATGCAGAGTGTGTGTTAGTGTGTAGAGGATGCAGAGTGTGTGTTAGTGTAGTGAATGCAGAGAGTGTGTTAATGTGTAGTGAATGCAGAGAGTGTGTTAGTGTGTAGCGGATGCAGAGTGTGTGTTAGTGTAGTGAATGCAGAGATTGTGTTAGTGTGTAGCAGATGCAGAGTGTGTGTGTTAGTGTAGTGAATGCAGAGTGTGTTAATGTGTAGTGAATGCAGAGAGTGGGTTAGTGTGTAGCGGATGCAGAGTGTGTGTTAGTGTAGTGAATGCAGAGAGTGTTAGTGTGTAGCGGATGCAGAGTGTGTGTTAGTGTAGTGAATGCAGAGAGTGTGTTAGTGTGTAGTGGATGCAGAGTGTGTGTTAGTGTAGTGAATGCAGAGTGTGTTAATGTGTAGCGAATGTAGAGTGTGTGTCAGTATAGTGGATGCAGAGTGTGTGTTAGTGTGTAGCGGATGCAGAGTGTGTGTTAGTGTAGTGAATGCAGAGTGTGTTAATGTGTAGCGAATGCAATGTGCGTGTTGTGTTAGTGGATGCAGCGTGTGTGTGTGTTTTGTGTTAGTGTATGCAATGTGTGTTGTGTTAGTGTATGCAGTGTGTGTGTGTTGTGTTAGTGTATGCAGTGTGTGTTGTGTTAGTGTATGTAGTGTGTGTTGTGTTAGTGTATGCAGTGTGTGTGTTGTGTTAGTGTATGCAGTGTGTGTGTTGTTTTAGTGTATGCAGTGTGTGTGTTGTGTTAGTGTATGCAGTGTGTGTTGTGTGTTAGTGTATGCAGTGTGTGTTGTGTGTTAGTGTATGCAGTGTGTGTTGTGTGTTAGTGTATGTAGTGTGTGTTGGTGTATGCAGTGTGTGTGTTGTGTTAGTGTATGCAGTGTGTGTGTTGTGTTAGTGTATGCAGTGTGTGTGTGTTGTGTTAGTGTATGCAGTGTGTGTTGTGTTAGTGTATGCAGTGTGTGTGTTGTGTTAGTGTATGCAGTGTGTTTTGTGTTAGTGTATGCAGTGTGTGTGTTGTGTTAGTGTATGCAGTGTGTGTTGTGTTAGTGTATGCAGTGTGTGTGTTAGTGTATGCAGTGTGTGTGTAAATGTGTGATCTGGGGGGGGGAGGGGGAGGAAGGGGCATTTTAACATTAATTTTTAATTAATTTAAGTAAATGTTTCTCCCCCCTCCCTGCTTACCTGTGTCCATGGAGGGGGGAGATTCCATCTGTGGTGGTCCGGTGGGGGCCCCCCCGCTCCCTGTTACCGTCCGCAGAGGGGTCCAGGCAGCACACAGCTTCTCCTCTTCTAATAACTCTCGCGAGACCCGTGGAGCGTTGCCATGGTAACCGGATCTCGCGAGAGTTATTAGAAGAAAGAAGAGAGAAGGAGAAGCAGTGTGCTGCCTGGGTCTCCCCCCTCTGCGGTAACAGGGAGCCAGGGGCCCGCGGCTGCACACATAGATAGCGATATTTGCTATCTATGTGTGCAGAGAAACAAAGTGGGGCCCAGGACTGCCAGAGCAGTCCGGGCCCCCCAGGGCCGCCGGGCCCGTGACAACAGTCACGGTTGTCACCCCCTGATGGCGGCCCTGGGTCCCCCCATTTTTATTTCGGGCCCCCATCTGCCGCTCATGGGAGGGAACACTGTATGTCATGTATTACACCCCTTGCATGGGGTTATGCTTAAAAGCCGTGTATGGCAAATAAAGTGGTTGTTGTACCTCCAGAACTGTGTGTCGTTCAGTTACTGGGGGGGAAATGGGTCTCTTTATGCCCTAAATGGTTCCTGTTCAGCTGAAAGAAGAGAAATAGCGGAGGTAACTGGTCGGGTTACCAGGTGACCCCTACAGATACTATGTTTTTTAAGGCTATTGAGACACATAGGAGGTGAGTGCCAAGTCTTTCTAAGACTATATACATATAATTTCATTAATTTCATTCTAAGTGTATATATATGGAAGGCTTGGCCTGTAATTGTGGGAGGGACTATGACCCCTATTTAAACCCAATGAGCCCCTGCTTACCTGTCGTCAACGATCTCGGAAGTTCTCCTGTTTACTTCCGGTTCACTGGTCTCTGAAGTCGTTTTCACGCCCGCCGGCCAGAAGTCTGTCGCTAAAACTTTCTTTCCGTTCTGTGTTCATGAGTATAACTAGAAAGCCAGTGCACGAACGGCTAACTGTAAGTTATACACTTTTCATATGAACGCACACCTGTACTTTTCTATTAACCACACGTTCATTTAATTTTCTGTTCGGCGGCATCCTTCATTCTAACCGCGGCACTTCACGTAAACTGGCATTCGTATAAACTTTAGTTTCTTTCCTCGCATAAACTCTAAGTCATCAATGTCTGTTGAGCCGTTCGACTAAATACATGCGTTACCACCTTTCATGTAAAACCCGCATTTCGTGCAGTCATTTCGGATATTTCCTCGCATAGTTCCAATTCGTATAATTCTCGTTAAGTCCATTTGTTTAAAAATATCATGCATAACCATTGATACATACACTGATGCGTCTCGTGTAAACGCACTTTTCGAGCAAACTTTCATACGTTTTACCACATTGACAATACACTTGTACAAGGCAATGATAGTTCAGTTCGTTTGTTCAGCCGATCATAGCCTTGCTTCCAGTATTACTACATTTCGAGTTAAATTTTGTCTGGTTCCATAGGTCTCACGTTTAAACTTCCTCTGTTACTATTATTCACTAACAGACTGCATCGTATATAATAGCTGTTACGTTCATACAATTCTAAAAGTACTGTGTTATAACTGTTCAGTTAAACCCTGCAGAAGTTTTCCTTAGAGCCATAGTATATGTATTTTTCATAGCAGTTCAAGCATGTTATTTAGCATTATTAGGTGACCACTCTACTTTCCAGTGCTTTCTTATACATTTCTAAACGTTACAGCCATGCTCCTCTAATGCACTTATGTTATACAATGCAATTTTCCTTACGTAGAAATATGTCAATTAAGAAATTTCTGTTTCCATGTTCAAGATTACTCAATTACTGACAGCCGGGCCTTTTTGGTTATTTCAACTGCAAGGTTTAAAGAGGTAGGCCCTAAATTTCACACCTACTAACATTGTTAGGTATTGCTTTCTGGTAACCAGAACATGTATTACATGAATCACGTTTTTCCAAACACTTGTTAAACAAGCTATCGCCCTACCAGGACAAGCAATAATAAACCCTCGCCAATTATATTCCCATAGGCCTCTTCACCTATAGTTAGTGGTCCCGCAAGGCCAATTATCGTTCCGTTCATCAGAGTGCCAAGCCCAATCGGCCCTACGCATAGTTATAGCCTTGCATCAAATCATAGCTGGGGCCTCACTCATCACGGCCAATCATTAATACTTTCTTATACGTGTCACCGAGAGGCCAACACCCTGCCACCCACCTCAGTGGCACAAAGGCCCCATGAGCCAAATCATAGCTAGAGCCTCTCAAAGCCACTTGGCAAGTAGTCAGGGCCTCACCTGTCACCAATGTTAGCAAGCTAATACAATTTCACCTTAGGGCACTAATCTAGCAATCTGGGTTACTGCAGAGCTACACGAGTACCATACTAACCACGCTATCTGCCTCACACCCTTAGCATGTCTAACGCTTCCATACAAGGAGATGACCTGTCGGTTACCAGCACCCCGAGCAGATCAGGCTTGCAGAGAAGGCATACCATACCTGCAAGCCCAGCGTCCAGCTATAGGTCCTGGACAATCCCAAAAATTACCACGGAACTCAAAAAGAGGAATATCCCCTTCCCGGCCACAGCCAGGAAAGCTGAACTTTTTCGGTTGCTAAACATTCATGAGGACAATGAAAGGCCTGGCCCTAGTTCTGAGTTTAATGTACAAAACAGCCTATCAGAACTACACGTTATGAAGGCCTCCCTCGTGTCTTCTGTAGCCACTATTAATAATAGGCTGGATAATCTGGAGTCTAGCCCAGCCTGAGCCTAACCCAGGAGGTAACAATAACCTTTTACCCTCCAAGACTACCAATATTATAAACCCTATTCGCCTTATACCACAGAACTTTAAGCGTGACATTATAGAAGGGAATCTGGCTTCACTACTAATAGCTTCCAAGATGTATTTGAGAACAGGTCATATACGTTTGATGACCTGTCAGTAGTAATGAAGTCTAGAGACCCTAAGCTGAACAGGAAACTTAACATCCCTGAATTCGTTTTGACCTTCGGACTATACAGAGACGTTATTTGTACGGCTTTTCCCCTCCGTAGAGAGGAACTTGACTTATAACTGTTATTGATTTGGCATATAAGTATGGAGGCTATGCCTATTATGATTATCATAAATCATTCGCATCCAGATCAGCCGCGTCACTGGCCCAATACAACACAAACACCGACTGGGCATCTTAAAACACTGTCTTGCGCTATATGCTCGTCAGCAGCCCATACGATTAACTTTTGTCCTGACAACGTAGCGATTCCCTCTACCAGTAACGCCAACCCTGAGTATCAACCTAACACAACACAGAGAGATTTGAGAGACAAACTAGGCAGGCCAATTGTTTTTTTGGGTAAAGCACAAATCTGCAATAATTTCAGTTCCGGTAGTTGTAGTTATAGTGCATGCAGACTTCTTTACGTGTGCTCACTTTGTTACAGGGCACACGCCAAAACTATGTGCCCAAACAGGCTGTACCCTAAAAGATCCTCTACTCCAGTAAAGGTTCCTAATTTGCCACACTACCTGTCTTATTATCCTTCTTTACATCTGGTAGAATTTCTCACATCTGGTTTTACTAACGGGTTTCACACAGGTTTTGTCACACTCCCCACAGGTATATTGGAATGCCCCAACCTAAAGCCAGCACTCACAGACCCCAGTAGCATACAAGAACTCCTACTCAAAGAAATTAACAATGGTTTCATGATAGGGCCTTTCACAACGCCACCTTTTTCCTCCTGGAGAATAAACCCTCTAGGCATAGCCACAGGGAAATTTTAATAATAAAAAGAGACTTATAATTGATTTTTGGCACCTCACTCTTCTACTACACCAAGCTTGAATGCACTAATTCCCTCAGAAGATTTCTCCCTTCAGTATGCTAGAATTGATGATGCCATACAAGCCATCATTCATTCCAGGAAGGCTGTGTGGTTAAGCAAAACCGACATAATGAATGCATTTAAATTATTACCTATACATCAGTCACTCTGGCACCTGCATGGCATTAAGTGGGAATACAGGTATTATTTCGCTACCAGGCTAACTTTCGGCTCCAAGAGTAGCCCCAAGATATTTTATATCTTAGCCGAAACGTTAACCTGGCTCCTACTTAACAAGTGCAGATGTCCAGTAGTCATCCACTATTTAGACGACTTCTCACTATCGAACCACACCACTGCACACCAAGCAGCCTACGTCACATGCTCTCTCAATTTAAAGATCTAGGAGTCCCTGTTGCCCCAGACAAAACAGAAGGTCCTAACACCGAGATTACTTTCCTGGGTTTAACACTCAATTCCGTGTCTATGCAAGCCAGCCTGCCCCAAGAGAAAGTAGACAGAATTCTCTCATACATCGACATTTGCACATCACAAGGCTCTTGCACCAGGAAACAGCTACATTCACTACTCGGGTCACTTAATTTTGCAATGAGGATAATACCACAGAGGAGGTCTTTCATTTCCAGGATTCTCTCTATCCTTCACAGGCTCCCTGACAACGACTCCACAGCCCTATTAGACAAACCAGCTAGAGCAGATCTTAAAATGTGGCATCAGGTGCCATAGGCTACGCAGCAATTTTTGGCAATGACTGGGTGTACGACTCTTGGCCACTAGAGACTACCACCCTAGAGAATTTCAATACCACCTCAGCACTATTCGAAATCTTCCCAATCATAGCTGTTGCACACATTTTAGGTAAAGAATGGACACGGCAATCGGTCAGGTGCTTTTCAGATAACTTGGCGGCATGTAATATTATTAACAAAGGCCGCTCTCAGTCCCTTACTATTATGAACTTGGTAAGGAGACTTACCTGGCTAGCGGCAAACCTACAATTCTGTATTAATTGCATTCACGTACCAGGTATTCAAAACAACGCAGCTGACGCGCTCTCACGCTCTAATTTACAGGAATTTTTCAGAGTTCATCCATCAGCAAACGCGCAATCCAGAGAACCTCCGAGCTTCACAGACTTAATTATGCTTTAAATGCCCTGTTACTCCATAGTAGGTCGCTCGCACGGGCTCGTTTATCTCTTAATATGAGAAAAGCATATTCCAGAGTATATGATTTGTTTAAAAGATTTGTTTGTGATTATTATGTAATAAATGTTTTTTCCTTAGAAACCATGGTCGCATTTACAACTTTTTGCCACATTTCTCTTAAATTAGCAAACAATACAATCAAACTTTACTTAACGGGCATACAACACTACATGTTCACCAGTTATCCCAACAAAACTCAATTTCTAGCATCCTACCCAGTTAAAAGTGTCCTTAAAGGTATTCAGAGACTAACAGTACATACTTCCATTAAGAGACTTCCCATAGATAGTATACTGTTTAGGAGTATCTCTGATTTACTAGACAAGTCCCCTTTTGACCAGGTCACGAACCTGATAATCAAATCCAAAGCCTACATAGCCTTCTACGGTTTCTTGAGACCTAAAGAATTTTCTGTAGAAAAGGCGTCCGATTTTAAGTCATGCCTTCAGCGTAAAAACCTAACTAAAAAACAGGACCACTATATTCTGTCAATTACTCATACCAAAATGGGTCAAACTGGTCCACCAGTAGAGATTAAATATTACCCTACCTCTACCAAATGGTGTCCAATCCACATTCTGGATAAACTAGTGGAATCTCAACTTTCTTCTGACCCTGATTCCCCACTATTGGCCATTCAAGGGAAACCCCTAACAACCAAACAATTCATGGTTTACATTGGTACGTTATAACTCTGACTAGGACACAACATTCATTCTCGGGCCATTCATTCCGTATTGGAGCAGCCACAGCCGCCTCCGGAAATCACGTACCAACACATATCATTAAAAATATGGGACAGTGGAAATCACCCGCATACAGCAGATACATCCCTAATCCTGAGAAAGAAATAAGATTGGCTTTCCGTGAAATGTCTAAGTAATGTATTGCTCAATAAATGTATCTGACTTCAAGAATTGCTTCTTATATTTTTGCCCTCTTTTACAGGTCTAACCTTCGGCACACCTCAACTGACTTTGCTCTTACTACATTTTCTTCTTATTATACCATACATCCTCTAAATGTGCCGTACACAAATGGAATGCTTGGCCTGTAATTGTGGGAGGGACTATGACCCATATTTAAACCCAGTGAGCCCCTGCTTACCTGTCGTCAACGATCTCGGAAGTTCCCCTCCCACTGCACCCTCTATTTATTCTCACATCTCCTAGATGGGCCCTCTTTTACAGGTCTAACCTCACGTCAGTTTCGGCACACCTCAACTGACTTTGCTCTTACTACATTTGCTTCACATTATACCATACGATCTCTAATTGACAACTTAACTCACAAAAAAGCTTATCAAATCATTTCCAAAACACCTACAGCTCGAATTAGGAAATCTGGTTCCTTCCAATCCTCAGATGGGAGCTTTCTACATGCTGCCCAAAATCCACAAGTCGGAAAGCTCAGGACGGCCAATTATAACAGGTGTGGGAACACTCACTGAAAAAATATTTGGTCCAATAGAAAACATTCTTGAGCCTTAGTTATTAAAACTGAGAGCTTTATACAGGACACTTCCTCAATAAACTTAGCCAGATAAATGAACTACCTGAAAACACTATACTAGGCCCTGGGGAGATAGCGCAGCTAAGCGGACAAGGGCACATGTAGGAGTGTGGGGATAGATACAGGGGAGGGACTTGGGAACTGTGCATGGGAGGGGTTAGGCTTAATGTAAGTTGGTGTGGGGGAGGTTTTACCTCAGTGCCACTTGGGATTCGGGCCAGCAAACAGCTTCTTGTCTTCCAGCTCCTGTTTGCCTGGGCCTGCAGATTGACACAGCTTGAGGGATGGATATTGAGGCGATCCTGTCGTCCCTCAGGGCTGCTGCTGCGCTGGATGGTGGCCGGCAACTAAGGGAGCAATTTCTGAGCATGAGTGGAGGTATGGCTGTCGGTGTGGGCACCCCCCGTGGCCTACCCTCCCCTGGAGCACCCCCTGAGGGCTCCCCTGCTGCTCCCCCTGCGGTCCCTGCCCCTGGGGGCCGCACCAGCACTGGCAGGCGTTCCCGTCCGCCTGCCAGGCTATCACCGGATGCTACTCCTCGGGCCCGGTTGAGGAGCAGGAGCCCGGGCCCGAGGCACCGCCAGAACCGCGTGTCTGGGGCTCCAGACACGCGGCCTATTGCTGGAGGCCGGAATCTGCGGCCTACTGCGGCCGCGCGGGTGGCACGGCCTTCAGCCACGAGGCCTGCCACCTCCGCGCGGCCTGCACTATCCTCAGCCGCCCGGCCGGCTACTACCAGGCCGGGGATTCGGCCTGCAACGGCCGCGCGGCCTACTGCTGCGGCTGCCGCGCGGCCTGCTCTTCCCCTCCCATCTACACCATCCGCCCCGGCCGCCGTTGGAGGATTGCGGGCCGGGGGCGGTGGGCGGCGGATCCAGTCATCCGGGCGGCCGCCCGGCAGCGGTCCAGGTCCCCCCGCGGCCGGCGGGGGGGTAGGGCGGTGAGTGGGCCCTCGCGGGCCATCGGGAGCCTCCTCTGACAGTGAGGAAGGCTCCCAGGGCTCAGTCTCCCCTGTCCCCCATCCTTCCCCTGTTTCCTCTGTTTCTTCTTCCAGGGGGCCCAGCTTAGCCTTGGCTGGGCCCCCTGCCTTTCCAGTGTCCTCTGCCCCCCCCCCCTCTACTTGGTGGGTCTGCCCCTGCTCTCTCTGTCTTCCCCCCTCCCTCCGTTTTTTCTCCCCCCCCTTCTTCCTTTCCTCCCCCCTTGTCTTCCTCCTCTCTATTGTCCTTCCCCCCCTCTGCCTTGTCTGGGCCCCCTCCCCCCCTTCAGGTCACTTACCTCGGCCATCTCCTCAGGGGCATGGGCTCACGTCTGATCTGCTGCTTTCTTCACAGGATACTGCTGCAGTTCATCAATCCGTCCAGCAGGTGGCGCCTGGAACACAGCTGATTTCTTCTGTGGCTGCTTGAAATGCTGATTCTTTACCTTCTGTGAGCGCAGCACCGGGCTTGGATCGCCAGTCTGCGACCGGTAAGTACTTTGTTCCCTCCGCTTCTGGCGCTGCGAGTCCCGGGTTGGGAGGGTTCCTCTCGGGTCTTAGGGTTTTTTTGGATCAGTGGGAGCGTGGGATGGCAGTTAGTGGGGGCGCTTCGGTGGACGGTCAACTCCGGTCGGCTTGGTCCCCGGCCCTGCTCCCTCCTAATATTCAGGCTTCTCCCCCTCCTGGGCCTCTGCTCGGGGTGGGGGGCGGTACGGTGCCCCTGGGTTCCCCGGCACCCGCGGTGGCCAGTGTTGGCGCCGCCTCGGTTGATGCTGGGCTCGAAGGGGGGGTTCCGGACGTAGCGCGGGGTGCTGCTTACATGTGCTGGTCTGGCCCTCTGGGCTTGCACTTGAAGCAGGAAACGAAGGAAAAAATTTGGAAAGGGGAATTTGTGGAGATATTTTCTCTCCTGCCGCTGGAGGAAGCTCCTCCCGTGGCGGACAAGGACAGTAAGGAGTCGGAGAAGGATAGGGAGAAGTACCGTTTCCGCAAAATTCCCAAGACCGTTGGGAACTGGATTCGGGCGTTCTCTGTTTTAGCCAGCGTGGTTGGGGAGAAGTTTCCCCACAGGTGCTCCGCGCTGTTCTGTTACCAGGACATGATCTGGAATGCTTGTCGCACCTATGGGGGGCTGGGTTGGTGGAGATACGATGAGCAGTTTCGGCAGCGACTGGCAGTGCGTCCCTCGCTGTCATGGGATCAGATGGATATCGGCCTCTGGCTTTCCATCATGACTCGCCCTGCCCCTCAACAGGGTGCGTTTTCATCCTTTCTTGGGGGGGCCGGTGGGGGCGCGCCTTCCTCCTCATCGGCCTCAGGTCCAAAGTCTGGCTGTTGTTGGAGGTTTAACGACAGTCACTGCAAATGGGGGTCTTCCTGCCGGTTTAAGCACGAGTGCTCCGGCTGCGGCGGAGCCCATTCCGCCGCTCGCTGTTTTAAGAGGGGTAAAACGGGTGAGAGAGGGGACATGGGAGCTAAGGGCAACGACTCCGGTTCTCATAAACGCGATGCGCCCGTGGCTCGACCTTTATAGGAATCGGGCCGCGGCGCGGATCCTGGTGGAGGGGTTTGAGCATGGGTTTTGGATCCCGTTCGCTGAACGCCCTCCGCTGCTCTCAGTACGCAACCTCAAGTCGGTGCAGGCTTTCCCTCAGGTGGTACGGGAAAAATTGGTTAAGGAGGTTTCAATGGGGAGGATGGCCGGCCCTTTCTCCTCCCCACCGATGGCTAATTTGCGGGTCTCTCCTTTGGGTGTGGTGCCTAAGAAGGATCCCGGGAAGTATCGTTTGATTCACCATTTGTCATACCCTCGAGGGGGTTGGGTGAATGACGACATTTCCGCTGAGCTTTGTAGGGTCTCCTATGCTTCCTTCGATGCAGCGGTTCGCATGGTTAGGGCGGCGGGCCCAGGGGCGTTGCTGGCTAAGGCGGATGTGGAATCCGCTTTCCGGCTGCTCCCGGTACATCCGGAGTGCCATCATCTTTTAGGGTGCACCTTTGAGGGTCAGTTTTTCGTGGACATGTGCCTCCCTATGGGCTGCTCGCTGTCCTGTTTCTATTTTGAGTGCTTTAGCACTTTTCTGGACTGGGTGGTGCGGAAGGAAGCCGGGGTCGCCTCCCTCCTGCACTACCTTGATGATTTCCTGTGTGTGGGTCCGGCGGGATCCCACGTCTGTGCCCTCCTGCTGCGGGTTCTCGGGGAAGTGTTTCAGCGCTTCGGGGTCCCGTTGGCTCATGACAAGACGGTGGGTCCAGTCACGTGTCTGAGCTTTCTGGGCTATGAAATTGATTCGATGGCTGGGGTATGTCGGCTGCCGCAGGATAAGGTGGTGGACCTGCGCCTGGCGGTGTCCCGGGCCCTGGGGCGGCGTAAGATACAGCTGCGCTGCCTGCAGTCTCTGCTCGGGAAGTTCAATTTTGCCTGTCGAATCCTGCCTATGGGGCGCATCTTTAATCGGCGCCTGGCGGCAGCGACGTCAGGGGTCGTTCACCCGCAGCATTTTATTCGGCTTACTCGGCCCTTGCGGGCTGACTTGGCCGTTTGGGATTCCTTTTTGGCCTCCTATAATGGCAGGTCCTACTGGCAGGCCCCGGAGGTTTCTAACGCAGACCTCCATTTGTTTACCGATGCGGCGGGCTCGGGTGGCTTTGGGGCCATTCTGGGCACGAAATGGTGCGCTGACTCTTGGCCGGTGGCCTGGCAGGAAACGGGGCTCACTCGAAACTTGGCGTTTCTGGAGCTATTTCCTATCGTGGTGGCTCCTGAGGTGTGGGGTCCCATGTTGGTGGACAGACGGGTGGTCTTCCATTGTGATAACCTAGGTGTGGTGCAGGCGATCAACCAGCTGTCTGCTTCCTCTCCCCCCGTGGTTCGCCTGCTGCGGCGCCTAGTTCTGCGCTGTCTAGAGCTGAATGTGTATTGTAGGGCGGTGCATATCCCGGGTGTTCGTAATGTGATGGCCGATGCTCTCTCTCGTTCACAGTGGGACGTGTTTCGGGCAGTGGCTCCGCAGGCCGAATTGGTGGGTGTCCCGTGTCCGACGGAGATGTGGTCCTTGGGTCTGACCGACTAATGGAGCTGGTCCGTGGGTCGGTGGCGGCGGCCACGTGGGACCGCTATAACAAGGTCTGGAGGGAATGGGACGGGTGGGAGAGGTCCAAAGGGGGTTTCGGGGACTCCTCCGCTCGCCTGCAGGGTTTGGTTCTTCTCTTTAGGGATTGGGAGGCTGCGGGGTTGTCTCCCTCGGCCGTTTCGGCACGCTTAGCGGGACTCAGCTTCCTGTTTAAGTTGCGGGGTTGGGACGACGCTACCAAAGCATTCCCCATACGGCAGGCGCTAAAAGGTTTGAGGAGGGGGCAGGTGTCTACGCGAGACTCGAGGCGTCCTGTCTCGGGTACGCTCCTAACTGCTTTGTGTGAGGCGCTGCATAGGGTGTGCCATTCGGATTTTGAGGTTCGGCTTTTTCGCCTAGCCTTTTCCTTGGCATTCTTTGGGGCTATGCGGATTGGGGAGCTGGTGTGCCCCAGCCGGCGGCTAGTGGGGGGGTGCTGTTCGGGGATGTCTCATGTACCGCTGACCGGATCTCGTTCAGGATTCGCCGCTCTAAGACGGATGTCTTGGGGAGGGGTAAGTGGGTCCGATTGGGGTCCGTGCCGGGTTCCGGCATTTGTCCTGTTTGGTCCTTTGGGGAATATTGTGCTCTGCGCCCTTCCTCCGCGTTGCCACTACTGGTGCACGGGGATGGTAGTTTCCTTTCCCATTTCCAGTTTATTAGAGTTTTTCGTTTGGGGCTGGAGGCTGTGGGAGTGGATAGCAGGGAGTTTGGGGGCCATTCGTTCCGTATTGGGGCAGCTACTGAGGCCTCGAGGCTTGGCATGCCGGCGCAGGTAGTTCAAAGGATTGGTAGGTGGGACTCGAGACGTTATGTGTCCTATGTTCGTCCGACCGGTTTATTGACATGATTTCTCTCCACAGTTTCGTTTCCCCCCAGGATCTGGATCATCGGACACTCCTATGTTTACTGGGCTGGGCAGCGTGCGGAAGTGCGGCCTAGAGGTGAAAGGTTGGGTTTCACGCCTTCCGAAGCAGAGGTACGATGGCTCGGGGCACGGGGTATGAGGTGGTCCCGGCTCCTGCCCGAGTTGGCGCAGCTGTCCCATATCATGGGGATGCCGAGTGTCCTGGTGATCCACCTGGGGGGCAATGATCTGGGCGTGGTGCCCATTTGGGATTTGATTTCGGCGGTGAAGCGGGACCTAGCCCGCATTCTGAATTTGTTCCCCGGGGTGCGCTTAGTGTGGTCTGAGGTCATTGCCCGTAACTACTGGCGTGGCGCCAGGAGCCAGAGTGCGATGGAGCGTTGCAGGCGCAAGTTAAACAGGCGGGTTTCCCAGTTTGTTTTGGGGGTTCGGGGGATCCCGGTCCGCCACAGGGTTTTTGAGCGGGAGGCGGCTCATTTTTTTCGGGGTGACGGGGTACACCTAACGGAGGTCGGGCTCGACCTTTTCAATCTCGCCCTTCAGGAAGCTGTGGAACAGGCCATGAGAGGTTTTGGTGGGGTTCCCCGCTGATTTAGGGGTAAAGCAGCGGGTCTGGTGGCGGGGGTATGTCCTTGCCAATCAAGTTTGAAAGGTTATGTCTAAGGATGGACTAAGTTTTTATGTTTTACAGGTCTCAACCTCCCCTGCTTAAAAGGTTAAACATTAGGTTGCCTGAGGTATCGTGCCCATCGAGCGTGGATAAGGTCGGCTGATGGCGGGCATTGGAAGGATTTTTTATGACGAGGGGGGAGGTGAGAGGAAGTGGTGATTAGGAACCACTGGATGTTTTATTGGCAAGGACGGTTGGGTTTCTGCATAGCACGTTTTGTTATTATATGTATATATGTTAATTTATGATTATTTATTTCTAACAGAAGAGTTTAATAAAAAAAGGTTATGGATGTGTTATGCAGTAATTTATTTATGTTATAATAAATGCTGTGGCCTGTTCATCCATACTAAGTTGTCTGTCGTTATTGGGGGGTTTTATTGGGGTTATATATGTTATGTGGTATCGTAATTCCCCACTACGTACATACAAGGCCCTGGGGAGATAGCGCAGCTAAGTGGACAAGGGCACATGTAGGAGTGTGGGGATAGATACAGGGGAGGGACTTGGGAACTGTGCATGGGAGGGGTTAGGCTTAATGTAAGTTGGTGTGGGGGAGGTCTTACCTCAGTGCCACTTGGGATTCGGGCCAGCAAACAGCTTCCCGCCCACCCACCCCTTTTAGTTTCAGTTAGTCACAGCTAGGCGGGGGTATGTCCTTGCCAATCAAGTTTGAAGGGTTATGTCTAAGGATGGACTAAGTTTTTATGTTTTACAGGTCTCAACCTCCCCTGCTTAAAAGGTTAAACATTAGGTTGCCTGAGGTATCGTGCCCATCGAGCGTGGATAAGGTCGGCTGATGGCGGGCATTGGAAGGATTTTTTATGACGAGGGGGGAGGTGAGAGGAAGTGGTGATTAGGAACCACTGGATGTTTTATTGGCAAGGACGGTTGGGTTTCTGCATAGCACGTTTTGTTATTATATGTATATATGTTAATTTATGATTATTTATTTCTAACAGAAGAGTTTAATAAAAAAAGGTTATGGATGTGTTATGCAGTAATTTATTTATGTTATAATAAATGCTGTGGCCTGTTCATCCATACTAAGTTGTCTGTCGTTATTGGGGGTTTTTTATTGGGGTTATATATGTTATGTGGTATCGTAATTCCCCACTACGTACATACAAGTAACCATGGATGCGGAATCCTTTTACAGTAACATCCCACATAAAGATGGAATGGGCACAAAAATGTCACCCCAATACGCTAATCTTTTCATGGGTGACCTAGAAAACAGATTTGTTATGTACACAGCCCACAGACTATATACAAATTATCATGACGTCTACAATAATTTTATAACATGGACAGAAGGAGAAGAAAGCCTTATAGACTTCCATAAATCATTAAATTCATTCCACCCGTCAATAAACCTTAAAATTAACTTTTCAAATCATTGTGTGAGTTTCTTGGATTGCACAATAACTGTCATCAATGGCATTCTTCATTCATCAGTATATAGAAAACCTAGACAGGTACAACTACCTCCAAAATCCCAGCTTCACACCACAAGGTATCATCTACAGCCAGGTTATCAGATATCACCGCATCTGCTCTTACACAAAAGACAGAGATCGACACCTGAGTACACTGTCAGAGTCCATCCACTTGGACTGAATGAGAGTTTCTCCTTCTCTCCCTTCATCTAAACTTATTTTAGTGTTTCATTTCCTGCCATAGTAGTTTCGTTTTTTATTTGAATTTTTAAATGACACTGATCCTTTATCATTCGTATAGGACTTAGGCTATTTAAGCTCTTCCCCACCTTTCCATTGTCCCTATGGGAGTAACATAATAGGTTTTGGGCCAACCGTTCCTATTAGTCGCACCATTAACCAGAATATGTAATGTAGTGAGCTATATCACTTT
Source organism: Pelobates cultripes (assembly GCA_933207985.1). Lineage (NCBI taxonomy): Eukaryota > Metazoa > Chordata > Amphibia > Anura > Pelobatidae > Pelobates > Pelobates cultripes. The sequence continues at coordinate 14,334,471 of OW240912.1, forward strand.
GTAGAAGTGTAGTATTAGTACTTATGGTATCTGACATGAATGGTGTTATCATTAGACTTATATATGAGACCAAGGCTATGCTGGTCTCAAATTATACTTCCACCTATGTCGTTTATTTTAGGATGCAGAGGTTACCCACTGATCTTGTATATTCCTTGGTGATCGCCACCATTGGGGTTGAGACCATTAAATCTATAGATATGAATAAGGCTGGGTGTTTCATGACCGTGGGCATTTGGATTTGGGTTTTGCCTCTCTGTCCCTTATCAATATGTGCATAGAGGTCTTTGGATTTCCATTGAGCATACACTTGGGTGGAGCTCTTTTGTTTACACATTTGGAGAACCTTAATGCATCTATTTGTAGGTTGCATCTGTTATAATGTATAGTTAGTCCCCTCGTGTGTTTGTTACTCTTTATTTTCCCCTTTATATAACAGCAGGTGTTTTAACTTATGTTGGGAGACATGTATCGAGTGGCGCCCATCGAGACGTCAGGCATGCGACCCCTGCCTAAGGTAATATAACAAGAAGCATATCTATTCCCTTTTTGATTGATCTCTTGAACAGGGCTAGTGTGTGAGTTTAGAAGTGACTTAATATTAAAGTTTAATTTGGAAGCCCATCTTGTTAATCACAAAATTATCCTGAACTCACCACCTAGACATCAACCCCTTTAAATAAGTGTGGGTTACTGTTGGGGTAAACATTACCCTTGGGGATACTACTTGTGCCTTTACCATGTCCCCAATTACAATTCTTTGGGATAGAGATAGAGGTTTCTGTATATCCCTTTCCTCATTTAATTGTGCTTGCTGAGACTAATGGGAGTCTACTTCTTCGCTACCAAACTAATCAGACTTATTCCGGTCGTCCTCCTTAGGAAGTACAGTAGTAATGTCGACATCCGTGATGACGTGTGCTCCGATGATTGGTTTAACCCTGGAGGAAGGAGGGACTACTTCGGGGGTGTTCCTTGTTGACGTTTGTGCCGATGATTGGTTTAACCGTGGAAGAAGGTAGGACTACTCCTTTTTAAAATCAGGTGTATGACAGACGCAATCTTGCTCTTGATAAACGCGCATCCTTATGCCGAAACGCGCATCGAGGCTTTTGTGCCCATGCACTTTCTTTGATTTGTTTTTATAGTGCACTTTCCAGTAATGAGGGATTATGTAGGCATCTCTGTACTTTGTTCCCTGAGACTAATGCAGGTAGACTGTAGTTGGGGAGCTGCCTCAACGCGGGTTGATAGGGGATTGTAGATATAGGAGATCAAGGGGAGTACACATACTCTAGTTTATGTTTACATAAGTAGATTCCCTCCCTCTTATTTTCTCACATACTGGGTATCCAGTTAATATCAGGTAAGCTGCCTCGTAGCAGCAGTTTAGGAGGAATATCTTCTTATAATATAATGAGGTCTGGGTCAACTCTGTGATCGAAACTATCATACTTTATTTCTTCCCCGTCTTGCCCCCAACCTGCACTTCTGTCTTGGCGGTCTTTGGTGCCTCTCCGTGATGTGTCCACTGTGATCAGATTAATAACTCTCATAACTTTAGCATACTCCTTTGATGTAACATTTCTTACTTTCTGACTATATGTGTGTAACAGATGCCCTGTTCCTGGAGTTTATTTTTATTTCATTTCTGGACCTTATTTGTATTCAATTTGTCTGAATCAGTATACAAACCAAAACAAACAGACTTTACCCTAGCTGGGTCGTATACTGAACTCCTGAACCACTCGAAGCAGTCGTGTGCCACCAATTGACCTTATTGACACTGCTCTAAACCGCAACTCTGAAAATTCTAAGTGGTTCAATGGGTGGCTGTCAATTCGTATGCACGAATACGTGGCGGTGGCCAGCTTGTTTTGTTGAATGTATCCAGCGATGTTTGGTCGTCAAGTGTATGGAACTATTTTCGGACACTCAACGTCCTGAACACCGCTGAGACATCCAGGACCACTTAGTTTCATCCCAATCCATCCGGTGAAAACCAGCACGACCGGCCACACAAGCTGATTTTATTAAACTATTCTGGGCCCTGAACCGTTTTGGGTGATTTTTGGATATATTACTCACCCAGATCAGTGCTATCAGGGGATATACTTTTTATGGGGTTCTTGTGTGCTTTTGGGGTATTACCAGAAAGTGTATAAAATATGTTATTTTTCGACTTATAGATAATTGAGTTGATACAATAATTAACTCTATCTCCCAAGCAGAGGGGAGGGATTGTATGCCATGTGTGGGAGTGCCTTAGATTGTAGCTCTATTGTTATTGGTGTATACATTTGTGTCCCTGTCCCCAACAAGGTCCATGTGGGTGTCACCCTTGCATGGGAACTTGCATAATAGGCCAGTGTGGCTACCATTAAACCATTCCTGCTTAACCCTCAACATGAAGCCTCGTCTCGTGATTGTAGGGAACGGCTATACAGCTATACCACTAGCTCTTGTAAGAGCTTCATAGCTTTATTGGATCCTTGGCTGGCTGAGATATCAAGTGGAGAATGCTACAGCACTGCTCCTACGAAGGGAAAAGGACGTCTCTGGCGGCATATACCCCTTCACTCTCGGGGTGGCCCTTACAATGTGTCTCTTTGCTACTACAAAGATACTGTTGCAATATAGGGATACAGACTCGGTATGCTGAGGTTAACATTTTTATTATACGTTCGGGCAGACATCTAATCCGGTTTTATTTTTTTATTGTCTCACCACACACTATCTTGTTTGTTTTTATGTATATAGTTGTCTCGTTCTCTACTAAGGATATCAAAAAAGTTGCTTTTTTTTGTTGCGATTACCTTTGATTGTAGTTAGTTGTAGTAATTTCTTGTCAGGATTACTGTTGATCCAGCACACAGAATTGTATCACACCTAGGACTAAGGATAATGTCTAACCAGACCTTAGAATGGCCTTACTTAACGTACCACAGAATAGTCAAAATACTTGCCGAGGTCAGGGTCACAGAACGAAGAACAGTGATAAGGAAAAGCCAAAAGTCAAGGCTACCAGAAATTCAGGGAAGTCAGAACGAAGCCAAAGTCAAAAATCAGATATACACGATCAGAAACACACTCTAGGATAACCATCAAAGGGAAACCACGACAGGGCACTGACAGCAAGGTAATTTGGGTTTAAATACCTCTCCTTTGGCTGTAATTGGCTGTCTCCGACCTCTGTCCGCAAAACATGCGTGCGTGTCTATGACGTTGCACGCACATTGGCGCTATCTTTGGTGTGGGCGAAGGTAAGTTTACTACAAAAATCTGAACCGCAGCAGTCGGCGCTCCGAAGAGCGTCACACCTGCTGGGGACCAGACCAGAGGGAGATCGGGCAGTGGTCTGCTGCGAGCAAGGTAAGTATGAATTGTTTCTGTTGGCGTCGTTGCTTACTTTATGTGCAAGTATGCCAGCAGAATCACCGGGAGCCGTGACCCTTCTCTCATTAGTCTTTATACACTGTCAGAGTCATTTAGACGAAAGGGCTATAAGCAGGGACGGACTGGCCCACCAGGATACCGGGAAATTTCCCGGTGGGCCGCAGCACCTGGGGCTGGGCTGACAGCCCTAATCATTGCTCAGGCTCCTGTGATCCCGGCCGGCCATGTGCGAGCTGTGCGGCTGCACAGGGCCCCATGGGAGCAGAGGGAGCCAGACAGACGGCACAGCTCACACATGGCTTGTCGGGATCATAAAAAAATAAATAAATAAATTGTGGCGGGGCGAAGCTAGCGTGCGGTGGGGCGGGGCTTATCGTGCGGTGGGGGCAGGGCTTAGCGTGCGGCAGGGAGCCTGGTTAATGCAGCATGGGAAGCAGGAAGGAGTCCCTGCTTCCCCAACAACCAGCTTCCAGGAGCTCCAAGGGATGTGGAGGTAAGAAGCAGGTCAGTGTGTCTGTGTGTGACTGCCTGTGAGTGTGTGACTGTGTGACTGTCTGTGTGTGTGACTGTCTGCCTCTGTGTGTATGGATGACTGTGTGCCTGTGTATGACACTGTCTGTGTGTGTGACTGTCTGATTCTGTATGACTGTCTGATTTGTGTGTGTGTGTGTGTGACTGTCTGCCTCTGTGTGTATGTATGACTGTCTGTCTGCCTGTGTGTGTGACACTGTCTGTGTGTGTGTGACTGTCTGCCTTTGTGTGTGTGTGTGTGTGTGTGTGTGACTGTCTGCCTCTGTGTGTATGTATGACTGTCTGCCTGTGTGTGACACTGTCTGTGTGTGTGTGACTGTCTGCCTCTGTGTGTATGTATGACTGTCTGCCTTTTTGTGTGTGTGCGTGTGACTGTCTGCCACTGTGTGTATGTATGACTGTGTGTGTGTGTGGCACTGTCTGTGTGAGTGTGGGCTGTCTGCCACTGTGTGTATGTATGACTGTCTGCCTGTGTGTTTGTGACACTGTCTGTGTTTGTGTGACTGTCTGCCACTGTGTGTGTGTGTGACGTTGTGTGTGAGTGACTGTCTGCCTTTGTGTGTATGTATGACTGTATGCCTGTGTGTGTGGGTGTGTGGGTGTGAGTGTGTGGCTATCTGCCTGTGTGTGTATGACTATCTGCCTGTTTAAGTGTGTGGCTGTCTGTGTGTGTTTGACTGTCTGCCTGTGTGTGTGTGGCTTTTGGTGTGTGTGTGGATGTCTACCTGTCTCTCTGTGTGTGGATGTCTGCCTCTGTGTGCGTGTGTGGGTGCCTGCCTCTGTGTGTGTGGATGTCTGCCTCTTTGTGTGTTGATGTCTGTGTGTGTGTGCATCTGCTAGTGAGTGAGTGAGCTTCTGTGTGTGTGTGTGTGCGCATATGCTAGTGAGTGAGCTTCTGTGTGTGTGCACCTGCTAGTGAGTTTGTGTGTGTGCCTGCTAGTGAGTGAGCTTGTATGTGTGTCAGTGAGCTTGTCTGTAGGGATCGTGTGTGTGTTAGTGAGCTTGTCTGTAGGGAGCATGGGTGTGTCTGCTCCTGTCTGTGGGGAGCATTTGTGTGCAGT
>OW240912.1:14339558-14353006 GCA_933207985.1 Pelobates cultripes
ACAGCCAGGAAAGCTGAACTTTTTCGGTTGCTAAACATTCATGAGGACAATGAAAGGCCTGGCCCTAGTTCTGAGTTTAATGTACAAAACAGCCTATCAGAACTACACGTTATGAAGGCCTCCCTCGTGTCTTCTGTAGCCACTATTAATAATAGGCTGGATAATCTGGAGTCTAGCCCAGCCTGAGCCTAACCCAGGAGGTAACAATAACCTTTTACCCTCCAAGACTACCAATATTATAAACCCTATTCGCCTTATACCACAGAACTTTAAGCGTGACATTATAGAAGGGAATCTGGCTTCACTACTAATAGCTTCCAAGATGTATTTGAGAACAGGTCATATACGTTTGATGACCTGTCAGTAGTAATGAAGTCTAGAGACCCTAAGCTGAACAGGAAACTTAACATCCCTGAATTCGTTTTGACCTTCGGACTATACAGAGACGTTATTTGTACGGCTTTTCCCCTCCGTAGAGAGGAACTTGACTTATAACTGTTATTGATTTGGCATATAAGTATGGAGGCTATGCCTATTATGATTATCATAAATCATTCGCATCCAGATCAGCCGCGTCACTGGCCCAATACAACACAAACACCGACTGGGCATCTTAAAACACTGTCTTGCGCTATATGCTCGTCAGCAGCCCATACGATTAACTTTTGTCCTGACAACGTAGCGATTCCCTCTACCAGTAACGCCAACCCTGAGTATCAACCTAACACAACACAGAGAGATTTGAGAGACAAACTAGGCAGGCCAATTGTTTTTTTGGGTAAAGCACAAATCTGCAATAATTTCAGTTCCGGTAGTTGTAGTTATAGTGCATGCAGACTTCTTTACGTGTGCTCACTTTGTTACAGGGCACACGCCAAAACTATGTGCCCAAACAGGCTGTACCCTAAAAGATCCTCTACTCCAGTAAAGGTTCCTAATTTGCCACACTACCTGTCTTATTATCCTTCTTTACATCTGGTAGAATTTCTCACATCTGGTTTTACTAACGGGTTTCACACAGGTTTTGTCACACTCCCCACAGGTATATTGGAATGCCCCAACCTAAAGCCAGCACTCACAGACCCCAGTAGCATACAAGAACTCCTACTCAAAGAAATTAACAATGGTTTCATGATAGGGCCTTTCACAACGCCACCTTTTTCCTCCTGGAGAATAAACCCTCTAGGCATAGCCACAGGGAAATTTTAATAATAAAAAGAGACTTATAATTGATTTTTGGCACCTCACTCTTCTACTACACCAAGCTTGAATGCACTAATTCCCTCAGAAGATTTCTCCCTTCAGTATGCTAGAATTGATGATGCCATACAAGCCATCATTCATTCCAGGAAGGCTGTGTGGTTAAGCAAAACCGACATAATGAATGCATTTAAATTATTACCTATACATCAGTCACTCTGGCACCTGCATGGCATTAAGTGGGAATACAGGTATTATTTCGCTACCAGGCTAACTTTCGGCTCCAAGAGTAGCCCCAAGATATTTTATATCTTAGCCGAAACGTTAACCTGGCTCCTACTTAACAAGTGCAGATGTCCAGTAGTCATCCACTATTTAGACGACTTCTCACTATCGAACCACACCACTGCACACCAAGCAGCCTACGTCACATGCTCTCTCAATTTAAAGATCTAGGAGTCCCTGTTGCCCCAGACAAAACAGAAGGTCCTAACACCGAGATTACTTTCCTGGGTTTAACACTCAATTCCGTGTCTATGCAAGCCAGCCTGCCCTAAGAGAAAGTAGACAGAATTCTCTCATACATCGACATTTGCACATCACAAGGCTCTTGCACCAGGAAACAGCTACATTCACTACTCGGGTCACTTAATTTTGCAATGAGGATAATACCACAGAGGAGGTCTTTCATTTCCAGGATTCTCTCTATCCTTCACAGGCTCCCTGACAACGACTCCACAGCCCTATTAGACGAACCAGCTAGAGCAGATCTTAAAATGTGGCATCAGGTGCCATAGGCTACGCAGCAATTTTTGGCAATGACTGGGTGTACGACTCTTGGCCACTAGAGACTACCACCCTAGAGAATTTCAATACCACCTCAGCACTATTCGAAATCTTCCCAATCATAGCTGTTGCACACATTTTAGGTAAAGAATGGACACGGCAATCGGTCAGGTGCTTTTCAGATAACTTGGCGGCATGTAATATTATTAACAAAGGCCGCTCTCAGTCCCTTACTATTATGAACTTGGTAAGGAGACTTACCTGGCTAGCGGCAAACCTACAATTCTGTATTAATTGCATTCACGTACCAGGTATTCAAAACAACGCAGCTGACGCGCTCTCACGCTCTAATTTACAGGAATTTTTCAGAGTCCATCCATCAGCAAACGCGCAATCCAGAGAACCTCCGAGCTTCACAGACTTAATTATGCTTTAAATGCCCTGTTACTCCATAGTAGGTCGCTCGCACGGGCTCGTTTATCTCTTAATATGAGAAAAGCATATTCCAGAGTATATGATTTGTTTAAAAGATTTGTTTGTGATTATTATGTAATAAATGTTTTTTCCTTAGAAACCATGGTCGCATTTACAACTTTTTGCCACATTTCTCTTAAATTAGCAAACAATACAATCAAACTTTACTTAACGGGCATACAACACTACATGTTCACCAGTTATCCCAACAAAACTCAATTTCTAGCATCCTACCCAGTTAAAAGTGTCCTTAAAGGTATTCAGAGACTAACAGTACATACTCCCATTAAGAGACTTCCCATAGATAGTATACTGTTTAGGAGTATCTCTGATTTACTAGACAAGTCCCCTTTTGACCAGGTCACGAACCTGATAATCAAATCCAAAGCCTACATAGCCTTCTACGGTTTCTTGAGACCTAAAGAATTTTCTGTAGAAAAGGCGTCCGATTTTAAGTCATGCCTTCAGCGTAAAAACCTAACTAAAAAACAGGACCACTATATTCTGTCAATTACTCATACCAAAATGGGTCAAACTGGTCCACCAGTAGAGATTAAATATTACCCTACCTCTACCAAATGGTGTCCAATCCACATTCTGGATAAACTAGTGGAATCTCAACTTTCTTCTGACCCTGATTCCCCACTATTGGCCATTCAAGGGAAACCCCTAACAACCAAACAATTCATGGTTTACATTGGTACGTTATAACTCTGACTAGGACACAACATTCATTCTCGGGCCATTCATTCCGTATTGGAGCAGCCACAGCCGCCTCCGGAAATCACGTACCAACACATATCATTAAAAATATGGGACAGTGGAAATCACCCGCATACAGCAGATACATCCCTAATCCTGAGAAAGAAATAAGATTGGCTTTCCGTGAAATGTCTAAGTAATGTATTGCTCAATAAATGTATCTGACTTCAAGAATTGCTTCTTATATTTTTGCCCTCTTTTACAGGTCTAACCTTCGGCACACCTCAACTGACTTTGCTCTTACTACATTTTCTTCTTATTATACCATACATCCTCTAAATGTGCCGTACACAAATGGAATGCTTGGCCTGTAATTGTGGGAGGGACTATGACCCATATTTAAACCCAGTGAGCCCCTGCTTACCTGTCGTCAATGATCTCGGAAGTTCCCCTCCCACTGCACCCTCTATTTATTCTCACATCTCCTAGATGGGCCCTCTTTTACAGGTCTAACCTCACGTCAGTTTCGGCACACCTCAACTGACTTTGCTCTTACTACATTTGCTTCACATTATACCATACGATCTCTAATTGACAACTTAACTCACAAAAAAGCTTATCAAATCATTTCCAAAACACCTACAGCTCGAATTAGGAAATCTGGTTCCTTCCAATCCTCAGATGGGAGCTTTCTACATGCTGCCCAAAATCCACAAGTCGGAAAGCTCAGGACGGCCAATTATAACAGGTGTGGGAACACTCACTGAAAAAATATTTGGTCCAATAGAAAACATTCTTGAGCCTTAGTTATTAAAACTGAGAGCTTTATACAGGACACTTCCTCAATAAACTTAGCCAGATAAATGAACTACCTGAAAACACTATACTAGTAACCATGGATGCGGAATCCTTTTACAGTAACATCCCACATAAAGATGGAATGGGCACAAAAATGTCACCCCAATACGCTAATCTTTTCATGGGTGACCTAGAAAACAGATTTGTTATGTACACAGCCCACAGACTATATACAAATTATCATGACGTCTACAATAATTTTATAACATGGACCGAAGGAGAAGAAAGCCTTATAGACTTCCATAAATCATTAAATTCATTCCACCCGTCAATAAACCTTAAAATTAACTTTTCAAATCATTGTGTGAGTTTCTTGGATTGCACAATAACTGTCATCAATGGCATTCTTCATTCATCAGTATATAGAAAACCTAGACAGGTACAACTACCTCCAAAATCCCAGCTTCACACCACAAGGTATCATCTACAGCCAGGTTATCAGATATCACCGCATCTGCTCTTACACAAAAGACAGAGATCGACACCTGAGTACACTGTCAGAGTCCATCCACTTGGACTGAATGAGAGTTTCTCCTTCTCTCCCTTCATCTAAACTTATTTTAGTGTTTCATTTCCTGCCATAGTAGTTTCGTTTTTTATTTGCATTTTTAAATGACACTGATCCTTTATCATTCGTATAGGACTTAGGCTATTTAAGCTCTTCCCCACCTTTCCATTGTCCCTATGGGAGTAACATAATAGGTTTTGGGCCAACCGTTCCTATTAGTCGCACCATTAACCAGAATATGTAATGTAGTGAGCTATATCACTTTGTAGAAGTGTAGTATTAGTACTTATGGTATCTGACATGAATGGTGTTATCATTAGACTTATATATGAGACCAAGGCTATGCTGGTCTCAAATTATACTTCCACCTATGTCGTTTATTTTAGGATGCAGAGGTTACCCACTGATCTTGTATATTCCTTGGTGATCGCCACCATTGGGGTTGAGACCATTAAATCTATAGATATGAATAAGGCTGGGTGTTTCATGACCGTGGGCATTTGGATTTGGGTTTTGCCTCTCTGTCCCTTATCAATATGTGCATAGAGGTCTTTGGATTTCCATTGAGCATACACTTGGGTGGAGCTCTTTTGTTTACACATTTGGAGAACCTTAATGCATCTATTTGTAGGTTGCATCTGTTATAATGTATAGTTAGTCCCCTCGTGTGTTTGTTACTCTTTATTTTCCCCTTTATATAACAGCAGGTGTTTTAACTTATGTTGGGGGACATGTATCGAGTGGCGCCCATCGAGACGTCAGGCATGCGACCCCTGCCTAAGGTAATATAACAAGAAGCATATCTATTCCCTTTTTGATTGATCTCTTGAACAGGGCTAGTGTGTGAGTTTAGAAGTGACTTAATATTAAAGTTTAATTTGGATGCCCATCTTGTTAATCACAATATTATCCTGAACTCACCACCTAGACATCAACCCCTTTAAATAAGTGTGGGTTACTGTTGGGGTAAACATTACCCTTGGGGATACTACTTGTGCCTTTACCATGTCCCCAATTACAATTCTTTGGGATAGAGATAGAGGTTTCTGTATATCCCTTTCCTTATTTAATTGTGCTTGCTGAGACTAATGGGAGTCTACTTCTTCGCTACCAAACTAATCAGACTTATTCCGGTCGTCCTCCTTAGGAAGTACAGTAGTAATGTCGACATCCGTGATGACGTGTGCTCCGATGATTGGTTTAACCCTGGAGGAAGGTAGGACTACTCCTTTTTAAAATCAGGTGTATGACAGACGCAATCTTGCTCTTGATAAACGCGCATCCTTATGCCGAAACGCGCATCGAGGCTTTTGTGCCCATGTACTTTCTTTGATTTGTTTTTATAGTGCACTTTCCAGGAATGAGGGATTATGTAGGTATCTCTGTACTTTGTTCCCTGAGACTAATGCAGGTAGACTGTAGTTGGGGAGCTGCCTCAACGCGGGTTGATAGGGGATTGTAGATATAGGAGATCAAGGGGAGTACACATACTCTAGTTTATGTTTACATAAGTAGATTCCCTCCCTCTTATTTTCTCACATACTGGGTATCCAGTTAATATCAGGTAAGCTGCCTCGTAGCAGCAGTTTAGGAGGAATATCTTCTTATAAAATAATGAGGTCTGGGTCAACTCTGTTGTGCCTCTCCGTGATGTGTCCACTGTGGTCAGATTAATAACTCTCATAACTTTAGCATACTCCTTTGATGTAACATTTCTTACTTTCTGACTATATGTGTGTAACAGATGCCCTGTTCCTGGAGTTTATTTTTATTTCATTTCTGGACCTTATTTGTATTCAATTTGTCTGAATCAGTATACAAACCAAAACAAACAGACTTTACCCTAGCTGGGTCGTATACTGAACTCCTGAACCACTCGAAGCAGTCGTGTGCCACCAATTGACCTTATTGACACTGCTCTAAACCGCAACTCTGAAAATTCTAAGTGGTTCACTGGGTGGCTGTCAATTCGTATGCACGAATACATGGCGGTGGCCAGCTTGTTTTGTCGAATGTATCCAGCGATGTTTGGTCGTCAAGTGTATGGAACTATTTTCGGACACTCAACGTCCTGAACACCGCTGAGACATCCAGGACCACTTAGTTTCATCCCAATCCATCCGGTGAAAACCAGCACGACCGGCCACACAAGCTGATTTTATTAAACTATTCTGGGCCCTGAACCGTTTTGGGTGATTTTTGGATATATTACTCACCCAGATCAGTGCTATCAGGGGATATACTTTTTATGGGGTTCTTGTGTGCTTTTGGGGTATTACCAGAAAGTGTATAAAATATGTTCTTTTTCGACTTATAGATAATTGAGTTGATACAATAATTAACTCTATCTCCCAAGCAGAGGGGAGGGATTGTATGCCATGTGTGGGAGTGCCTTGGATTGTAGCTCTATTGTTATTGGTGTATACATTTGTGTCCCTGTCCCCAACAAGGTCCATGTGGGTGTCACCCTTGCATGGGAACTTGCATAATAGGCCAGTGTGGCTACCATTAAACCATTCCTGCTTAACCCTCAACATGAAGCCTCGTCTCGTGATTGTAGGGAACGGCTATACAGCTATACCACTAGCTCTTGTAAGAGCTTCATAGCTTTATTGGATCCTTGGCTGGCTGAGATATCAAGTGGAGAATGCTACAGCACTGCTCCTACGAAGGGAAAAGGACGTCTCTGGCGGCATATACCCCTTCACTCTCGGGGTGGCCCTTACAATGTGTCTCTTTGCTACTACAAAGATACTGTTGCAATATAGGGATACAGACTCGGTATGCTGAGGTTAACATTTTTATTATACGTTCAGGCAGACATCTAATCCGGTTTTATTTTTTTATTGTCTCACCACACACTATCTTGTTTGTTTTTATGTATATAGTTGTCTCGTTCTCTACTAAGGATATCAAAAAAGTTGCTTTTTTTTGTTGCGATTACCTTTGATTGTAGTTAGTTGTAGTAATTTCTTGTCAGGATTACTGTTGATCCAGCACACAGAATTGTATCACACCTAGGACTAAGGATAATGTCTAACCAGACCTTAGAATGGCCTTACTTAACGTACCACAGAATAGTCAAAATACTTGCCGAGGTCAGGGTCACAGAACGAAGAACAGTGATAAGGAAAAGCCAAAAGTCAAGGCTACCAGAAATTCAGGGAAGTCAGAACGAAGCCAAAGTCAAAAATCAGATATACACGATCAGAAACACACTCTAGGATAACCATCAAAGGGAAACCATGACAGGGCACTGACAGCAAGGTAATTTGGGTTTAAATACCTCTCCTTTGGCTGTAATTGGCTGTCTCCGACCTCTGTCCGCAAAACATGCGTGCGTGTCTATGACGTTGCACGCACATTGGCGCTATCTTTGGTGTGGGCGAAGGTAAGTTTACTACAAAAATCTGAACCGCAGCAGTCGGCGCTCCAAAGAGCGTCGCACCTGCTGGGGACCAGACCAGAGGGAGATCGGGCAGTGGTCTGCTGCGAGCAAGGTAAGTATGAATTGTTTCTGTTGGCGTCGTTGCTTACTTTATGTGCAAGCATGCCAGCAGAATCACTGGGAGCCGTGACCCTTCTCTCATTAGTCTTTATACACTGTCAGAGTCATTTAGACGAAAGGGCTATAAGCAGGGACGGACTGGCCCACCGGGATACCGGGAAATTTCCCGGTGGGCCGGAAGCACCTGGGGCTGGGCTGACAGCCCTAATCATTGCTCAGGCTCCTGTGATCCCGGCCGGCCATGTGCGAGCTGTGCGGCTGCACAGGGCCCCATGGGAGCAGAGGGAGCCAGACAGACGGCACAGCTCACACATGGCTTGTCGGGATCATAAAAAAATAAATAAATAAATTGTGGCGGGGCGAAGCTAGCGTGCGGTGGGGCGGGGCTTATCGTGCGGTGGGGGCAGGGCTTAGCGTGCGGCAGGGAGCCTGGTTAATGCAGCATGGGAAGCAGGAAGGAGTCCCTGCTTCCCCAACAACCAGCTTCCAGGAGCTCCAAGGGATGTGGAGGTAAGAAGCAGGTCAGTGTGTCTGTGTGTGACTGCCTGTGAGTGTGTGACTGTGTGACTGTCTGTGTGTGTGACTGTCTGCCTCTGTGTGTATGGATGACTGTGTGCCTGTGTATGACACTGTCTGTGTGTGTGACTGTCTGATTCTGTATGACTGTCTGATTTGTGTGTGTGTGTGTGTGACTGTCTGCCTCTGTGTGTATGTATGACTGTCTGTCTGCCTGTGTGTGTGACACTGTCTGTGTGTGTGTGACTGTCTGCCTTTGTGTGTGTGTGTGTGTGTGTGTGTGACTGTCTGCCTCTGTGTGTATGTATGACTGTCTGCCTGTGTGTGACACTGTCTGTGTGTGTGTGACTGTCTGCCTCTGTGTGTATGTATGACTGTCTGCCTTTTTGTGTGTGTGCGTGTGACTGTCTGCCACTGTGTGTATGTATGACTGTGTGTGTGTGTGGCACTGTCTGTGTGTGTGGGACTGTCTGCCACTGTGTGTATGTATGACTGTCTGCCTGTGTGTTTGTGACACTGTCTGTGTTTGTGTGACTGTCTGCCACTGTGTGTGTGTGTGACGTTGTGTGTGAGTGACTGTCTGCCTTTGTGTGTATGTATGACTGTATGCCTGTGTGTGTGGGTGTGTGGGTGTGAGTGTGTGGCTATCTGCCTGTGTGTGTATGACTATCTGCCTGTTTAAGTGTGTGGCTGTCTGTGTGTGTTTGACTGTCTGCCTGTGTGTGTGTGGCTTTTGGTGTGTGTGTGGATGTCTACCTGTCTCTCTGTGTGTGGATGTCTGCCTCTGTGTGCGTGTGTGGGTGCCTGCCTCTGTGTGTGTGGATGTCTGCCTCTTTGTGTGTTGATGTCTGTGTGTGTGTGCATCTGCTAGTGAGTGAGTGAGCTTCTGTGTGTGTGTGTGTGCGCATATGCTAGTGAGTGAGCTTCTGTGTGTGTGCACCTGCTAGTGAGTTTGTGTGTGTGCCTGCTAGTGAGTGAGCTTGTATGTGTGTCAGTGAGCTTGTCTGTAGGGATCGTGTGTGTGTTAGTGAGCTTGTCTGTAGGGAGCATGGGTGTGTCTGCTCCTGTCTGTGGTGAGCATGTGTGTGCAGTGAGCTTGTCTGTAGTAAGCTTGTGTGTGTATCAGAGTTTGTCTATACTAAATTTCCGTGTGTACCAGTAACCTTGTCTGTGTGTGTCATTGAGATTGTCTGTCAATGAGCCTATTTGTGTGCATCAGTAAGATTCTCTGTGTCGGCATGTGAGTATGCTTTACTGTATAATTTAATTACCCTAAAAGGACTAATATTTTGAATTGAAAAAGAAATATTCCAATAATAAAAATAAATAAATAAATAAATATATATATATATATATATATATATATATATATACACACACATACATATACACTGGTGTATATATAGGTGTGTGTGTGTGTGTATATATGCTATGTAGTGTGTGTTATATAACACACACTACATAGCACAATGACTTATGGGGCTGCCATAGATTTTTTTCCAGGGCTGCTTCATGTCCCCAGTCCGGCCCTGGCTATAAGGAAAGGACAATATCTAAAAAAAAATTAAGCTGCCATAAAAATACCACGGGAATGGCTTCTACAATACAAAATAGGGATCGACCGATATTGATTTTTTAGAGCCGATACCGATACCGATAATCTGTTAACTTTCAGGCCGATAGTCGATAACTTGCCGATATTCTGTACATTTACCATTTTGAAAAAATAAACTATTTCTAAAAGGTAAATGCACAAAATATAAAAGCCACATGCACTGGATGCAGTGTGTTTAGACAGTGGAGCTGTGTATATTTGTGTAGTGTATATATAATGAATGCAGGGTGTGTTTGTGTAGTGTGTATAGTTAATGCAGTGACTGTAGTGTGTATATAATGATGCAGTGTTTGTAGTGTGTGTGTATATAATGCAGTGTGTGTAGTGTATATAATGCAGTGTGTGTGTGTATATAATGCAGTGTGTGTAGTGTGTGCATTAAACACACACACACACACACACACTACATTATATACACACACACACTAAATTATATAGACACACTACACTATATACACACTCTGCGTTATATACAGAGTGTGTAGTGTGTGTGTGTATATAATGCAGTGTGTGTGTGTTTTCCTGAAGGGATGTGATTTGGGTAAAATGGGGGGGGGGGCATTTTTTTTATTTTAATTTTTAATGTTTGTTTTATTTTATTTTTTAATATTTATGTTTATTTTAATTTTTAATATTTGTTTATTATAATTTTTAAAATTTATGCTTATTTTTAATAGTTATGTTTTATTATTTTTGTTGTCCCCCCTCCCTGCTTGTTACCTGGTCAGGGAGGGGGGATATGACAGTCCCTGGTGGTCCAGTGACATTGGCTGAGCTGGGGGGGTGGGGCGCAGGTAGCGTTTACTTACCTCCCCTGCAGCTCCTCCAGCTCCCAGTGTAAATCTCGCGGCCCTTAGTGCCTGACGGCCGCGGGTCTCGCGAGACTTACACTGGGAGCTGGAGGTGCTGCAGGGGAGGTAAGTAAACGCTACCTGCGGCCCCCCCCCCCAGGACCGCCGGGCTTGTAATGAGCCTGGCGGTCCTAGGAGGTATTATCGGCAATATCGGTATCTATATTGGTCGATACCGATATTGCCGAAAATACCGAATATCGACCGATTATATCGGTAAAACCGATAATCGGTCGATCCCTAATACAAAAAAAGGAAAACAAACAAGAATCCATGTGGTAGTTACATACAACCCAACCCTAGAAGGAGTACGTAAACTTATTAAAGAGCTACAATCATTAATTTCAGGGGACCTCACATTCACAGAAATATTTCCTGAACCCCCCCCCCCCATACTAGCATTCAAACAACCGCCTAACCTGAGACAGAGATTGGTGCACAGGAAATTGACCGCAGAACAGGAGCTCACACAGAATGGCACTGTACGATGGAACAAATCACTCTGCAAACTGTGTCAACATATATGTGGCCATAACACAGCCAAACGCAATAACAAATCATACAACATTAAGGGATTATATTCGTGCACATCTTCGAATGTGGTGTACATGATACAGTGTACAGTGTGTGACAAAGGCTGCTACATTGGAGAAACTGTCCTTAACCTGCATCTCAGAATGAATCTACAGACACTCAATCAAGAACCACAAGGAAAACAGATATTGTCCCACTGTTGGTCATCACTTCACCCAGACTGGTCACTCTATCTAAAACCTCAGGATTAAAGTTCTTAAAGGGAATTTTGAGATGAGAATGATCACACATTTCAACATCAGAAATGAAGGACTTAATGTAGACTCTGGCTTTCTGACACACTATCAAGACTTTGTATAGACACACATCTTAATGTCTTGTATAGTTCTTTTTCAATACTCACACGTCACCTTTATTTCATCAATGTGTGTGTGTGTGTGTGTGTGTGTGCGTCTGTGTATGCAGCTGTATATTTGAAGAAAGGTTAGCGCTAATAATAACTGTATGTAAAGATAAAATAAAGGCAGCAGCCTTATAGAGGGTCACCCTCTAACCCTCTACAGTAAGGATATATACAAAAACAAGAAACAAAGGCTGCGCCAAGAGAGTGATTAGAACAAGTCCAAATAAAATAATTCCAGATAAAATAATAAAATATTCAAATAGGAGAGTCCCAATAATAGGTGGTATTTCAACTGATATGATGTCTTCCTTAGCAGTGGTCGTCCGTCTCACGATATGAAAGACACAATGGGAGAGAGCCAATTGTGCAGAGTGTATAAATAGATAATATTTAAATAAAATATAAATTATACACTCACATTTCCATGAGCTAGGACCAGCTCTAGTATGATGGGCATACGGCGGATAACCCTCCGCTTATAGGGGTGCTTGTCCTCCTGGAGCATCCTGGTGTCCAAATTCTCAGGGAAAGAAAATAAAAACAGCCAATAGTGCTCTCTGGTGTAGTAGTATATAAAAAGGATAAAAATAAATAAAATATACTCACAAATGGAGTGCAGGTCAATCTGCACTCTATTATTCGCGTGGGTGGTATAATCCCCACTTTAGGATATGCCAGGAACAATAAATGAGGTTTAAAAGTAATAATAATTATAAAATTATTTATTAGTACAATATATTAAAACCAATAACGCGTTTCGCCGTGGAGGCTTTATCAAATTGGGATAGTATAGATACCTGGCAAATAAGGAGTATATATAGCTAGAACAGACAATTAAAATTGGCGCCAAAAATGATCAACCAATAAAAGTGATACAAAATATGGATAGAGAATATACATACAAAAGGTAAAAATTTATATAGATTATACATGTGTATAAATGTACAATGATATGTATGTACAAATATATGGAAAACGAGCATTATTTTATGTGAAAAAGAGAATTGAAATAAAACTTCCGGTTTCGGTTTCGTGCGAGTCACGTGACCCGCAATGTACCTTGGGGCATGTAGTGCCGGGCCACGTGACCGCCGATAGGTATATACATAGTCCGTGCGGCCACAACAAGAGAAGGCGGCTCGCACGGACCGGGGAGACAGAGGGGCGGGTTCGGATCATGTCACGTGACCCGCGGCGTCATGTATCTATAATACCCGCGGGCCACGTGACAGTGGCCGCAAGGGGTACTGGGAAATGTAGTCGGAGGCACGAAAGTAAATAGGAATAGATAATTAGCATAAAATGAGTATAATACAAATCGGTTTATGGTAGGAACAGGCATATTGAAATATGTAAAGTATATATAACATAAATATACATAAATTAATACATATAAACATAAAGTGGATACAAATCAAGAAAGAGGCATTAAATAATAAAATAATAAAATAATAAACCGATTTGTATGGGGGGCAGTGTGTGTGTATGGGGGC
>OW240912.1:14357195-14369695 GCA_933207985.1 Pelobates cultripes
GCATGTATAACTTTGCTTGCGTGGTAGAAAGTAACAGGTGTTCATATTAAAGGGACACTATAGTCACCCAGACCACTTCAGATCAATGAAGTGGTCTGGGTGCCAGGTCCCCCAGGTTTTAACTCTTCAGATGTAAACATAGCAGTTTCAGAGAAACTGCTATTTTTACATTGCAGGGTTAATCCAGCCTCTAGTGGCTGTCTTCCTGACAGCCGCAAGAGGCGCTTCTGCGACGCTAGATGCGAAAATCGCATTCAGTGTGCAGAACATCCATAGGAAAGCATTGAGAAATGCTTTCCTATGGACTGTTTGAATGCGTGCGTGGCTCTGGCCGCGCATGCGCATTCCGCTCCACTCGGGAGCCGACGTCGGAGTGGGAGAAGAGGTCACCAGCACCGAGGGAGCCCGGCCTGGATTAAAGTAAGTAACTGATGGGGTTTTAACCCCTTCAGCACCAAGGGAGGGGGCCCCTGAGGCTGGGGGGGACCTAAGGGTTGTATAGTTTCAGGAAAACAAGTGATCCTTTAACTACAAAAACTGTATACAATGTGGCCCCTCTAAACTTGTGGCCCCCAAATAGTATGTGAGTAATTACAGATTTAAATAGCTGAATGTTCACAGCTTAATTTAAGGGTTAAACTGATACTCTCCTTATTTGCTCTTTGATACATTTCTTTGGTAACTAATGTGGTAAACATTCAAATCAAATAAAATAATAATTACAGGAATTATAATTTATAATAGGGGTGCTTCCACCATTTGCATTTTTATAGAAACATTTTGGCAGGAAGTCAAACTGCAAATTGTAGATCACGTGGAGACATTTCAACAGGCTTTGAGGACAGTCCTAAAATATCCGATCTTGAAAGTTTCACCATTGATGTTGTATGACATTTCAGTAGTCATAGAAAAAAAAAGTATATATAAACACAGATCTATAGTTTATTTGATACAACTCATAATGTAACAAACAAAATCCCTAAACACAAACACATTTTTATGACGTTTCTGAAATACAATTTAGTAAAACTGTCATTTAAAAAAAATATTCTTTATTTTTGCTGTGCAGAGTAATACAACAATGCCTACGATGCCACGACAGCAGAAACAAGCGTTTACATAACAACACAAGAAAATAAAAGCATGGCATTTTAATTTCAGCACAATTTTGTAAATGTAACAGTAAACAAGAGAACTAACATGTCTGAACAATAAGCTTGTAGTACAGGAATAAGTGGTAAGAGACACATGAGAGTTACTTAAGTTAGAAACCACTGGGTCATAGTGCAGGATATTGATATCGTACTAAGTTAAATGAGGCTGAGGCTTATAAAAATAAAATAAAAATCAACATGCATAAGGTACAGAACTGGGTTAAACGTAGCGTGTTAAAGGGGTGTTAGGCCTTAAAATCACAGAGCTGCCAGCACGTTATGAAAGATTTCTATAAGGTGATAGACAACTACTACACATTAAGAAAGCCTAGACCAGATTAACTGTTGTAGATAGGGTAGGTGGCCCCCTCAGCTGATGCCAGTAGAGGAGGAGACTGAGTCCCAAAGAAACTGCAGTCCAGGCATGTTGATGGGATCACCCCCACCCGGTTCCAAGCTTTCAGTAGGTGATGGCCCGGGATGTATATGCCTCTGTTAGCTGGAGCTTGTGCCTGCAGCGCACCGGTCCCTTGCACCCAGCGCCGCTCAGTCAGGACTTTGCTTAGGGGGATCCTTCCTGATAGCTTGCAGCAAATGTGAGTGAGAGCGAGCGTGTACTCCATACCTTCGGCACCTATGAACCCACCGCCTGTGTCTCATCCACCAAGATGGTCAGTGTTGGTGTTGGTCAGCTGGCTGGATCTGAGATGCCTTATCTCAATTTAGGGGAGTAGCGGTGAGTATGCGACTGCTGAGTTTCGTCCAAAATTGTGCACAATTGCAATCAAACATCTGCAGAATCGGGTCTATACTCGCAGACTGCTGTGGGAAGGCACTGGCTGTAGTAGGCACTGGGACGGCCATCTTAAGAGGTAGGCTTAGATTCTCCATATCCAAGTAGATTCAAGGGCCAAGTAGGCCAAAAGATTTCACCAGTGGGGATCGGGATATCCCCGACCAGTCTAAAGGAGAAGAACAAAGCTCAGATGCAGATGTCACAGATGCCAGTAGATCCAGGCCGGGAATTTGGCCGTTTCTCCCCTCTGTGGATCACACCAGGCGTGTAGGCTGCAAAGCAATTCCCCTTTTTAGATAAACTGAATGTCAGTAAATTTTTCCAAAAAGGTTGGATATTATGTAATTTTTGAATGTGAAAATATACAGTTCATTTTTTCATACATATATTTTTAGTTTAGTTTTTAAATTTGACTTATTTATTGCAAAAAGGCAGGCCGGGCATTTAATTCAAATCTGTGCCAGGATTCGCCAGTATAGAATTTATGAAAAAGTGGACATTGCTTTCAAATATGCAGTGACTCGAGCATTAAGAATGGAAAAGTGGGGGTAAGGGAGAGGGTGGGGGGGAGATTGCAAGCCTAGTGGAACAGTTGCCATATCTAACAGCTCCTAAAAAATCCACATCACACCGAATATCACGCTAACCAAGCCCCATTTACGAATTTATAAATCCTCCAGCTGGTCTCCCCGAGCCGCACCACACTGATAGATGCCTTTCTTTCACACTCCAAAACACTCCAAACCGCGGTGCAAATCTGCAGCCTACTACGCACCAGCGATCCTGGGAATGGAGGCGATCCTCCACGGCAACACCACACAGACCCCGCCAGGAACGGTGCCTAACAACTCACTGACACCTCCGGAACTCCGGCCTGCTATGGGACGCCGCTCCCAAAAGCTGAATCCCGTGGCTGACGGCAGAGACATAGGAGCTATGCTCAGAAAGTCTGCGCAGCCCAAGTTGACTACTGCAGAGGATAGGAACATGGATACCCACGCACAAGAGGTACAGGAGGCCACACCAGTCACCCAGGCAGGTCTGCTAAAAATGCTTGAAAAATCCAACAGGTCTGCTCCCACAACCAAACGGGACCTGAAAATCCTGCTTAATGATATCCACAAACGGTGGGCTTCTGATTTCACGCTGATGAGAACAGAAATACAGGACATCACTGACTGGGTGAAAGCCTCTGAAGAGCACATACTTGATGTCAGATCTGATATCACAACCATTAAAGAGACAGTGCAACAACTCCTAACAAACCAAGCTCTTGTGGCGACTCACAATGGAACCAACCACACTCTCACATCGATCGAAGGGGCACGGCCTTCCTGAAAGCCCTGGGACAGGCATATCATAACAAGGCCCAGAGTCGACCACCCTCATGGACAATTGGGACCCTGCCCGTGTCACCCCCTTCATCCCAAAAGCCAGCGGCTCACAGGCTGCTAACACCTGATAACACTTGGGAACTATGCCTATACACCAAACCATGAAAATGGAGAAAAGTCCATGGGCAAAATTAGTAAACTTATTATGATGTTGTTCTGTTTGATTTCCGTTTTAATTTTTATACTCTTCTATTCTTTTACACATGTTCTGATTAACTACTCAGCAATCTGAGGAGGCTACTGCATTGACCTGACACTTGATGTCTTTTTCTCCCTCTCACACCCGCCCCTGCTGCCCCCCAGGCTAGGGGTAACTTATATTACTACAGAGGCATAACTTATCACATGCTTGGCTGCTTTATGCCAAACAGTCCTCACCTACCAAATACACTATCTGAGCCTCTAGGTTATCTTGTCACCAGCCTACAAAAATTTAAAGTTGTCTTGTTCTGCCTCTGGACCACTTCAGCTTATTTACACAATATTATATGAAACAAAAAAAACAAAAAATGTATAATTACAATCATGCGCCCTCAAATAAACTGTATGCTTGTAGATTTATATTGTCCTATGTCCTTGTCGGTAAGCCACCCAATGGTAGAAATTATGGATAAAAATAGAAATATAATGAGTAATGCATAGAATTACTACTAGTACAAACATGAAAGAATCTTTTTCACATTATCAGATTCTTATCCATTCCATGTATCAGAAAAATTAGATATCTTGTATTACCTGCTGGGAATATAATATATAGTTTTCAATAAATAGAGCAGCATTTATCTTTTACAAGTTTTGGTGTAAATTATATGGGAACCCTTTAATAACACACCCGTGTGTACATGCACAGAAGATATGTGACACCTTCCAACTATGTCACTCATTTAATGGAGCATTAATTTATCTCCTGCTATACAAAGCATCAACATAGATCTGTGTAGCATCAGGCACAACAAAAAGATCATTTAGAGAATTTTACTACATAGTAAATGGGAAGGAATGTATATGTCCTGCCAACCACATTCTCTAATATGCTCTTCTAGACTTTAGATGCCAGGGCTCACCATTACTAGTTTATTAAGTATGTCCCGTCTAGGCCCTTACGATCTGCTGAAGACTTACGTCTATCTTCTGTCCGTACTCCCACCTCTGATGCTCGCCTTCAAGATTTCTCGAGGGCTGCACCGTTCCTGTGGAACTCGCTTCCCTCCTCCGTTAGATGCTCACCCAGTCTCCACTCCTTCAAAAAATCGTTAAAAACCCACTTCTTCATAAAAGCGTATCAATTAAACTGTTAATAGCTCCTGACTGATTCCTCTTCTGCAACTGTCACTAGTCTAATACTATCCTTACCTTTTTGTGTCATTTTACCCCACTCCCTCTAGCATGTAAGCTCATTGAGCAGGGCCCTCAACCCCTCTGTTTCTGTGTGTCCAACTTGTCTGGTTACAACTACATGTCTGTTCGTCCACCCATTGTAAAGCACTGCGGAATTTGACGGCTCTATAAATATCATAATAATAATAATAAATAATAATAATAATTGGGTGTATGATACCAATACAAATTACAATTTGTAAATCACTGCTTGAAATTAAACTGGTTATAACACCAAGTGCTCTTAGCCTTTCATTGCTGTCCAGGCTGGATATGTCAATATTTGGACTGATATTGGATATGCAATAATATATTGAAATTATATTGAGAAGTTGTACATAATGAATATATAAATTCTAAATAATGGATTTATATTTTGTGTTAATAATGTTTTTATTTGTAAGTTATATATTGCTAAAGGTATTGTCACCGTAATAAGATAACTTTAAAAATATATATATTTTACTTATGCATAAATACTGTTACAGTCCTACATTTTGGGGGCCTGTCTGTGCAAAAATGGGTATCCCAGCCAGTGTCCCCATGGCTCCCAGTGTCTGTGTCCCCATGTCTCTCAGTGTCCCTAGTGTATCAGTGTCCTCATGTCTCCCTGTGTCCCCAAGTCTCCAGGTGTCCCCAAATGTCTCCATGTCCCCATGTCTCCCACCCAGTGTCCCTAGTGTCTCAGTGTTCCCATGTCTCCCAGTGTCCCTATGTCTCACAGCCAGTGTCCCTAGTGTCTCAGTGTCCCCATGGCTCCCAGAATCCCCTAGTCTTCCAGTGTCTGTGTCCCCATGTCTCTCATTGTCCCTAGTGTCTCAGTGTCCCCATGTCTCCCAGTGTCCCCATGTCTATGTCCACAAGTGCCCCATGTCTCCCAGTGTCCCCAAGTGTCTCAGTGTCCCCATGATTCCCAGCCAGTGTCCCTAGTGTCTCAGTGCCTGTGTTTCCTTGTCTCTCAGTGTCTCTAGTGTCTTAGTGTCCCCAAGTGTCACAGTGTCCCCATGTATCCCAGTGTCTGTGCCCCCATGTCTCCCAGTGTCCCCAAATGTCTCAGTGTTCCCAGGTCTCTCAGTGTCCCCATGTCTCACTGTGTCCTCATGTCTCTCAGTGTCCCCTAGTATCCTAGTGACACAGGGAAACACTGAGACATAGGGACACTGAGAGACTAGGGGACTGGGCGACATGGGGACAGTGACACTGTGATACATAGGGACACTGAGACACTGGGTGACTTGGGAGACTGAGACACTGGGAGACAGGAAGACACTGGGAGCAATCCATCTATACAGCAGAATCAAACTGTGAGTAGTTTGTTGGTGATTTTGCAGAATTTTCTCTTATGTCACTCCTTGTGATTTACGTCATGTGATGTCACGCATACATAATTAATTATACAAATGATTAAGGCTAGTATTTTTTTCCACGTAAGGTGGCAACCCTAACTACTCTTCACATACTCTTGCTTAAAGGAACACTATAAGGTCAGGAACACAATCATGTATTTCTGACCCTATTATGTTAAAACCACCATATAGCCCCCATGTCCCCTCTTGCCTCCCTAAATATAGTAAAATATTACTTGCATTCAAGTCTGCAGCTGCTGGCTCTGCCCATCTCTGTCTCTGTCTGATGACATCATCGGAAGTGGTGTGCTGAGCCAATTACAATGCTTCCCTATAGGATTGGCTGAGATTGTAAAGGAGGCAGACCAGGGGCAGAGCCAGCACAAGTCAAACATAGCCCTGACCAATCAGCATTTTCTCATAGAGATTAATTGAATCTTTGCATCTCTATGAGGAAAGTTCAGTGTCTGCATGCAGAGGGTGGAGACACTGAATGGCAGTGCTGCACACTAGGCAGTACTGCCCCAGGAAGCGCCTCTAGCAGCCATCTAAGGAGTGGCCAGTGGAGTTATATTCTCTGAAAAGACAGTGTATACTGAAAAAAGCCTGAATGGAATGATTCAATAAGCTGTAGTTGTTCTGGTAAATATAGTGTCCCTTTAAGTATTGAAGCTTAAGTGGGATGTATGGGAACAAAACTTGTGTGTACTGGCTGACAATAAAATTAGTTTAGGTAATGTAGACTTTGGTCTCTCTAACACTGTGGCATCTCCCCTTTCTTCTACACTCACTACATACACCTTTTCTCTGTCCCAGACTGTATACCAGGAGATTCTGTCTGCTAGTAAGACGGTAAGGAGACAAGTGGACATGTGAGTGCTAGCGGACAGTCCTTAGAACGCGTGGAGTAGGCGCATCATTTGATGCATTTATGTCAATCTCACGGTGCTGTCTGCATAGTATGCCCTTAGTTGGACAGCCTGCATTATTTGGACAGACTTACCCCCTTTTTTGGGCATGTACGCCCCTTTTAGCAGTTCTGGTTACGTGATTTGCGTCAGTGGCCCACCCTTTTACCCCGCCCATTGACTTCCTGCTTCACTGGACACTGCTGTTAGGGGGTATGGATTTACTTGAAAGATGAAAGCATAGAATAGAGAGAGATTAGCATAGAGTATGTGTTTTCTTATAGCTGCATCATTTGAGTTTCCCTCCAACACCATCTCGATAAGATTCTATAATTAGGCCCATCATAATTGTCAGCACCAGGCCCACTGGGCTCTTAATCTGGCCCTGGGCCGTGTTTTGAAATGTTTGATCCTTATTAACTGTATTGATCCTATATTAACCTCTGTGAATGTTTTACGCTTCTCCTACGTGTACGGGAGAAGAAGAATTGAAATGGAAATTTATTTTTAATTTAATGTAAATATAAAGATAACCAATATATATATATATAATATACATACACAAATGCAACAAATAATCTCAGTAAATGCTGTAGTAGGATTCTGAGAAATTGTAGCAACTTGTTAAACCTGGGAGGATCCCTGTACGCGGGTGTACTGCAATAAATACTCAGCTTGTACAGAGCAGCATCCTAATTGCACATATCAAATAATTATTTTAATAACAGCTAAGTAATCTCAGAAATATCACAAACAACAAGCACTAAAGGAACACTGCAAGTACCATAACCACTACTGCTCATTGTAGTAGTTATGGATCAAAACAGAGTTCAGCTCATCCTTTGAGCCTTATAATTAAAGTACCGCTCTTCTACAACGGACATTATAGGCACCCAGGCATTATCATATCTCTCTCTATTCCTTTCTTAATTTTAATAAAATGTTTTATACTAAAATTGCAATAACTGAAAAATAATAATATATTTAATATATTGTCCTAACAACCTACTTTTCTACCCTACCCTTATCTTTTGTGCCACCATTATCACTACTATCGCCATTTATATAGCGCCAACA
Source organism: Pelobates cultripes (assembly GCA_933207985.1). NCBI lineage: Eukaryota > Metazoa > Chordata > Amphibia > Anura > Pelobatidae > Pelobates > Pelobates cultripes. The sequence continues at coordinate 14,365,248 of OW240912.1, forward strand.
GATTCTGTTGCGCTTTACAATATTATTAGAGGGGGGATTTAACTATAAATAGGACAATTACAAGAAAACTTACAGGAAAGATAGGTTGAGGAGGGCCCTGCTCAAACGAGCTTACATTCTATAGGAGGTGGGGTGTAAAACACATTAGGACAGGAAATATTAATCAAATAAAGTGCGCGTGAAGCAGAGCTGGAGGAGAGAGTAGAGTGCTGCCCTTTAGGAGAGAGCAAGAGACAGGTATGTAAGGTAGATGTTACTCTGGGAGGAAATATGCTTTCCTAAAGAAATGGGTTTTAAGGCACTTCTTAAATGATTTAAGACTAGGGGAGAGTCTGATGGCGGTAGGCAGACTATTCCATAGGAAAGGAGCCACCCGCGAGAAGTCCTGCAAGCGCGAGTTGGCTGTACAGGTGAGAGGAGCGGACAGAAGAAGGCAATGAGCAGAGCAGAGAGACTGAGAAGGGGCATACCTATGGATCTGTGAGGAGATATAAGAGGGGCTAGAATTGTTCAGTGCTTTAGGTATGGGTTAGCACTTTGAATTGACTTCTAAAGTATACAGCAAGCCACTGTAAGGACTGACAGAGGGGTGAGGTGTGAGAGGACCGACTAGAGAGGAAAATAAGTCTGGCGGCAGCATTCATTACAGACTGTAGCGGGGCAATACGGCTATTGGGTAGCAGGGCAATACGGCTATTGGGAAGACCACTTCCTCTAGCATGTAAGCTCATTGAGCAGGGCCCTCAATCCCTCTGTTCCTGTGAGTCCAACACGTCTGGTCAAAAATACGTGTCTGTTAGTCCTCCCATTGTACAGTGCTGCAGAATTTTCTGGAGCATTATAAATAGTAATAATTTAGTTGCATGATATATTTATTATTGTGCTTTGAGGCAGAATCCCACAAACCACTCTATACCAGTGCCCCTTGGGGCAACCTACCACCCACCCCCAGTCCTTAGCTATATTATAACAACATTGCAGTATCTTTTCAAATTATTTTTATTAAACATTTTTCAAAACAATTTTAAACAGAAAAAAATGAAGAACGGGGAGTAAAATAGAGGGTAGGGGGAATATTAATAGGGAATGGGTTGCCTTAACACCAGGTCACATTTTTTTATTGTCAAGTATCAAGTACAATACTTCCTTCATTGATGAAATAATCAAAGATTTACAATGACAGCCTATAACTGACGTGGCTGCTATAAGAATGTTCTTGTTTCTTGTGAACATTAATGGGTATTTTCACTGAGGATGTTTACTACCTACAAAATGCCTGTTGCTCACTAATTCTCTGAAAATAAATGGCATTTAACACGTGAACTCAGTTTGTCAATAGCAGCAATTTTGTTTTCCTCTTAAATGTATCTGATAGCACACAATACAAAGGATATTTTTAATAAATTGGGCAGCTATTAAGTTTTACAGGTATCTGGAAAGGTGTTACTAAATTACAGATCCCCATAATAATGTACTTCTGTGTTCGGTGAATTATTATTCGTATACACTGCAGACATTAAACTACGGGCCAAAAATAGTCATCTGACTCATTTTATTCATGTTCTTGCTGTGTGAATAATGTACAAAGAATACCGTTTTAACCAAAAATGATAGCTTGATCACAATGCTGACATCAAGCCATCTAACAAGCAGCTGTTATAGATCCTGAGATTTTTGTTTAAACAAATATATTTCCAATACTTGTTTTTTAAATGTCATATTATAGGCATCGAGACCTTTAGAGAGTACATTTATCAATCTGCAACTTAATGGGAGTCAGGGCCTTGGTGGTTAAGCCAACGTCTATTAAGGTCAAATTACTCAGCAACTTTATGCCAAAGACTCTGTCATAAAGGGACACTATACCGTCAGATATACAAAATGTATTCCTAACACTAAGGTGTTCTTTTCACTGTTTAGGTTTAAAAATAGTGTTTTACTGACCTTGTATCCCATGACCCACCAGTGTCCATGATGCTGGTCTCACCTTCTTGATTGAGAACATCGGTACTTATGATCATAACCAATCCAATGCTTCCTCTTAGAGGAGGCTAGTGCGCATTTGGAGGCTAGTGCACATTCACGGCCAAACGCTACGCTGAGCCAAGCAGACGCTCTTTATAAGAGTCCCTTGATTGAAAAACTAAGTCTGGCACTGTAGAATATTAGATATTCTATATGTTCCTATTCAAATACATATTAAGATGTGGTTGTCTAATGTTTTAAAGAGAACAGATGGTGTTTGCTATTCTGTACCATGAGGACTCTGGAATGTGCTGTATAGGGAGACATGTTCAACTGAGAAAACCCAAACCAGATAATAGAGGCACACTCCATAGTCCCCTATATTAATATTATAAAATGTATAACTCTAAAGGTATCAGCAATCTTTTTACCACATTTTAGATATATACAACTTGAAAGAAGACCCATATTTTTCACAATCTAGTAAGGAGTCTGTAACCTATAAACTTTTTAGATCAAGTGTATCTCCCTTTACTCTCCCAAGCTCAAATCATATCCCTCACTGGACCAATTACTAGCAAGGGGATTGTCATTGCTATTAAATGATTGAAAATAGGAAAGTTTCCTGCCCAGACAGGCAGACAGCTATTAATTATAAAAACATTTCTGAGTTTTTTAAATCATGTTTCTCTTCAGGGACCATACCATCAGATCTATTATCAGATGACGAACATACCCAAGCCAGGGAAACAAATTAACAGCCAATTACTTTACTTTACCAAGTACAATTGTTAAACTGAGGCAAGTTCAAAATATAAAAAAGTGTAGATGATTCTAAAAAGACACTGGTGAGGATATTATAACCAGCATAAGATGCCTTAAAAACAAATAAATAGAAAATAAGATAAATAGAAAATTAAATATTAAATATATGTCCAAGATAGAAAGTCCAATAAAAGATGATGGTATATACGTTCCGGAGGAGCACTCACGAACTTGTTCAAGGAAAATTTTCTTGTTGGGATAACAGATGCTATCTATATGTGAAAAGAAGGAGAGGATAATTGGGCAGTATGTCCAAAAAATATAAAAATAAGAATAAAAGTATATATGGTCCTACGCATGTTTTTTAGAGCTTTAAACCAGCTCTAGTGTGAAAGGTGTACAGTGGTACAATCCCCACTTGTAGGATACATATAGAATGGTTTCAATGATGTGTGGACCGGGCAATAAAATAATAATAACGGAGTAAAAAGAGTAAAATGTCACACTCAATGTAAAAGTAGCCAAAATACGATAGGTTTTTATTCTTTTATTCTTTTATTGTCTGGTATCCTGATTTTAATACCATAGGTATTTTGGCTAATTTTACATTGAGTGTGCCATTTTACTCTTTTTATGCCGTTATTATTATTTTATTGCCTGGTATCCTGATTTTACTCCCATTAAGAACCACTCAAGAAATCCTTAGGTGGGGATTATTCCACCCACGTCCTATGCATAGAGCAGTTTGTCTGCTCTGGTAAATGTGAGTAATATTCTCTTATTTATTCTTCTGGTCGATTTCATACAGTGAGCACTATTGTTGTTTCTTTTTCTTTTTTGGTCCACACATCATTGAAACCATTCTTCACGTATCCTATAAGTGGGGATTGTACCACTGTACGTCTTTCAGACTAGAACTGGTTTAAAGCTCTAAAAAACATGAGTAGGACCATATATACTCTTATTCTTATTTTTATACTTTCTGGACATACTGCACTATTATCCTCTCCTTCTTTCCACATACGGACCGCATCTGATATCCCAACAAGAAAATTTGCCTTGAACAAGTTAGTGAGTGCTCCTCCGGAACGTATATACCATCATCTTTTATTGGACTCTTTTTCTTGGAAATATATTTAACCCCTTAAGACCGGAGGGCGGACTATTACGCCCGGCGGCTCTAAATGCCGCCGGGCGTAATAGTACGCCCTCCGGTCTTTCCTTACTTACCCGGTCGCCGGCGGTCCCACGCCGGCGATCGCGGTGGGGGGGACTCCCAGGGAGCCCCCCGTGGTAGATCCTCCTCCTCCGGTGCCCCCCGGCCATGTGAGAGTGAGGTCCTTGCGAGGACCTCACAATCACATGGCCGGGTAGGCTGCCTCCTGCATTGCCAGCAAGGGGGCTGCCTGTAATGACAGGTGGTCCCCCTGCTGGCTGAAAATAAAAATAAAATAAATTAATAAGTGTAAAAAAAATATATATTCTTAGATCATATATATATATTATATATATATATATGATCTAAGTATATATATATATACATATACATACACACACACACACACACACATACACTGTCTAGGTGTATTTTACTATTAATATATATATAATTATATATATATATATTAATATCAAATTACACGTAGACTGATACTGATTAAATATATATATAATTATTGTTATATATATTTATATATAATATAAAAAAATTAAATATG
>OW240912.1:14372195-14375775 GCA_933207985.1 Pelobates cultripes
TGGCTGCTTACTATAATTAAAACTAGTAAATTGGCAGCTACTCTTCCCTAGTAGTCGCTACTAGGATAGGGGGCCAGTAAAGTACCATGGTGGGAGCGGACTGGCCAGGGGGCAAATAGTACTTACAGTTTATTTAGTTTTTAAAAAGCAATTGAACGATAATTTCTGACTGTGCATCCTACCAAATACATTTAGTCCTGATTTTGTTTAAGATCGGTGCTTTGTGAATATTCCAAATCTCATCATTTATTTAGGGTTCACATGCAAACCGAGCTGGACATCGGATGCATCCAGCCAGATGGCACAGATGTGGATGGGTTCCCCAAATTGTATACTCATGCATTCAGTTTCATTTGAATCACGATTCATCCGATTGACAAGTCGTTCAAATTCCATAACCTCGAATTGCCTTCTGACTAAATTGTGAAACCAATGAAAAGAGAAATAAAATAGGTTTCAAAGACCATTTGTTTTTGATGAAGTGGATGGACCAAAACACATTTTTTCCCTGAGTTTTACTGGTGCCTTTTCATGTTCTAATCATTTTTCTGAAACAATTGCATGGCCAAAATTCATCTAAGCCAAAATGCCATATGGTTAAATTTCAGTTTATCCAAATCTATTTTTTTTTAGACAAATCAAATCAAAAATCCAGGACTTAAGTCTATATTTGGTAGTTATGAGTCACACATGATTAGGAGTGCAATACTATCTCAAAGCTTAAAGGAACCCTTCAAGCACCATGACCACTACAGCCAATCCTTAAACCTAAACTAGTCCAACCCTTAAAAATAGTCTTCAGTAATCAGAAGAGCATTGTCCCAGCTGATGTCACTGCAGGTAATTCCCTCAACAACAGAGGGAAGTCCCTTGTGTCAGAGCTGGATTAAGATGGACCAGATGTAAAATTTGGTGACCCCTCCTAGACTCTGGGTCTATGTTCTATTAGTGTTGTTTGTGTATGGTGGCTGAGTGTTCTGTTTCAGGGTTATTCACTAGACACGGGATTTTGTTCAAATGGGCAAAATCTGGTGAAAATTACCGAATTCTGACTGCATTGGCAATTTGCAGAGTTACGAAAGCCACATGTGGTCAGCATATGGTAGGTGTGACAGGTTCTGTAACATTCGCTTGAATAATCACGGATTTCTGCATCTGATACGGTTCAGAGCACCGGAATTGGAAATGTATCCATAACCGCATGGAGGCCAAAAATAAACCGAATGCATACGCAGGATACGTGTTCGCAAATTATCATTCACGTGCTATTTGCAAGTGAATTGATCATTTGGACTACTATTTGCTTGCTGGCAGTAGTAGTGGTGGCATGAGGATTGATAGGATTATAAATCCTATGGGGGCAATAAGACCCCCATATTACTATAATGGCGGATTTTTGAACCTCCATAAACCCCCATATGCATCGTGTCTCCTAAACCTTAAAAAAAAGTAGCGGCTTGGCAGGCATTGCTGCCCATTCAGCAAATAATGGGTGTGACATAGCACCCCCCCTGTGGCCCCACCATTGGCACTGGGTTGGGGTTACTTGAAATATTAATGGGTAGGACCCATTTATATTTAGGACCCATGGGCAGTGGGAGGGGAGGTTCTTAATACAGGGGTACCTCGGTTTACAAATGCCTTGGTTAACATGATTTTCGGTTTACAAATGAAAATCCATTGAAAATAATGCCTCGGTTTACACATTTTCTTCATAATACGAAGCAAGTTTCCCCAGGATGCATTGCGCCTGGGAGGTTTATATGCATTTCTCAAGTGGTGGAAAGTTAGGGAGCTGAGCTAGGTTGTTTGCATACCTTTCACTGTGTGTTCTGCATTGTGGGTTGGTTTCCATGCCAGCTCATTTTGACTTTTTTATGACCTCCGGAACGGATTTAATCGGTTTTCAATGCATTCCTACGAGAAACTGTGTTTCAGTTTAAGAAATTTTCGCAATAAGAAAAGTCCCAGAGAATGCATTAAATTCGTAAACCGAGGTTTACTGTATTTATTTAAAAGGTGGGGACTTTAATATTTATATTACAGGCAGTGTTCCCTCCCCTGGCCTCAACCAATGGGTGCAGGGTGGGGCCCTAATATAAATAACAAAGTGGGGGACCTAACCCTCTTAATTTTATTTGTTTGCTTAAAGACCAATCTTATAGGTACTGTATATCAAACAGTAGACAAACATGACGTACAAGATTGTGTCTCTTTGCACCCCACCCCACTGTCTCTGGTACTTTTAGCCATTACTCCTGTTACCTGTGCTACTTTACGATTTTATATATCTTTTGTCGAAATGTTGCCACTTGATGTATACTCTACCCTATATGGGGCTCAGTATTTTTATTCCCCGATTCTAGTGTGCCTATCCTTCCCTTTATTTCCCCACATTCTTTCTTCACATGTTCTATCGTTTTTAATAAATAGGGATTTGTAAGTTTCCATGTATACTTGTGAAAAGTTGTTTATTATTTTTTTACCTTGAATATTTTTTAATTGAGGTTATCTTAGTGGGGTTGTATCCTACCTATTCTAGCTAGGTTACTTTCACTTCCAGTCTATTTATTTATCTCACTTGGGTTAAGCCCATTATTACGTCAGGGACCCACTCTCTGATTACGGATCGGATTCACTTCGTTTTTCGTTTCAGAATCTTTTTCTTTAAAATTCTAAAGTAGACTTGTGGTGGTCTGGGCTGCAGCTCTAGCCCCATGGCTGTTAGATGGTAGATTTGTTCAGATTGCAGAGGCATGGGCACAATTTCAGCAAGAAATGTAAGTGACTTTTTTAAATTTTTAACTCTGTACCTTAAACTCTGGCATTGGCTGACAAACCAATAAGAGACGCTGGATTATATATATATATATTATTTTGATGACATGAAACTAGAACTCATTGTGATCTCATAGCCAATCTGGTCTTTATTTCTGACCCACTGCGGCAAACGTGAATGGCTGAAAATTCTACATTCCTCGAATACCAGAGTCTCATTCCTCTGGAAACCTGCCTAGCAGGTTTTACAGAAACCCCTTACTAACCCCCACCCAACCTCTATACTGTGGGTAAGACATGCCAAAAACTACAGAGCCGAGAAAAAAAAACAACAAAAAAAAACAGTCTTTTTGAAGATCTTTTTTAGATATTCTAAAATTCTTCAGATTTTGAATGAAACACTACATTGCCAAACTACACTTTATTTAGCTTCCATATGCCTCTATGCATTTTATTCACGTTACTTGTTATAGGAATATGAAAAAAAACAGGAAGTGGGTCTCAAAGGGACAACATTTAATTGCAATAAAAAAAAAATGTGTTCTACACTGCGCCACTATCCTGAGAGCACTATGCATATATTTCCTGTTCTTCCTGTGCAGGGAGATGGTGGAATACTCTTGAAAACGCTCTGAGAATATAGGTACAGGTAGGTATCATCCTGAATTTAATTATCCTGACAGTGTGTGTGTGTGTGAGTATTGCCGTGTATGTGTGAGTGTGGGTAATGTGTGTGTATGGGGCGGCAGTTTATGGGGGCAGTGTGTGTGTATTGGGGCAGTGTGTGTATGGGGGCAGTATG
>OW240912.1:14380367-14395530 GCA_933207985.1 Pelobates cultripes
GGAGAAGCTGCAGCCGCCTGAGGCTCTTAACAGAGCGCTCAGGCGGCTGCAGTATTTAAAGGGCCGGCCCGCCGCGGCCGGCCTTACAGGAATTTAGGGCGGCCTGGGGGGCAATTGCCTCCCTGCCCCCCGGCCCAGCCCGCCCCTGGTGGGTGGACTGACAGACAGGTATTTGAAACCAGAATTGGTGGAGGTACAGGAGCAGAGGGGGTTGAGGGCCCTACTCAATGAGCTTACATACTAGAGAAGGAGTTACCAATTATTTTTTCCCGTGGAACCCGTTGACATAGTACCAACATCATGAAACCCCCCCAAATAAATTTTGCACCGTAGCTCAAGTCTTAATTAACAGAGCGTTTTCTTTTTTGGCAAGTTTCTACAATTAGTAAAAAGATTGTAGTATTTAGTAACAGTTGTGCTTCTGTGTGTAGAGTTGGTGTTTGTATATAATTCTAGCATTTTAATATAGGGATATGCTTGTATGTAATGTTTGCGTTTACGTGTTGGATTTTGAATGTGGATGTACATTTGTGTCTGTAGTATTGGAATTTCAGTGAAGGGTGTGTTTGAATATTTGTATATAATTTTGGAGTTGGAGTTCAGGGGTATCTTTGTATATTATGTTTGTGTTTAAATGTTGTGTTGGTGTTTGATGGGATGTCTGCACATACACACTTACACAGATATACTTAAATATTAAGAAACAGAAGTACACTGACACACACACACAGTCATATACACACTGACATATACATTCACACTGACACACAGATACACACAGTGGCACATACACACGCACTCAGATATACACACTGACAGATACACTGACACACAGCAGAGGCGGCTCTAGACTTTATGAGGCCTTAGGCGAAACTCAAACATGAGGCCCCACTAACAAAAAAGTGAAAAAAATAGAGTTGCAATACATGCACACTGTCACATATACACATTGATGCACAGTTTACCTGTGTATGTGCCTGAGAGTGTGTCGGACAGAGATTATGCTTGTGTGTGTGTGTGTGTGTGTGAATGTATGTCATTGAAGTGTGTTGTGTGTATGGGGCGGGAGGGAGAGGCGGGTGATGATAGGGAGAGGGGGTGATGGTAATAGGTGGTGATGGTGAGTGGGGCTGATGGTGAGAGGGGGTGATGGTGACAGGGGGTGATGGTGAGAGGGAGGTTATGTTGTGGAGGTGGATGTGAGGATGAGGGGGCGGATGTTAGAGGGAGGGGGTGATGATGAAGGAGGGGGGTGATGTTGAGGGAGGGGATAATGGTGAGGGGTGATGCTCAGAGTAGTGAGGGGGTGATAATGAGGGAGGGGGATTGATGGGGGTGGTGATGTACTTTGAGGGGTGATGGTGGTGGGTGCTGGGGGTGGTGGGGGTGATGGTGGGAGGTGATGATGGTGGGGAGTTGGGTGATGCTGAGGTGTGGGTGAGGTTGATGAGGTGGGGTTGATGCTGGGGGTGGTGATGGGGGCGACAGTGGGTTGGGTGATGCAGGGTGGTGGGGGTGAGGTGGAGGTGGGGGTTGAGTTCTGAGGTGAGGTGAGGGTGATGGTGAGGGTGGTGATGGTGAGGGGATGATGCTGGGGGTGGTTAGGGGGGTGATAGTGAGGGGGATGATAGTGAGTGGGGGTGATAGTTGGGGGGTGATGCTGAGGGAGGGGGGTGATGTGAGAAAGAGGGGGGTCTGATGGGGGGAGGCAACATACCATTTCTTCCCTGCTGGTCCAGTGGGTTGCCTGGTGGTCCAGTGGGCTCCCTGGTGGTCTGGTGGCCATTGCTTCCGTTCTGCAGCTCCGCACAGTGTGCAGAGCTGCAGACCATGTAATCTCGCGTAACCATCAGAGCGTTGCCATGGTAACCCGCGGCAATGCTCTGATTTACCAGTTCTTGCGAGACACATGGTCTGCAGCTCTGCTCACTGTGGAGCTGCAGACCAGTGTATGCGGTGGCTGGCTAGGCAGCCAGGAGGGGCCTCGCACCCGGCAGCAAACCGGGCAAGCCGCCGGGTCCCCTCCTGGTGTCGGGTCCTCGGTCAGTGACCGAGGACCCGACACAGTCTGCCCACAGGTGGTTTAGGCGGCCAGGAGGCCCCAGCCAGCGCGAGGCCTTAGGCGGCCGCCTAATCCGCCTAATTAGAGAGCCGCCTCTGACACACAGATACACACTGACAAAAAAACACACATATACACACACTGGCACATGCACACAGATACACACTGGCACATACACACACACACACACACACACAACACACTGACACACAGATACACACTGGCACATACACACACTGACACACAGGCACAACGATACACACACTGGCGCACAGATACACACACTGGCGCACAGATACACACACTGGCACATACACATACTGACATACACTGACACACAGATACACACTGGCACATACACACACAGATACACACACACACTAACACATACACACACACTGACACACAGATTAACACTGGCACATACACACATGCTGGCAGATACACACTGACAGATACACTGACACATAGATACACACACACTCTGATACATAAGCTAACAGATATACACACTGACACATACAGACTGGGATACAAACACTGACATACAGATACACACACACTCAGATACATAAGCTAACAGATACACATACTGACACATACACACAGAGATACATACACTGGCATATACACACAGATATACACACACTGCCAGATACACACACATATAAACACATTGTCACACAGATACACACACTGACACCTAGATACATACAGTGACACAAACACACCTTGACACACAGATATACACACACACACTCAGATCACAGTGACACATAGATACATACACACACACAGTCACCCTCCTGTTAGATTACCTTTTTTTCAGCAGGAGGCAGCGGCGTACATACCGCGGTTGCAGGGGTCGCAGCTGCGACCGGGCCCGTTACTCCAGGGGGCCCGGCCGCCCTGCGGACCGCCGCGACCAGTGCCCGCTGCCATGTGTTGCGGCCCCGGCCACACGGTATACTTGCCGGGGCCGCAGGTGAACGGGCCCATCGGGTGGCCCATGCTGTTAGGGCCACCCGATGGAAATTACTATCATCATCAGAGTGGGCCCGGTAACAGCACGACCGGGCCCACTCTTGTGATGTCAGACGCTGGGAGGAAGTGACTGCCGCAGTCACTCCTCCCAGCAACCACCAGGAGCCCACGTGGAAGGAAGCAGGGGAGTCAGAGTGGGAACTCTGACTCCCATCAACCTGAGCCACTGGACCCCAGGGAAGTCACCTTCCTGCACCTTAAAAGTAGGTAACAGGAGTGTGACTAAAATATTTTGCATGTGTGTGTGTGTTAGTGTATGTGTGTCTCTGTCTATATATGTGTCTGTATCTCCGTGTATGTGTCTGTATCTCCGTGTATGTGTCTTTATGTATGTGTATGTGTGTGTCTGTGTGCGTCTATATGTGTGTCTGTATATATGGGTGTGTCTATATGTGTGTGTGTCTGTATGTATGTGTGTGTATGTGTGTCTCTGTATGCATGTGTCTATGTATGTGTGACTGTACGTATGTGTGTATGTGTCTCTGTGTATATGTGTCTGTGTATGTGTGTGTGTCTCTGTGTATGTGTGTCTGTATGCATGTGTCTGTGTGTGTGTGTATGTGTGTCTCTGTATGTATGTGTGACTATTTATCTGTGTATGTCTGTATGTATCTGTATGTATGTGTGTCTCTGTGTGTGTCTGTATGTATGTGTGTATATGTGTCTGTATGTATGTGTATGTGTGTCTGTATGTATGTGTCTGTGTCTATGTATGTGTCTGTATCTGTGTGTGTATGTATGTATGTGTGTGTCTGTGTGTGTCTATGTATGTGTCTGTATGTATCTGTGTCTGTATTTATGTGTGTGTTTATGTATGTGTCTGTATTTATCTGTGTGTGTATGTGTATGTGTGTGTCTGTATGTAAGTGTGTCTGTATGTAAGTGTGCGTGTGTGTCTCTGTATGTATGTGTCTATGTATGTGTGTATGTGCCTGTCTGTGTGTGTCTTTATGTGTGTGTCTGTATTTATCTGTGTTTGTCTGTATGTATGTATGTGTCTACGTATGTGTGACTATTTATCTGTGTGTGTCTGTATGTATCTGTGTGTATGTATGTGTGTGTGTGTCTCGGTGTATGTGTGTCTGTATGTGTCTGTGTATGTGTGTCTCTGTGTATCTGTGTCTGCATGTATGTGTCTGTGTGTATGTGTGTCTCTGTATGTATGTGTACGTGTGTCTCTGTATGTATGTGTCTGTATGTGTGTCTCTGTGTGTGTCTGTATGTATGTGCGTATATGTGTCTGTATGTATGTGTATGTGTGCCTGTATGTATGTGTCTGTGTCTATGTATGTATGTATGTGTATGTATGTATCTGTGGAAGGAAGCAGGGGAGTCAGAGTGGGAACTCTGACTCCCATCAACCTGAGCCACTGGCTTTGTATGTGTCTGTGTGTGTGTCTCTGTATGTATGTGTATGTGTGTCTCTGTATGTATGTGTCTATATGTGTGTCTCTGTATGTATGTGTGTATATGTGTCTGTATGTATGTGTATGTGTGCCTGTATGTATGTGTCTGTGTCTATGTATGTGTATGTATGTATCTGTATTTATCTGTGTGTGTATGTGTCTGTGTGTGTGTCTGTATGTATGTGTGTGTCTCTGTATGTATGTGTCTGTATTTGTGTCTCTGTATGTGTCTGTATGTATGTGTGTGTATATCTGTCTGTGCATGTATGTATCTATGTGTGTATCTCTGTGTGTGTCTGTATGGAGTGACAGGTGGGGTGGTGTGGAGATGGGGGGGCCCCATGGACCAGTTTTGCACCGGGCCCCATGGATTGTGTGTACGCCACTGACAGGAGGATGACTTGCTTGGAGTGCTGCATGTTGTTGGCTGAGGCTGGTGTGCTGCTGGCAACTGCTCAACCTCCCCATTCGCTCACTCTCTCCACGGGCTCTGTCTGGGAGAAACTGACAGGTTGCCGGCATCCAATACTACAGGGGCTAGGTCACGCTTTTAAATGGCTGTGACACCTGACCACCTGATACCATCGATTGGGTTGCCCTAAATGCTTGGGCTGCTCGATGGGCAAATCACCGGGGAACGCCAATTGGGAAACGCTGTGCTAGAAGTAGTGGGGTATAGGGACACAGAAGGTAAAGGTAGAGTAGTTATGTATGAGAGAGCATGCTGATAAAATTGTCACACTACATAACATGAGTCACATGCTTGGTGGCACAGAATTAATAACCTACAAGCATCACACATACAATTTATTTTATACAATATAAAATTAAAAGATAAAACACAAAAAAGTTTTGGAAAGGTGAAAAAAATGTAATTTAGGAGAATAACAATGTGTCTTATTTACACAGACTGATTTCTAGACACATTACTGGGAGTATTATTACTGTGGAGCTCTATTGCACACTCCAACATTATTATTATCATTTGTATAGCTTCATATATATCATATAGCACCATATATATCATACAGCACCATATATATCATATCATATAGCACTAGGCATGTGCATGGGGAAAATTTTCGGTTCGGTTCGGCATTCCGAAATTCGGGACTTCGGCAATTCGGCACTTCGACACTTCAGCACTTGGGAACGTCGGCACTTTAGCACTTCGTAAATTCTGTAATTTCGTACCTTCGGGACTTCGACAATTCGTCAATTCCGAATGTCCGAATTGCCCGAAATTTGTTCGAATTCACAATCGGACCGAAACAAATTGCACATGTCTATACAGCACCAAATATATCATATAACACCATATATATCATACAGCACCATATATATAATATAGCATCATATATATCATTTAGCATCATATATATCATACAGCACCATATATATCATACAGCACCATATATATCATACAGCACCATATATATAATATAGCATCATATATATCATTTAGCATCATATATATCATACAGCACCATATATATCATACAGCACCATATATATCATACAGCACCATATATATCATACAACACCATATACATTAAACAGCACCATATATATCATACAGCACCATATATATCATATAGCATAGCATCATATATATCATATAGCATCATATATATCATACAGCACCATATATATCATATAGCATCATATATATCATATAGCACCATATATACTGCTCAAAAAAAATTAAGGGAACACAAAAATAACACATCCTAGATCTGAATGAATTAAATATTCTTCTGAAATACTTTGTTCTTTACATAGTTGAATGTGCGGACAACAAAATCACACAAAAATAAAAAAAATGGAAATCAAATCTTTCAACCCATGGAGGTCTGGATTTGGAGTCACACTCAAAATTAAAGGGGAAAAACACACTACAGGCTGATCCAACTTTGATGTAATGTCCTTAAAACAAGTCAAAATGAGGCCCAGTAGTATGTGTGGCCTCCACGTGCCTGTATGGCCTCCCTACAACGCCTGTGCATGCTCCTGATGAGGTGGCGGATGGTCTCCTGAGGGATCTCCTCCCAGACCTGGACTAAAGCATCTGCCAACTCCTGGACAGTCTGGAGCGAGACATGATGTCCCAGATGTGCTCAATTGGATTCAGGACTGAGTAACGGGCGGACCAGTCCATAGCATCAATGCCTTCATCTTGCAGGAACTGCTGACACACTCCAGCCACATGAGGTCTAGCATTGTCTTGCATTAGGAGGAACCCAGGGCCAACTGCACCAACATATAATCTCACAAGGGGTCTGAGGATCTCATCTCGGTACCTGCAGTCAGGCTACCTCTGGCGAGCACATGGAGGGCTGTGCAGCCCCCCCAAAGAAATGCCACCCCACACCATTACTGAGCCACTGCCAAACCGGTCATGCTGGAGGATGTTGCAGGCAGCAGAACGTTCTCCACGGCGTCTCCAAACTCTGTCATGTCTGTCACATGTGCTCAGTGTGAACCTGCTTTCATCTGTGAAGAGCACAGGGCGCCAGTGGCGAATTTGCCAATCTTGGTGTTCTCTGGCAAATGCCAAACGTCCTGCACGGTGTTGGGCTGTAAGCACAACCCCCACCTGTGGACGTCTGGCCCTCATACCACCCTCATGGAGTCTGTTTCTGACTGTTTGAGCAGACACATGCACATTTGTGGCCTGCTGGAGGTCATTTCGCAGGGCTCTGGCAGTGCTCCTCCTGTTCCTCCTTGCACAAAGGCAGAGGCAGCGGTCCTGCTGCTGGGTTGTTGCCCTCCTACGGCCTCCTCCACATCTCCTGGTGTACTGGCCTGTCTCCTGGTAGCGCCTCCATGCTCTGGACACTACGCTGACAGACACAGCAAACCTTGCCACAGCTCGCATTGATGTGCCATCCTGGATGAGCTGCACTACCTGAGCCACTTGTGTGGGTTGTAGACTCCGTCTCATGCTACCACTAGAGTGAAAGCACCGCCAGCATTCAGTGACCAAAACATCAGCCAGGAAGCATAGGAACTGAGAAGGGGTCTGTGGTCACCACCTGCAGAACCACTCCTTTATTGGGGGGTGTCTTGCTAATTGCCTATAATTTCCACCTGTTGTCTATCCCATTTGCACAACAGCATGTGAAATTGATTGTCACTCAGTGTTGCTTCCTAAGTGGACAGTTTGATTTCACAGAAGTGTGATTGACTTGGAGTTACATTGTGTTGTTTAAGTGTTCCCTTTATTTTTTTGAGCAGTGTATATCATACAGCACCATATATATCATATAGCATCATATATATCATACTGCACCGTATATATCATACAGGACCACATATATCATACTGCACCACATATATCATACTGCACAGTATATATCATGTATAGAGCACCCTATATATCATAAAGCACCATATATATCATACAGGACCACATATATCATACTGCACAGTATATATCATACAGCACGATATACATATATATATATATGTAACAAACAGCTAACAAATATAGAATTTTGGAACAATAAAGAAATCAGTGATAGATACATTTTGAACTCCAGGTGCCAGTGTGCAAATCTCCCAAAAATCCAAATAATTCACTATTGAAGTGATTTTTTTTTCCAAGTGTTCAGAATTTGGCTCAGGGAGCTCAAACTGAATTTTAATGTGAGTGGTTTTATCATTTATAAATCTTTCTTTTCCATTTCGTAGATGAACTGGTTTATCTTCCTCCCTGCTGGTGCTAGGGGCAGCTCTGTAACACGTAGCTCAGTAAAGAGCAGAAGTTTCAAATGTGAAGACTGTATGGAATGTGACATATGTGAAACCTCAATATTGCAAAACAAAAAACCAAAAATAAAGAGCTTGTACTGTTCTGTTTCTCATTCTGTGGTATGTGTGCCCGAATGATGTTCTCCTGCCTGTCTCCCTTTTGTAACAAACAGCTAACAAAGTTATAGAGAAATCATATTTCCCTTTTGTGTCTGCAAGTATATATCATGGTGCAGGACACTAAAAATATCTTCAGTAAATAGATACGTCACTTGAGGGTAGGTGGCTAAATGCTTTACGGGATGCCTGTTTTTCCAATACTTAAATGTAGGTTTTGGTCTCCCTATGGTATCGAATTATATAATTACAAATGTTGGAGTATTCAGTTATTTATGTAAATGTTTCTGTACTTTTTCTAAACACAAACTCCGGGTTCTCCAAGCATCATCACCACTTTAGTGATTTAAAGTGGTCATGGTACCTGGAGGTTGCATGTGCATCCTTTAAAGGACCACTATAGTGCCAGGAAAACAAACTCATTTTCCTGGCACTATAGTATTAATAGGTCCCCCCACCCTCTGGGTCACCCTCCCGCCAGGCTCTAGGGGGAGGAAGGGGATAAACACTCACCTTTCTCCAGCGCCGGGCTCCCTCTCCTCCTTTGGACGACATCGGCTGAATGCGCATACGCGGCAAGAGCCGCACGAGCATTCAGTCAGTCCATAGGAAAGCATTCTCAATGCTTTCCTATGGACGCTGGCATCTACTCACTATGAAAATCACAGTGAGAAGTGCGGAAGCGCCTCTAGCGGCTGTCAATGAGACTGCCACTAGAGGCTGGATTAACCCTCAGTGAAACATAGCAGTTTCTCTGAAACTGCTATGTTTACAGCAGGCAGGGTTAACCCTAGAGGGACCTGACACCCAGACCACTTTATTGAGCTGATGTGGTCTGGGTGCATATAGTGGTCCTTTAACTCCTTTACTGCTAGATGTGTAACTCACCCTCCAGCAGCGTCATTAGGGCGTCATTGGCCAATCTGGATCAAGAGTTTCGGGCTGACTAGTGCCAACTCTATACAAATCTCAGTCAGCTGATGCTCTCAGCCAATGAATGGTCAGTGGGCCTTGTTACACTGCCCTGGCTGTCAGACAAAGGGTCCCGTGGCTTCCTGGTTTGGTTAGCTCAGTGGAACTAATTTAAGAGGCAGCATCTGCTTTGCAAAGATTTCCCATTGAACTGCATTAGGAAGTCTGTGATTGGACAGCCGCAGAAAGTCTGGGCGGGGTTAGAAGGGGATGGCTTCCAAAGGCAGAACACAAGAGATCTGCAGCTTTTACAAACTGTTTTTAGATATAACCCAAATAACAAACAATGCATAATTAACAGAATTCATGTTTTCATTGGGGTATAGCTACTAAACAGTTATTATTACTTTATTTGTTTTTGTATTTGGGCAGTGGAGATATTTGTAAACATTTAATCTCAGAATAGCTGAGAAGGATACATGTCTATTTTATAAGAACATACTTTGTCCTAAAGTGTCCATTTTTTGTCAATTTGTGATTTATAGAATAATTCTGAATGTGTTTCAGGGTAACTTGCTAAAGTATGAACTGTTGGCAACTTAAAGTACATTCAAACTGTTTTGCAAGTGTAAGGCCAATATAGCCAAATTGGAAACATTCTCCAAGTCAGTTGTGTTTTCAGGGGCGGCTTGTTTGGGTCTAAAATGTTAAATGCCCTTTTATTTTCCAACAATTCGCACTTTAATGAATAACTGTGGGGTTTATTCACTAAACTCTGAAATGTACTAAAATAAAATTCAAATAGACAAATTAAAGCCAAAAACCCTGGAAATATTATGCAGCCTGGCCATAGCCAGAGCTTGGCAATTTTAGCTCCAATTTCGTAATCTGGATTTTAATTTCGTACAGTTTGCACTTTAGTGACGAACCCTTTATGTTTCCGGGTTATCCATTTAAGTGAGAATTAAAAATGAATTTCAAATTTAAGGCAAAAGAAGGTGATCTGAATTTTTTCCAATCTGACTATTTTGGTCATAAAGTTAAAATTCACTTAGAATTCCTAACAATTCTCACTTTAGTGGTTATGGTTATAAAAAATTGGCTTCACTAGTGATAGGGTAGGGGTAGGACACCTATGGCACTCTAGATATTGAAGACTACATCTACCACAATGCTCTTACAGTCATAATGCTGGCAAAGCACCAGTGATGATGTAGTCTAGGGGTTGAGTACCCCTGCTCTAGGGCAATGACGGCCAACTGTGGTGCTTCCAATGTGCGTGAATTCCATTTCCCAACCTTTGGCTGACTGAGTATGATGGGAGCTGGAGTACACGCACATTTTAAATGCCATGATTTGCCATCACTGTGCCAAGTTGACCAAAGCAGTGTTGTAATCAAGGGCCCTTATTAAAAAGGCAGACGTCAGGGCTGTAATCCGTAAAATATGGACAGCTCACAATAATTAATCGTTCCTCCTAATTTATTTTGAGAAATCTTTCCTGTCCGTTTGCCTGGTGATCCAAGCGCTGCATGGGTCCTTCGTGAATCAGAGAATTATTTCTGTTTGTTTCGTTCTATGCACAGTGGATGTAGGTGTTTTTTTTTTTTTTTTTAAAGTCACATTCCTACACTTAAAAGAATGGCAAGGATGCATTGTTACACCCAAATTCTAGAACAGGTTCAGCTAGGTGTATTGGTCATGTGATCCATCTCCTCCAATGGCAAGCCTTTGTTGGTCAAGGTATAGAGATCTTTAAAAGTCTTGCTAACGCGAGCAGGAGAGACAGGTGCATATGATTAGCAAAGGGAGACTATCAGCAGAATTTGGTGAGTTGGATACCTGAAACGAGTAAAGGAAAGCAATGATTATATTTATTTGTAGTTTATATGGCACTACTAATGGTTTGATCAACTGGTTGAAAATGTTATACTTATTGGATAGCTCATTCCCGGGGTCTGGTGTTTAGTCCGGAATGTTGAAGATTTAAATGAAGTGGTTTTGGGAGTTGGAACTGTCACCACCTTTTTAATATAAGTATTTCATCAAATTGTAAAATAAAATGTAAAACAACTTTAAAAAAAATTTTTTTTTGACATATTTAATGGAAAAAAAAACCCCTACATTTAATATAGGACAGGATCCTTCAGCCATATACATGCACTTTGGGTCCGACAGCGTTTGATCAGTTTGGTCTCTATGGTTTTCTCAGTTTCTGTGCAGGGAGTGAAGCAATACCATAGAGATTAACTGTAATCAAATACTGTCTGACCCAAGGTGCATGTATATGGCTGAAGAACCCTGTCAAATACTGAAGGTGGAGATGAGGGTTTTTTTTTTTATTTATTTTTTTACATATATTCATTTAAAAAAAAAAAAATCTATTTCTGTTCAAAACTTGATAAAAGTATTACTATATTAAAATGGTATGAAGGTGATGGTTGTCCTTTTAATCCTCTGTGGAGTGTACCGGCCACGAAAGATTAAATCTTAGTACAGATTAAACACCTAACGATTGTATGTACTGATGGACAGGGCTCGAAGAGTGCCTCCCTGCAGTATATAGCATTCACACGCTGCAGGCTTACTGATTAGTTCACTTGATTGCTCCCTGCTTATTTGAGTTTTATTCTACTGTGGATATGGCTATACCATCAGGGTTACAGTGGCAGTTGTAAGCTGGTTTGAGCAGGGTCCTTATCAAACTATTGATCCTGTCAATTTGTTAAATCTGCCCCTTTCTAATATTGTAAAGCACTGCGGAGTATGTTGGTGCTATATAAATGCCATTATTATTCTTACTGAAGAGTTATCTTTTCTTTGTGTTGACTGAATAGTATGCTGGTATGCAGAATTCATATGCTGCACAAAGGAACTGCCATGATAAACTGAAGGATTAATCCCCTGGGTAATAAAAACACTGTGTACTACAAGGCAACACATTTTGTCTGCTGACCATCCACATGAATAAGGAGTAGCTGTCAAAATAAAATGGCAATAGCACTGCTGGTCCTCCATCTGTTCTGTGTATACGTCACTTCTAACTGTGCAGAACAGAAACATTCTTCATTGTAGTACGTAGCATTCATATGCTGCTGGAAAGACACCAACCATCTATCCTCATAGATTTTAAGATATATATATATTGCAAAAATCCCCTGCACTCTCGCTTTAACCACTTCACTGCCGGGTGCATCTACCAGGGCTCCATATGATACAATTCCAGAATAGAAATGGCTGCTCTCCGGTCTTTAAAAATAAAATTTTTATTGAATAAAGTTTAAAATAACAACCAACGTTTCAGTCCCCGTTCGGGACTTTCTTCAGTGTCAAAAATAACGAGACAATTATTTTTGACCCTGAAGAAAGTCCCGAACGGGGACTGAAACGTTGGTCGTTATTTTAAACTTTATTCAATAAAAATTTATTTCTTGTTTGTGTTTCTTTGAGTATCTCACAAGGAAGCAGATTCTATGCTAATATATAGCGCTCCAGGCTAGGCTTCCTTCAAGGAGTGGCTGTCTGTTCATGTCTCTTACTAAATATAGGCTGTCACCACCTGTATTCACAAAGTACAGCTTTTTATAGCGTGTGTTTTTATGTGTGTTTATTTTGGGTTTTTTTCTCAAGTGTCCCGAACAGTGGTAGGATTGTGGGACTCCTGTGTACCCATAATGCATTGTGCTAGGGCGCAGAGTTTTTAAGGAATTGTGACTTGGGATTTAGAGGTTTTACACAATCATGTGTTTAATAAGAGAGGATTTCTACAGGAACTTCTCAGTATCTTATGAAACACTGATGGTGACCGTGTTGGGATTTCATTAAACGTCCAGCCTAATCCAAAGATGCCATAAGACAAAGTAGGGGCCAAGGTAAAGCCTGAGGCTGACAAAAGGCAGAGCTGTGGCGTCAGATTGTGTCCAATCACAAGTAATAAATAAAGGCTCTGTAAGTGAGCCAAAACATGACCTTGTTCCTATTAAAACTATAACAAACCAAAAAAAATTCTACTTTTTGGGAAGCTATGTGTGCCCAGGCTCTCTGTCTTGCATTTAGCTGTCATTAATGGTTCTGGGATTCAGTCTTGGTCTCACGCATCGTAAAGGCGTGATCTGTGAAGGCTCCCACAGGATCCTAAATAAGTGTACCTTCCACCCTATGGACACGAGACCCTAACCAGAGACGTCACTTTCAGGGGTCTTTAGAAATTATACAAAGACCCCCAAAAGTGACAGACCTGCTTAAAGGGACTGTATTGATTTGGACTTTAATATTGTCACACAGTAACCCTGCGTGAAAAGACTGCTTGTAAGGGGTGCGGCTGTTTCCATTCAGCTGTGAAATGACTAACTTTGGCCCAAGCCTTCCTTTTGAAGAAGAAAAAGAATGTGAGGGGGGGGGCAACAAGCAAATCTACATTCTGATCTGACCCGGGCCACAGCCTATGACTTGAAATAGTTTCAATTCTGGCAAGTGAACCGTAATTCTCTTATTTGATACAATGACACATTTGCAGTCAACTATGTCACTTTAACAAAAGCAACAATAAAGTTGTGATCATAGCAATGCTATAACATTGCAGCGTTAGACAGACTGGTGGTTCTAGCTCTGTCTTATAATGAAAAGTATGATTCCTACGAAGGTTTCAGGGTAGATGGGGTTTACAGTGGCTTTGGAATTCTAGTCTGTAGTATCATGAAGGTGCCCCTAACCCTGACCTACAAACCCCCTCTGCAATGACATCTGATTATTGATCCAAGATGTGCTCCTTCTATGGTGGAAAGTATATTTTAGTACAGTGAGGACTAGCTTTGGCACTCAAGCTGTTTCAGAGCTA
The DNA here is from genome assembly GCA_933207985.1 of Pelobates cultripes. NCBI lineage: Eukaryota > Metazoa > Chordata > Amphibia > Anura > Pelobatidae > Pelobates > Pelobates cultripes. Next base: position 14,394,499 of record OW240912.1, read on the forward strand.
CACAAAACCTCATTGGAGTCTAGAAATGTGTTGTCAGTGTTTTGAATTTCATTGCTAGTGTTAGATTGCCCAGATCTGACTAACTTGGTGTGTTTTGCAGGATAGCTATTGGCTGCTGTGTTCCTGATGTCATGCAGACATTTAATCCTTTTATAGAGTCGTATAACTGGCTCTCTAACTTCGCAGTTCCATAAAACTGTATCGCTACAACTTTCTATCCAGACGTTAATCTGATTTTTTAATTATTATTTTGCAGTGTGTTGTTTTTTTTTTTTTGTTTTTTTTTTTATCACAACAAACTAGCTGAGTAATTGAGTGTTTTTATATGTCTTTCTAAACAGATGCACAGCAAATGTAGGTGTTTCAGAATAACTACCTTTTGTTTTTTTTGTGGGGACTCAAACAGTGGTAATGCAAATAAAAAAAAAAAAAAACGTTTACACATTATCACAGCGTTTATTTTTAAGCAGTATTGTATCTTACAACTCAGTGAGTTTATTAGTAAATGTACAAATGTATTCACAAAGTATCCCATGGAAAAACTATCCAGATAGGCTGTCATCACAGCTCCATAGCCTGGTTATTTTAACGTATATTTTAGAATTAGTTTTTTCATTAAAAGTGGCTATTTGATCAGTCCCAATCCTAGACTGGTATGGGTGCATTGCAAAGCACTGAGTACACCTGTTAGTGCTGTATAAATAAAATATACATACACTGTATACCTACTGCACTTACTGTACCTCCCTTTACTGTAATGTAACCTGTAAAGTGCTGAGTACACCTGTTAGCGCTGTATAAATAAAATATACACTCTATACCTACTGCACTTACTGTACCTCCCTCTACTGTAATGTAATACCCTGTAAAGATGTATATAGAGGACCGTAGGCCCATATAGTGATCCTGAATGGAACTTGGTTTAATTCAATCTGTAGAGAGGTGCTCCAGGTCTAAAGTTCTCATTCTGTCAAGTTGGCCTTTACTGCTCATACTAGAACCTTGTCTGGTATTTACTTTTCATTATGTAAA
>OW240912.1:14395630-14412545 GCA_933207985.1 Pelobates cultripes
GCAGCCTCAGGCTGCTCACTGTTTAATAGACATCCCCCTACTCGCGGTATAGCGAGTAGGGGCATAATTTACTAATACTAAGTAATCTTTACTTAGTATTAGTAAATTTGGCTGAAAGACCAATTTAGGTCTTTCAGCCTTTTAGTAGATAGCTCCCTAATACCGTGGGAATTAGGGAGTTATCTACTTATTCATTTCTGTCATTACACTGACTGGCTAAGTAACTTACATTTTATATGAATGTATGTTACTTGATTGTTGTAAGTGTTGCAAATGCTTACAGCTGAATCCTGGCTATGTTTGTATACTTTTTATTTAAAATTGTATACAGTGTAACATTCTCTTTCTTTCACTGGGTAAGTATATTAGTACTTAGGCAATACTGTGCTTCGGAACTTTGGCACTTTGACACTTCGGAACTTCGACACTTCGGAAATTCAGTAATTTCGGAACCTCGGCAATTCGGACATTTGGAAGTACCTGAATGTCCGAATTGCCCGAAATTCATCCGAATTCATATTCGGACCGAAATGAAGTGCACATGTCTACTCCATTTGTCTCATTCCCTCTCCCCCCAGCCCTTCCATTTGTCTCATTCCCTCCCCTCAGTCCCTCCATTTGTCTCATTCCCTTTCCTCCCCAGCCCTCCATTTGTCTCATTCCCTCTCCCCTTCATTTGTCTCATTCCCTATCCCCTGAATCCCTCCATTTGTCTCATTGCCTCTCCCCCCAACCCCGCCATTTGCCTCATTCCCTCTCCCTCCCAGCCCCTCCATTTGTCTCATTCCCTCTCCCCCAGTCCCTCCATTTATCTCATTCCCTCCCCAGCCCCCTCCATTTTGTCTCATTCCCTCTCCTCCCAGCCCCTCCATTTGTCTCATTCCCTCTCCCTCCCAGTTCTCCATTTGTCTCATTCCCTCTCCCCAGCCCTCCATTTATCTCATTCCTCCCCCAGCCCCCTCCATTTGTTTCATTCCCTCTCCTCCCCATCCCCTCCATTTGTCACATTCCCTCCCCAGCCCCCCCATTTTTCTTATTCCCTTTCTCCCCCCATTTATTTAATTCCCTTTCCACCTCATTTGTCTCATTCCCTCTTTCACCCCTCCCTCCTACCCCCCATATGTATTATATTCCATTCCCTATCTTCCTACCCTCCTGTACCTTCTGACTCTGTGTATCGTGGCCGTGCGATACCCAGTCTGACAGGAAATGCTCTTTCAGTGAGCACTTCCTGTCAGGCAGCGGTGCTTGGCCACGCTACACAGAGAGACCGGCAGGAAGGGAGCAACACAGCACATCACTCTTCTCCTACTGGTGATGTTGGCCCAAGGTCGCAGCTGGGCCCCTGGTGTGACAGGCCCTTTCACAGCTGCTACGACCATGGTAGATTACCTGCTGTAGTGGTTATGATGCCAGGAGTACCTTGGCCCGGATTCCTCAGTAATGTGGGTCAATTTTAAGGCATACTCCAAGAACCAACAAACCTTTTATAGTATGTTATTGCTATCGCCATTTATATAGCGCCAACAGATTCTGTAGCGCTTTACAATATTATAAGAGAGGGGAGATTTAACTATAAATAGGACAATTACAAGAAAACTTACAGGAACGATAGGTTGAAGAGGACCCTGCTCAAACGAGCTTACAGTCTACAGGAGGTGGGGTGTAAAACACATTAGGACCGGGAATAGCAATCAAAATATGTGAGAGTGTAGCAGGGCTGGAGGAGAGAGTAGAGTGCTGCCCTTCAGCCAGGAGAGAGCAAGCGACAGGTATGTGAGGTAGAGGTTACTCTGGGAGGTCATAAGCTTTCCAAAAAAGATGGGTTTTAAGGACATGGCTGGTGAGAAATGCAGGGATCAGGGATTTTTTTAAAAAATCCTTTATTTTTGGTGCAAGTCATGGCAATTTTGACAAAATAGGTAAAGTATGCCGCATCGGCAAATAAAAGTCTGTAGACAATTGTCTTAACGGTATTAGGCGTGACATTGATAAACATTGCACATTTTCTAAAAAGCTGTCTTGACACTGATTACTAGCTGTCTTATCTATAACATCCATGTTCCTATGCAAAAGCAGCACTCTTGATCCGAAAGTGTCTGAAGGTTTGTCTCTGTGTAGGAAGGGTTGGTACGCCGCCTGGACCATCTTGGAGTGCTATCTACTGTAATGATTAGCCCTGTTTGATTAGCCCTGTTTGTACATTTTGCATTTAAACAAGCTTCTTGTGTAGCCTTTTTGTGCAATGTCAGGTACCCTCATGTGGTGGGTGGGGGGAGAGGGGAGTGCTCTTTTGTTAGGGCCTTTGTAGGGCGAGGTATGTAGTGCCTATTAAGGATGTAAGTACCCATAGTTCCATGAACCTCGTACCTTACGTGTAGGGTAGGCTTAGCAAAAGGCATGTTTGTCTACCGGTGGGGTTGTCCGTTCGGTACAGTCAACATGAGTCAGTGCAGGCTGCGTTATGGAGGCTTGGTTATGTCCTATATCTATTGGGCAAGTGTTATCCTGTGATATTTGTAGTGCAGGATGCATATCGTTGCCCGCTAGGGTTTGTCGAGTTGTGTGCCTAATGCATTTGGGGAGTTGGTGGGCAGTCCGGGCCAAGATAATGAGGCCGTTACAGGTCCCCTTTGCCTGAGGGTGTTGAGCTTAGGAACTATACTGGGTGGGCGACATGTAGGTTAGTCTAGTGTGTTAGGAGCCAATGTTGTGTGGGTAGCGCTAGGTATACCCTGTCTGTTCCGTGTGTTGTGTAGTAATGTTCTGGGTCTCGTGGGCGGGTAAGTTAAGGCTCCTGAGTGGAGTGGTGGTGGCGGGGATTTTATGTCACCGGGGTCGGGTGTGGTGTCACTTGTCATGGCCTTTGTGGGCCTCGCCTGTGTATGGGCACCAGGTAGGGTTTTAAGCCCTTAATAACGACCATATGCAGAACAAAAGAACATTGACTAAGGATACAGATTAACAAAAATAAAAATATTTGATTATGTCACTGCGGCCTCAAGTTGCAGCACTTTGACTGTCTCTAGGGACAAAGGGTGGTATGTCTGCCACGTTCCAGTGGTGAGACCAAGGCGGGTCTGTCAAGGGAGTGTTGGGGTCGTCTAGACCCAAGGCTGTGAGGAGTGCAGGGCCGTCTTTGGGATCCGCTGCCTTGTACATTTTCCCTTTCTTAGTAGTTAAGAGAGTGCCCGTGGTCGCCCATCTGTATGCAAGTCCAGCTTTTTACAGGGCTGTCGTAATGGGCTGCATGTACTTGCGCCTCAGCAGCGTGGTTCGGCTTAAGTCGTGGAAGAGGGATATAGTGCAGTCTTCAAATTCAAAGGGAGTCTTTCCTTTAAGGGCCGTCATTAGGCCTATTTTATCAGACAGGGTTTGGCATCTCAGTATTATATCCCGGTGTGCTGGTGCGGGAGCTTGGGGTGATTTAGCAATGCGGTATACCCCTTCAATGGAGAAGTGTTTAGCCTGTCTCGTTGGTAGTACGGTGGCTACCAGTCGCCTGACAAAGTGGGGGAGTTCTTCTGGGGGAACTGTCTCAGAGACCCTTCTAATCTTTAGATTCTTCCGCCTGCCTCTGTTATCAAGGGTAGTAACTTTCCTTGTGATTGCAGTGTGTGAAATTTGTAGTTGGTGCACCTTGTTGCCAAGTGTTTGCAGTCCCTGCTTAAGCTCCACTATCTCTTTTTCTGTGGCTCGGGTCCGTTCTGTCACAGCTTGTACTTCTGTAGCCATAAATGCCAAGTCTGCCTTCCACATTTGCTGCAGATTATATTGCAGGCCGTTTAAAATGGTTTGTATGTCCTGCTTGGTGGCTGGTGCTGAGTTCTGTATGGTCTTTCTGCCTGGTGAAGGCTGTGGTGGGCTGTTGGGGGGGGGTTCTTCCCCTGAGAGCCTAGATGGTGAGGTTTCCCGGGATGCTGGCACCTGTAGCATGAGGCCCATGTCCCTGTGGGCCCTTTGTGTGGGGCAGTCGGTTTTTGTGACTTTCTGCCCATTTCTTCGGCAGTGTGGTCAGCTAGATAGTGCTCCGGTATCGCCACGTTACTCCATACCCGTTATAGCCCCTCTAACTCCCGAGTCTATCTGCTCACGCGGTAGGCCTTGGGAGCGCGAGTGCGGTGTTTCACCATCGGGGCGAGAAAAAAAGGCATAGGCATGTGCAGCAGGGTGTCCTGATGTGTGCTCTGTCTTTCCAGATGTCGGTAAGGCGTTGAGGTAGCCGGCGTCTAGCGATTTAAGCACTTGTGGTACGGAGCTCTGAGGAATGCTCCGGTGCTCAGGCAAGACCCGCCCCTTAAGGCACTTCTTAAATGATTAAAAGGACACAATAGTCACCCAGACCACTTCAGCTCAATGAAGTGGTCTGGGTGCCAGATCCCAGGTTTTAACCCTTCACATATAAACATAGCAGTTTCAGAGAAACTGTTATGTTTACATAGCAGGGTTAATCCAACCTCTAGTGGCTGTCTTCCTGACAGCAGCTATAGGCGTTTCTGCAGAACATCCATAGGAAAGCTGCCATGAGAAATGCTTTCCTATGGACTATTAAAATGTGCGTGCGGGGGGCGTGGCTAACCGCCGAGAGGAATGGATGCGTGATCCCTTCGCTCCGGCACCACGGGTTCGACAATCCGAGTACATCCTGCATAATAGGGCGGTTTAAAAACAAATACCCACAAGATGGCACAACAGAGGGGCAAAAAGGCTGCACCTAAATCTGATAAACTTAACTTCTTTGGAAATAAGACGCACCAGGAGGCGGAGGATACTCAGGCCTTGTCCCAAGATGGCGGACCCAGCTCTGACGGACCTGAGCACACCATGGCGGTAAACGAACTGGACTCCAATAAACTTATGAGGAGCTACTTACAACAAGCACTCTGACAAACAAATTAATTGCTTCATGGCAACACACGGCAGATTTGCTGAGAAAAGACATGTAAGAACTCAACAAACGCACCTCCCACATGGAGAACAAGATTGCAGAATTTGCTACAGCACACACTGACCTAAGAAGGGTGCCAGAGTTTGGGAAACAGGGCTATCCAATCCAGTACCATGCAACTTACTCATCTAAAACCAGGGGGGTATCGCTCTTGTTCCACAAATCACTGATGTTCGAGCTGCTACACATCAAAAAAGACACGCAAGGCCGATACTTAATAATTCAATGCCAAATTAATAATGTCATGTACACATTGGTGGGCATATATAGTCCTAACTCCAATCAGCGCAACTTCTTACATAAAGTACTGAGCAAAATACCCCAACAGAACATGACCTCTCTCATAATATGTGGAGACATGAACCACATCCTACAATCGCACATGGATATGACAGCAACCCCCTCAACTCCCAGATTTAAATCCCTAATGCCACAGTGTAAAGCCATTACAAAACTACTGCTAGACCACAACCTTTATGACATATGGCAAACAAAAAATCCAAATGAGAAAAACTACACCTTCTATTCCAGAGTTCACGAAACTCATTCTAGGATAGATGTCATACTGGTATCTAGGGACTTGCTCCCCTCGACTATACAATGCCACGTAGTCAGACCATGCCCCTGTGTTGTAGAATTATTAGGCCTCTATAAATTTGTAAGGCCCCTTTAAATCCTCTTGCTATACCTCTAAGAGGCCCCCATAGTTTTACAAGGAAGCTTTGTCTATAGAACATAGAATTTGCATGTCAGCAAGAAATAGCTTTGATAAAATGTGTATTTACTAAAATCCTTGAAACTTAACCTTGAGAAACTAACAAGTGCCAGCTACGCTCTAAATGGATAGCTGCCAAAAGGCCCCTCCCGTCGAGTGAACTCCTCATTTTAACAAAATGGCGCTAAAACCTGTAGGAGTTAAGAAATTACGTAGATAGTGACCTAAGAATGGGGAGGGCATTTTACTAACATCTTAGCACCTAAGCCAATTAACAATGTCTATTTGTCTATATCTTGATTTTCTTCAATGATGTAATAATGCCTTTATAAGGGTCTGCGCACCCATTTTCTGTCAGAAGCCATTAAACTTCTCTGAAGTTCTTTCATTACCCTGAACCTTGTGTCTCAGTGTGAATTTACTTCTGCGTGCACGCAACTTTATTATCTTTAATTTGGACAGGAACAGATAGTCATTCAAACTAATTGGTTTGCAGTAAATTATCTAGAACAATTGGCGCCTCAACGTGGGGCTCTGGGCTATGTCCAGTCTGGGCAGCTGTCCAAGAAGACGCTGGGGGGGCTGAATCCTGGGGGAAGGAAAAGAGCCTGATCACCTCTGAATACACGGTAGAGATTGCTGCAGCACCTAGCCGGTATGTTCCTGCCCCTGTGATTGACCTGTCCCAGTGTCTGTGACTGCTACCGAGAGGACATCAAAGTCAGGTAATAACTTGCCCAGAGTCTTTGTATTGTTAATGATACCTAGTTTACCTGCATGTTGACTATCTGTTGCCTGGGTGTGTTTGTATTGGTATGTGTTTAACTTAGTACCCGGGGAGTGTAAGTGCCTGTTTAACCCCTTTTAGGTACCACATACCTGTGGTAGTAAGGAAAAAGGGGGGTGGACCTGTGGAAGTTTTCCTGGGGGTCCTCTATTGCCTGTTTAACTCTTTTAGGAGCCATGTGGCTGTGGCTGTAAGGAAAAAGAGTAGGGGGGATCTGTGGAGGGCAGTAGACTCACTGCTTCCTGGGGATCCCCAGAGTGTCATTTTGACCGCTTAGCTAGCCTCATCAGACACTTCTTCTTGGTAAAATTCCAGTCTCAAGCGCTGAGACAGGTAAGATTCCAATTCTTTAGGCTATACAGGATTCGGGTTGGAAGCTGTTGCTGTTTCCTGTGGCTGCTGGTAGTGAGACTTGCGGGTGGGTCCGCAACAGGGACACTACGAGGTTGAGGGAGGTGGCTTTTGGCCACACGAGTAAAGGCAAGGGATAAAACTGTTGAACTTATTTGAACTGTGATGCATTCACTGTATTTACACTGAAATGTTATTATCTTAATTGTCTGTCACACAGATTCCTGTGTTTACTTCTATCTTACTCACTGTACTATTTACACTTTCCCCTCCTATTTCTCTTTCTCTTTGTTGAGAGAAGTGATTGGTCACACACTTCTCGCCACGCTCCAATCCGCGGCTACCACGGGTAGGCGGAATCAGTGACTAGTCTACGTTTTGGGAAGACGTACTTAAAGAGCTTGCTCTTAAAGTAGCAGTCGAGCACGGTAGACGTTCTGTTCTTTTCTCTCTCTATATCTGGGACGCCTTGTATAGGGAGGATGGGACAGAAGTTAGATAAACCCAGTAAGGGTTGGTTAGCATGTGATCTAGTGAAAGACAGAGAAGGAGAAGAGATGGTTAAGAAAGTGAGTAAGATTGCTAAAGTATGTGGAATTACCGTACCTCTGTGCGGCAGATTGTAGCCAGAGAGCTGGCGTAAGTTACTGACAGAAGAAAGGGAAGCTGTCGGACCAAGATTTGGTTTGTACAGCAGAAGCCTGGTACCGAGTAGCAAGAGCTATTCAGCAAAAGGGATAGGTTGAGGAAGATATTGATCACAAAGGTTTAAGATTGTATGTATATCATAATAATTGTGTTACTGGGAAGTTATCCCAGCAGTGCCCTATCCAGGAGGTGACCACTTCCATCATCCTGTCAGTAATGACCGAAATGTAGCTGACCATGGTCACCATCCCACCCCAATCTTAAAACGCTGTGGGGTTTTTGTATTTTGTGTTAGCCATTACCCTGGTAGAGGGTGGGGGTATAAATGAAATGTTGTGTTTTTGTGTCTCTTTGCTTTGTAATGTAATTGTCCTTCTGTCTTGTTACTGTACAGCGTTGACATGGTTAAATTCGTGCTGGCAGGCAGTCTCTCTCTTGTTCCACTCAAATCCCCCTCTGCTAAAACACCCCCCCCTCCCCTCGCTTCTGTGAGACGCGGGGGGGGTGACATGCTTGCGATTTAGGTCTGTCTCTTCGGTGTTCTGTAGAGTTATTCAGAAGCTACTGATAAGAGTATAAGGTACTGAGGATTGTGGGAGTGACGAGCTCACAAGATTGCATTCAGTGTTGAATACGGGATTTAGGAAGGTGTAGAGGGAATATGCGATGTTGTTAAGTCAGTATAAGAGGAGGAAAATGATTAATGGTTTGAGGAAGATAAGGGAATTTGGTTGAATTCCGCGAGTTTATTTTGCATCATTTTATTATTTTAAAGTTATTTTAAAGTACATGTTTCTAGAAACAGCTGTATGGGCTGTTAAATGCATAATGTTCTCAACTGTCTTATTTAACCTGCCAGGTCTGTTCATAGTTTAGTATTTCACTTTGCAGAACGGAATGTTGCTTCTCTGACTTATTTTAATAGTTATAATATGGTGTATTGTTGAAAGTGACGTCACTTCCGCCCTTACCATGCCCACACCTCCTGTCTTCCTTTCCCACACCTATCATGGACGTCATCTCACTTCCTCCCTTGCTGTCATTTCCTTCCCCGCCCCTGTCATGGCTGCCTCCATCATGAGGCCTACCCCTATTATGCTCGTCCCATTTAGATAATTACTAAAACAATCATGCCATTTGTTTCCCTGTATCAACAATTTGTCCGTGATATAAAAAAAAAAAAGAAGGTTGCTAAAATGTAATTTGCAAATGTGGTGTGACCTACATATGAAATCTGTTGGACACGAATATAAGAGCATAACAGCTGATTATCCAGATTAATCTTGCAACAAGGGAAATAGCCAAATAATGCAAGTTATTTTAAACATTGTATCTTTACTTAATCGAATCTTGCTAGTTACAGATCTTATGTTTACAGTAACATCCTTTACTTTAAATGATGGTTTAGCATTAGAAGGATTAGTGACATGTTTTATTAACCCAGCCACTACTGGTTGTTTATTTTAGTTACAGGGTGGTATAATTGTTATAGTCTATTTAATATAAATGATAGTACCGCAATAGTTAATGTTTTATCCAAAGACATATAGGAACTTCACTTCACTTACTATTAACCATTATTTATAATGATAGACATGTTCAGACTGCAAAAAGCTATGGCTAATGACATAGAAAGGGGTTTGAGTCAGTAACACAGCCCATACAGAGGAGAGCAAACCCGCTGATGCTTAAATGCCCCTGCCATGGCAGTGTCTACAGGGAACAAGGGGGGCCACTAGTCACTGTAACTTTACCTATTGAAGGTCACCCTACTACTTTCCTGGTTTCCTGGTTAACACAGGTGCATCCCGCAGTGTTCCTAGAGAACAAGACCTGCCTGACTCATCGTTCCTGCCTGACACCGATGTCTCTTGTGTTGGTGCTGATGTCCTATCCTGCCTCCAAGCATCCATCACCCTCACTGCAGACGGCCAGGTTCAATTGAATACACCTTTGTCACGAAAAGACACTACAGTTCTTTGTTCCCTTCCCATTTTACTGTGGAGATGATCTACCCACAACAGAACAATGCTCAATTAATATTCTTTGCTACCTAGCAGAACAAGGATGTAAAGCTTCACGTCTCAAGCTGCAATTCTGCCAACCTACTGTTATCTTCCTTGGCCATTGTCTGTCTCAGGGAACCAGACATCTTACCCGTGACCGAGTTAGAGCGGTACTGGACATTCCACCTCCAAGGACCTCGAAGTCACTACACGCCTTCCTAGGCCTCATTTCCTATTGCCGAGCATGGATCCCAGAAGCCTCGCTCCTTATGCAACCTCTTTATGATGCTCTCAAGTCAGACCCATTTTGCTTGTCCACAGAAGCCCTTGACAACTTCTGTTCTCTCAAAAGTGCTATTGCTTCTGCTCCTGCTCTTGGCCTACCAGACTATACCAAACCCTTCAAACTGTTTGTTTCTGAAAGACAAGGCCATGCAACAGGAGTACTCACTCAGGCTCATGGTCCTGGAGGCCGCCAAAGGCCTATTGGATTTTTCTCCTGCCAACTGGATATTGTGGCCAGAGGACGTCCCTCTTGCCTTCGGGCCGTCTTTGCTGCCAGAGAGCTCATTGAAAGAACTGGAGATCTTGTCCTTGGCCACCCCCTGGTTGTCTTGGCCCCCCATGACATTTCTGCCATAGTCAACCAGGTCCAACTTAAGCATGTTACTCCTGCTAGGCATCTTCGCCTTCAATGTCATCTTTTGTTGCCTGACAACATTACCCTCCAAAGATGTCAAGTTCTCAATCCGTCCACTCTTCTGCCACTCCCTGAGGGGGGTGTATACTACGGATTCATCATGGACGAAACTGTATACTACGGATTCATCATGGACGAAACTCATCAAGAAGGAAATGCATCCCAACCTATCCTTTCATGATGGACAAGCACTCCTTCATGACGGAGCAGGATATGCCTTCTGTACCATGTGGTACAAATCAAACATCACTCCTGAACCCTGCTATGAAGATGAACTCTATCATCTGGTCGAAGTAAAACTCACTGCACAAGACTTCTACTGTGATTCTGAAGGCAACAGTATGGTCTTGATTCATCTACCTCCGGAACTCAAGCATTTGTACCGTCATTGGGACACTGCCATTCCACATGTCCCTGTGACCAAGTTGAAAACAATATCATGGAATGATCTTGGGCCTATGGCAAAAGCATGGGCCACTATGGACGAATCACAGCTACAGGAAAATGGTGTTGTCAAATATCCAACAACTGACCCTAAAAGCATGGCCACGTCATTTCCTGGAAAATAAGTTCCAAGATTTAACCATAGTGAATGACTACGACTCAGATACACCTCATGACTGTTTTGAACAGATGAAAATGGAAACAACACATCTACCAACTGTGCATGAAGACCCATTGGTAGATCCCGATCTCACCCTGTTTGTGGACGGCTCAAGATATGCTGATGAAGAAGGAAGATACCATACAGGATATGCCGTAACCACAACAGATGAAATTGTCAAATCATCATCTTTACCATCAACCATGTCTGCACAAGAAGCTGAATTGCAAGCCCTGACTTCAGCATGCAAGATCTCTGAAGGAAAGCGCGCCAATATCTACACGGATTCAAGATATGCACTGGGCGTGGCTCACGACTTCGGATTAATTTGGAAAACAAGAGGATTTCTTACCACCGCCGGTACACCAATCAAGCACGGTTCCGCAATCAAGGAGCTGATGGACGCCCTCCTACTCCCAGAAGAAGTGGCTATTTTGAAGATAAAAGCACATGGGAAGTTGGACTCAGATGAAGCAAGGGGCAACCATCTAGCTGATCAGGCTGCAAAACAAGCTGCAAAAGAACCACAGGAAGTGGAAAGAAGAGTGTCCGGAAATGAAGAAACTCCCATATTTACTCTGCAGACTCTTCCAACTGACCTGAAAATCCTGCTGGAACAACAGGCTACAGTTGCCCCTGAAGAAATACAGAAGTGGAAACAGAAAGGGGCAGTTCTGAAGGATGGAGTGTACTCCAACAACCTCAATTTCTGCCTCCCTAAGAATTTGTACCCAGCAGTCGTACAATGGGCACACAGACCTGCACATTTATCAAAAGATCTAATGAATGCTCTTGTACAAAAATACTACCTCATTGTCCCCATACGAGATTCTATTTGGGACTGCACCTAGGCTAGGTTGCTATTTTCCCCAACAACTACAACTTCAAACTGATGTTTTAGTAGATTATGTAACTGAACTCGCAAATGCTTTGAACAAAATCCATGTCCAAGTTTTCTCTAAAATTCCAGATCCTGATTCTGACACAGGCAACCACAGTCTGCTCCCCGGTGACTGGGTTCTGGTCAAGAAATTTGTGCGAAAACACACCCTGGAACCAAGATTTGACGGACCGTTCCAAGTTCTCCTGATCTCCCCTACCTCTGTCAAATTGGCCGGAAGGCCTAACTGGATCCACGCTTCCCATTGCAAGAAGACACCTGCCCCAGAGGAAGCTAACTCTATGCAACCATGTGCCTCTGGTACATTATCTCCTTAGTTGGCCTCCTTAAAGCCCAGCAGGTGGCCATCACCAAAGATGCTAGTGGGTACACTTTCTGGTATAATTCATCATGTACCCATGTGGCTACATTCACTTTTGATTACTGTGATATTGTAGAGTGCCCATTCCCTAAGTCACAGATTCAAGCCATTTATAAAGATATACCACAAGCAAAAGACCCTTACGTTTGTGTAGTAGATGAACAATGGGGTTATGACTGTAACTACTGGGGGGGCTGCGGGATGGAATACTGGGCCTGCCTGGGGTTATAAACCCAAAAGTTCTTTATCTAAGATAGACAATCAGGGTAGATCCCTCCTTCAAAGAATGACTTTAAGAAAGCCTGGAGGAAGTACCCCTATGAAATTAATGTTAAATATTGAACATCCTGGCCCCGAGGATGCAGACCGATATGTAATGGGAATGTATTGGAAGAAAGGTTCCTACAACAAATTAGGTCATTTCTACCTCAGAGATATGTCACACTCTCCAGAGTGGCAAGGGGCTGATCATATGGTCCCAAATCCGCTAAAACCACATATCCAGTCCTTTAAAGATATGATGGCCATCGCTAACCCCACTTTTGAAGATACCATGGCCGCTGAAACTGGATTCAATGACATTAATCTGTGGTTAGAATGGATGAGGTATAATGCTAACAAACATAATAAAACAGCATGTTATGTATGTGGCGGTGCCCGACCCCACCTTGGCACCGTCCCCCTAACTCTCCCTTTAGAGATAGAAGATTGCTTCTTAAGCCTTTTTGCCTACCAATATGACTTTAATAGGTCCCTCTGCATGGCATGGACGGCAGAATACCCTCTCTTAGTTGAAAATGTTAAGCCACCAGATGGAGTCACAGTCTATAGAGGTAATTACACTTGTTATGCCATGTATGACGGGATTGGTAAATTCATGGGTAATTTTTCTAAAGGTTATTGCGCCACTTACAGAACTGTTCCTATACGCCTGTTGCAACACCATACCAGGTCATTGGGGGATATTTACTGGTTATGTGGGGATCTACAGTTAAGATCTAGGCTGGAAACTGAGTGGTGGGGTGAGTGTACCCTAGCCAAAGTTATCATGCCCATTCATATTATTTCTGATAATCATCATGACACATACGACCCTCCACATACATCAGCCAGAGTAAGGCGCGAAACCCCAGTAAAAGGCAGTTTTGACCCCCACATTTACATAGATGCCATTGGGGTGCCTAGGGGGTACCTAATGAATTTAAAGCTAGAGATGAAGTAGCTGTAGGTTTTGAATCACTTTTTACCATAGTCACTGCCAACAAAAACCTTAATTGGATTAATTATATCTATTACAACCAACAGCGCTTCGTGAACTACACCAGGGATGCCCTCCAGGGCTTGGCCGAGCAATTACAGGCCACATCCCAAATGACCTTCCAGAACAGACTGGCCTTAGACATGATCTTAGCCGAAAAAGGGGAGTCTGTAAAATACTTCCCGACACTATGACTTGTTGCACTTACATTCCAGAAAACACAGGTCCTAATGGTAAAGTCACTCTGGCCATAGCTAAATTAAATAGACTCTCAGAAGAGTTAAAGAGAAACTCTGGAGTTACTGATCCCTGGGAAAAATGGTTTGGTTGGATGACTGGTTGGCAGAGAGCTTTAGTCCAGATTGGTATTGCCTTACTAATTTTTCTTTTTATTCTCGCTCTTCTCATTTGTTGTGTCCTCCCATGCCTAAGGAAATTCCTGCAGAAAACTGTAGACCAAGCAACACCAACCTTCACTCATCTGACAATCGATGATCAAGACCTCATCTCACCCTGTATTCCGCTACAAACTCTCCCTTATACTGATGAAGTGCAGAAAGTCTAGGAAGGGACAGTACAGGGACAGCGTCCGTCTTTATGGGTAGACTGCCGTACGGAGAAGTAGTGGATAAGCCACTATGGGTTACCAGCGGAGTGAAGAGTGTTCCTGAACCGTACTGACGGATGTGCTGCAGCCTGTTAGGGTCAAGAGAGGGATAGACTTGCACTTTGCATTAACACTAAGTCAGCGGTCATGGGGTTTCTGTGTCTTTGGGCTAATACTTCTTCTGATACTAACAAATAAAGTTTTGTCTTTTAGCAAATAACATTTTAGGGGGGACTGTTGTAGAATTATTAGGCCTCTATAAATTTGTAAGGCCCCTTTAAATCCTCTTGCTATACCTCTAAGAGGCCCCCATAGTTTTACAAGGAAGCTTTGTCTATAGAACATAGAATTTGCATGTCAGCAAGAAATAGCTTTGATAAAATGTGTATTTACTAAAATCCTTGAAACTTAACCTTGAGAAACTAACAAGTGCCAGCTACGCTCCAAATGGATAGCTGCCAAAAGGCCCCTCCCGTCGAGTGAGCTCCTCATTTTAACAAAATGGCGCTAAAACCTGTAGGAGTTAAGAAATTACGTAGATAGTGACCTAAGAATGGGGAGGGCATTTTACTAACATCTTAGCACCTAAGCCAATTAACAATGTCTATTTGTCTATATCTTGATTTTCTTCAATGATGTAATAATGCCTTTATAAGGGTCTGCGCACCCATTTTCTGTCAGAAGCCATTAAACTTCTCTGAAGTTCTTTCATTACCCTGAACCTTGTGTCTCAGTGTGAATTTACTTCTGCGTGCACGCAACTTTATTATCTTTAATTTGGACAGGAACAGATAGTCATTCAAACTAATTGGTTTGCAGTAAATTATCTAGAACACCTGTGTCCCTCACGACCCATGACACTTACAAACACAGAGGGTAAGTCCCATGGCGACTAATTACCCACTTTTATACGATAACGACTTCAAACATAAACTTGAGACTGAGATAAGCACTTACTTCTAACTTAACAATCAACCTGAAATATCGCCCGCCACAACTTCGCAGGGCCCATAAAGTAGTTATTAGAGGTCAGCTCATTAGCAGAGCGTCTTTTCTTAATCGCACCACCCAGAAACTACACCTTACACCTTACAAACTACGTGACCTCAACACGGCCCAGTTTTTGCACCCTAACACGGCCCTTAGCATAGAAATTGAACAAATTACGAATCAACTAAATGACCTTCTACTTCAACAGATAGCACTCACTCCTCAAACACTTAAATTAAGACACTACACACAAGAAAATAGAGCTGGCAAAAAACTGGCATCACTACTTAGACATCAACAAACACAATCAAAGATCCAATATTTAATTACCAACACCGGACGAAAAATATACAGCCCCTTAGATATAAACGCAGAAACAGCGGCCTACTACCAAGACCTCTACAACTTAAAAGATGACCCGCAAACAAATCAACCAACACAGGATGAAATCCGCAAATTCCTATCGCAGATACATCTATAAAAACTAACACAAACCCAAAAAGATACATTAACAGAACCGATCACACTGCCGGAGCTACGTACACTCCCTTCGGGGAAATCACCGGGGCCTGACGGTTTCACAAACGATTATTATAAGACTTTCTCGTGACCTAGTTCACACACTGAACCACATAGTTCAAACAGGAGAGATACCACCAGAGATGTTACTGGAACATATTGCCACGCTGCCAAAACTGGGAAAACCACCAAATCAACCAAAAAATCTAAGGGCCATCTCGTTGTTAAACACAGACACAAAAATCCTAGCCAAACTTTATGCTAACCGAGTTGCAGTCCTCATTCCCTTCATAACACACCCGGACCAAGTAGGATTTGTGAAAGGGAGACAGGGTGCTGATGGAACAAGAAAACTTCACAGCCTTCTTTATAGTCGGACGCCTCCCGGAAAGCCCATGGTCTTTATGTCACTGGACGCCGAGAAGGCGTTCAACAGATTGCACTGGAGCTTCTTAAGAAAAGTCCTGCAAAAATTTGAATTCCCACAACGCTTCCTGTCCCTAATCTCAGCACTTTATTCCAAACTGTCAGCACGGGTCGCGAATGTTTTTTTTTTCTCCAACCCATTCAACATTACAAATGGTACGAGGCAGGGCTGCCCACTCTCCACAGCTCTTTACATCCTCGCACTGGAACCACTAGCACAGGCTATAAGGGAACATAAACTGATTCAAGGGGTGAAAATCAAAAACAAAATGTACAAAATCACCATGTTTGCGGATGATGTCATGCTATCATTGTCTAACCCAACCACTTCCATACCAGAACTCCAGGCCCTCCTACAACAATACAGCGACTGTTCATATTACAAATTAAATAGCTCAAAATGAAAGCAATGTGCTTGCACATGTCCACACCGCTGTATACGAGCTTACAACAGACATATGCTTATGAATGGAGGCAGGACAATTTAACTTTTCTAGGTATAAAGTTCACAAAACCAGAGAGAAATTTGTACCGGGAAAATTATGGTAACATTCTCAACAATTGACGAGTTGGAAGGGGAAATACGTATCTTGGATGGGGAGGATAGCTGCAGTCAAAATGAAAATACTCCTGAGGTTACAATATCTATTCCGTATGCTACAAATTAGGCTTCCTAAACGATTCTTCCAAGAAGCACAACAAACTGTTAAATGGACACTATAGTCACCTGTACAACTTTAGCTTAATGAAGCAGTTTTGGTGTATAGAACATGCCCCTGCAGCCTCACTGCTCAATCCTCTGCCATTTAGGAGTTAAATCCCTTTGTTTATGAACCCTAGTCACACCCAGGGCGTACCTAGAGCATTTGGCACCAGGGGCGGATCCTGTGCTTGGCACCCCCACCCCCCCCCCACCCCCCTCCCCCCCCAAAAAAAAAACCTGTAAAAAATGTTAAAGGTTTTATTTCTTTTATTTTTACAATTTGTAAACTTTGCAAAACCGTTGTCAGCCCCTCCTACAAAACCCTTGTCCTGCCCTGCCCCTCCTACAAAACCTCTGTCCTCCCCCTTCTACAAATCCTGTACTGCCCCAT
>OW240912.1:14412645-14492791 GCA_933207985.1 Pelobates cultripes
AACCAAACGCAGATGATATGAAGCATAATCTCTATATATTCATAAACTACATGACAAATTAAAATCTAACATTTCACCGTGGATCCCTCTGATTTCAATGTAACAATATTTACAGAAATACCAACTCTTGGATGAATTACAATCCAAAAATCGGGTCACATTTCACCATCAGTAAATGTCACTAAAGTCAGAAAATATAATTGGCTTAAAATTGGGACTAGCTTCTAATTTATGCTATTTTGCAATATCCAACTCAATAAATCGATATCCCGAGGTTAATGACAACAACAAAAAAAGTCACTTTTGAGGGCTTTTCAATTAAAATCACAAGTTGAAGGTTGCAGACAGCCAAGTGCACTTATGATGCTATTAGGTGACAGATATATTTTTACAGTTACACTCCAAGGACCAGGGCTCGAGTCCTGCAGGAACGCATGGGAACGGCGTTCCTGCACTTTTTCCAAAGCAGGAACGCCGTTCCCGCTAGTGATCCTGCAGGACCGGCCCTGCTACCTGCACAGAGGGGCCAGCACACGCTGTGTTCCCTCTCCAGCTATAACTCTCGCGAGACCCGCGGCTGTTTCCATGGCAACGCTCCGCACAGGCGAGTCTCGCGAGAGTTAAAGCTGGAGAGGGAACACAGTGTGTGATGGCTCCTGTGTGCAGCGGCTGCCTCCCTCCACCGGACCACCAGGCGATCTCCCCCCTCCCTGACAAGGTAAGAAGCAGGGAGGGGGGATAAATACAAATTATACATAAAGTAAAAAAAATGCTTCCCCCACACACACCCATCATCCAGCACTCACACACCCATCATCCAGCACACACACACATCATCCAGCACTCACACACCCATCATCCAGCACACACACACCCATCATCCAGCACTCACACACACATCATCCAGCACTCACACCCATCATCCAGCACACACACACCCATCATCCAGCACTCACACACACATCATCCACACACACACACCCATCATCCAGCACACACACACCCATCATCCAGCACACACACACACACATCATCCAGCACCTCACACACCCATCATCCAGCACACACACACCCATCATCCAGCACACACACCCATCATCCAGCACACACACACCCATCATCCAGCACACACACACACCCATCATCCAGCACTCACACACCCATCATCCAGCACACACACACACCCATCATCCAGCACACACACACACACACCCATCCAGCACCCACACACCCATCATCCAGCACTCACACACCCATCATCCAGCACCCCACACCCATCATCCAGCACTCACACACCCATCATCCAGCACTCACACACCATCCAGCACTCACACACCATCCAGCACTCACACACCCATCATCCAGCACACACACACCCATCACCCAGCACTCACACACCATCCAGCACTCACACACCCATCATCCAGCACTCACACACCCATCATCCAGCACTCACACACCCATAATCCAGCACTCACACACACATCATCCAGCACACACACACACACACCTATCATCCAGCACACACACACACACACACACCTATCATCCAGCACTCACACACCCATCATCCAGCACTCACACACCATCCAGCACTCACACACCATCCAGCACTCACACACCCATCATCCAGCACACACACACCCATCACCCAGCACTCACACACCATCCAGCACTCACACACCCATCATCCAGCACTCACACACCCATCATCCAGCACTCACACACCCATAATCCAGCACTCACACACACATCATCCAGCACACACACCCACATCATCCAGCACTCACACACACGTCATCCAGCGCGCACACACACACATCATCCAGCACACACACACACATAACCCAACACACACACATCATCCAGCACATACACACACATAATCCAACACACACACACACATAATCCAACACACACACACACACACACACATCATCCAGTAGACACACACACACATAATCCAACACACACACACAAACATCATCCAGCACATACACATGTAATCCAACACACACACATCATCACACACACACACATAATCCAACACACACACACATCATCCAGCACACACACACACACACACATATAATCCAACACACACACACACAATCCAATACACACACATAATCCAGCACACAAGCACATCATCCAGCACACACACACATAATCCAACACACACACACACACACACACATCATCCAGCAACACACGCATCATCCAGCACACACACACACACATCATCCAGCACACACACACACATCATCCAGCACTCGCGCACACACGTCATCCAGCGCGCACACTTTTACACCTGCATTCATTATACACACTCTTCACTCACTTCAAACACACTACATTCACTATACACCCTCTGCATTCACTATACACACTCTGCATTTATTATGCACATTCTGCACTCACTACACACTACATTCACTATACACACTCTGCATTCACCTACACACACTGCATTCAGTGTACACACTCTGCACTCACTAAAAACACACTGCATTCATTATACACACTCTGCATTCACTACAAACACACTACATTCATTATACACACCCTGCACTGCACTATATGCATAGGAGTGTAATTTTTTTTTTTTTAAAGGGGGGGGGGCGGCGGGAATCTTGGGTGAGTTCCCACACTTTTTTCCCCAGGACTTGACCCCTGGCCGCAGGGATACGTGATGTCATTTCCAACAGCCTTAGCTATGTTAATGGCTGTTCATAAAGGATTTGGCTACATTACCCACCAAAGAACCATTGTTGCTGCTGCTAAGGGCAGTGTGTATTAGTATGTGTCAAAGTATTAGTATGTGACAGTGAATGTGTTTATTCATTTGTTAGTACATGTGTGTCAGGAAGTGTGTGTTTGTGTGTCAGACTGTATCAGTAATGAGTGTTCAGTTCATCCCCTGTAATAAAATGCAAACAATATCTACAAACACCCTTCATGCAAACACCCACACTACACACAAAAATACACCTGCATTTAAAGCCAAAACTACATACAAACACACCCCGGTATTCAAACACAAACATTATATTTATACACCACTGCATCCTAATGGCAACAGTGCATACAAATATACCCCTACACTCGCACGCACACACACACACACACACGATTACATTCAAAACACTGCTCATAAATGCAACTGTGCAAGGATGGGCAAATTGTAGATCCCCAGCTGCTGTAGCATTGTGGGATAGATTGGTATCTACTTTTTGGTCACCCTTGGGGTAGAGACCACCCTTGCACCAAAACATTTCTTGAAC
Organism: Pelobates cultripes; assembly: GCA_933207985.1. Classification (NCBI taxonomy): domain Eukaryota; kingdom Metazoa; phylum Chordata; class Amphibia; order Anura; family Pelobatidae; genus Pelobates; species Pelobates cultripes. The sequence goes on from OW240912.1 coordinate 14,415,930, forward strand.
CAGGTTCCTTACTACATTAAGACATTAAAGGGTTACTCTAAACATCATAACTACTACAGCCCATTGTAGCAGTTATGATGCAAGGAGTACGCCGGCTCCATTCCCCAGGAAGGATCTTGGCACACCAACAGGAGTACATTTTTACTCACTAGGGCTTTCAAAAAGGTTTTTAGCCCTGATTTAATTTTACCAAAGGTTTCTCACTGGTGAATATCAATACCGAGTATTTGAAGGGACACTATAGTCACCCAGACCACTTCAACTCAATGAAGTGGTCTGGGTGCCAGGTCCCTCAGGTTTTAACCATTCAAATGCAAACATAGCAGTTTCAGAGAAACTGCTATGTTTACATTTGGGGTTAATCCAGCCTCTAGTGGCTGTCTTCCGGACAGCCACTAGAGGCGCATCTGCAAAGCTGGAGGCACATTTCGCCTCCATCGCGCAGAGCGTCCATAGGAAAGCATTGAGAAATGCTCTCCTATGAACACTTTGAATGCGCGAGCGGCACATGCGCATTCGGCTCCGCTGATGTCGGATGGGGGAGCTGACGTCGCGGGGGAGGAGAGGTCACCAGTGCTGGATTAATCTAAGTGGCTGAAAGGGTTTTAACGGGCCACTGGAGGGGGACCCTGAGGGTTGGGGGCACCCTCAGGGCACTATAGTGTCAGGAAAACTGCTTTGTTTTCCTGACACCATAATGATCTTTTAAAGTGTTGCTGTGCAGGGATTAGTGAAGCTATGCATGAAACATTGTGCAGAAAGTAGCATAGTGTAGTAAGTGGTTACTAGGAGTAATTGGTACAAGTGTCGCAGTTTCAAAATAACACCCCAAGCACCATAACCACAACAGCACTGTGAGCTTATTTAGGACAGAGACGTAATAAAGGGAGGGGCAATGGGCCATCCACCATGGGTTGAAGGTGGCGTGTTGTGCACATCGGCTTGTTTCTTGCAGGGGTACTATGTGGCAGGTACATGTTCTAAGCAATATATTAGGTAGCAAGTGAGCAGTCAGTTCTTGAATTTCATGTGTTGGAAGCAGAAAATTGGGCAGGTGAAAAGATCTGAGTGACTCTGACAAGGGCCACATAGTGATGTTCCCAATATACAATAGTTAGTACCTACCAAATGTGGTGCAAGGAGGCATAACCAGTAAACCTGACTTAATTAATGCAGGTGAAGCAAGAAGGCTACCAAGATACTTGGTAAGATACCAATATATTAGCAGCAGATCCTTTATATCCTGCAAGTTGCGAGGTAGGGCCTCCATGAATTTGTTGTTCCAGCACATCCCACACATGCTTAAGACAAGCAAGCTGGTGTGCTTTAGGGGGTCTGGTACAAGTACAACAATTTAAAAAATATATATATATATATATATTTTTATAAAAGTGCCAATTTCTATTGAAATCTGCACTTTTTTTTAACTGAAAAAAGAGACACACTCTTTATACATAAAGATCTTCACCAACCTTAAGTATTTTAGGGGGTCTGGAGTGTCCCTCTCAATAAAGTATTTTAGTTATATATAAAGATGTGTATTATATAGAGATATGTAAGACACCATTACAATGTAAACATAAACCTGCCATTATTGGGACACGACCCTATAAAACATATATATAAAAGTGCCACTTTCTATTAAAATATGCACTTTTTATAAAATTTTAAAAAGAAGACACACAATACAAAAATAATTTCAGAAAGCTAACATGCTTTAGGTGTGTGGAGTGTTCCTTTAAGTTCACAGGACCTAAATTGTAATACTCATTTTCTACAAAGAACGAAGTAGTCGTTTCAGTTTACAGCCAAAATATAGACATGTTTATTATAGCCTCTGGTTTCATTCAAATGGGAAATTATATTTTACAGTCTTTTTTTGTAATTAACCTTCAAAATCATATTAATAGCCATGATGTAAGATTATCCAGCTGTAGTTTCCGTTCTCAGTGTTATTGTGGAAGTTGTTCCAGCGCTCCATGATGCTGCATTCAATAAACTTGGCCTCTGTGCATTTTCACGTAAAATGACTTGACTATGACAATGAATAGAACTAAATATTTGAATGGTATCCCTCAGTGATTATTTGGATACAGTGCATTCAGACATACAGTTTGCTTGTTTTTTCAGAAAGACTGAAACTTCCCTTAGCACAGAGATTTAAAACCAGAATGCTTGAGAACACGTGTACTTAAAGGAACACTATTGTTAGGAATACAGACATGTACTCCTAATGTTAGACAGTTTTGAGATATATATATATATATATATATATATATATATATATATATATTTAGATTATCTCACCCCCCCCCAAGAAAATTAAATGAATATCAGTGCTGGACACTATGCAGCATTGCCCCGGGAAGTACCTCTAGTAGCCATGTAAGGAGTGGTCACTGGAGGTGTCCCTATTCTGTAATCTTTTCTCTAAAAGGGCAGTGTTTACTGCAAAAAGCCTGAAGGGATTGATTATACTCACCAGAACAAATACAATAAGCTGTAGTTGTTCTGAAGACTACAGTGTCCCTCTAAGCTGTAGTGGTTCTGTGCATAGAGTTTCCCTTTTATATTAGCAAAAGTCAAAATATGTTTGCGACCCAAGCACAGTACAACAGATATTTAGTTTTACAGATACACACAGTTTTACTGTGATACCTGTATGCACAAAAACTATTGAGTGTCTCAGTCTCTCCACTCAAAAAATATACTTTATATAAAAAAAAAAGATTAGTATCCAATGAATCACTACAGACTGCCCACAGCAAAGATTGCACTATGAGAGAATACGCCTTTGAGGGCGTATGGTAGCCCAGGAATGAGAATTACCCCCATGATGGCATACCATTTGCAAAAGTAGACAACCCAAGGTATTGCAAGTGGGGTATGTCCAGTCTTTCTTAGTAGCCACTTAGTCACAAACACTGGCCAAATATTAGTTTTTTTGCTTTTTTCACACAAAAACAAATATGAACGCTAACTTTGTCCAGTGTTTGTGACTAAGTGGCTACTAAAAACATACCCCACTTTCAATACCTTGGATTGTCTACTTTTTCAAATGGTATGCCATTATGGGGGTAATTCTCATTCCTGGGCTACCACACCGTCTCAAAGGTACCATACTAATCTGTCAAATTTCAATTTGAAAATGGAACGTTCTATATTTCAAAAACACCATAAAACCTGTTGATGGGGGGTACTGTTGTACTTGCGAGACATCGCTGATTACAAATATGTGCATTTTTTTGCAGTAAAATCTAACAGTATTATGACATTCACAGCTAAAATGTCAGACAGAAATACAAATTTAAAAAAAATCTTGTTTTCTAACATTTTTTTAAGTTTTATTCATAATAAATTATGTTCCATATATGAATAGTTAATGATAAATTAAAGCCCTGTTTCTCCTGAACAAAATGATATATAATAAGTGTGGGGGCACTTAATGTGACAGCGGTGAATTACGGTTGAACAGACATAGAAACATAGAATGTGACGGCAGATAAGAACCATTCGGCCCATCTAGTCTGCCCAATTTTCTAAATACTTTCATTAGTCCCTAGCCTTATTTTATAGTTGGGATAGCCTTATGCCTATCCCACGCATGCTTAAACTCCTTTACTGTGTTAACCTCTACCACTTCAGCTGGAAGGCTATTCCATGCATCCACTACCCTCTCAGTAAAGTAATACTTCCTGTCCCTCTAATTTAAGACTATGTCCTCTTGTTGTGGTAGTTTTTCTTCTTTTTAAATATAGTCTCCTCCTTTACTGTGTTGATTCCCTTTATGTATTTAAATGTTTCTATCATGACCTGGGATCCCGGACCTCCCACGTGGAGACGAAGATGGCGGACCTTGAGGGGGCACACAACACAATGGCCACCCAGATGGAGAGCCTCTTGACCCGGTTAGAGGCTTATGATTTAAAGTTAGCGGATCTAGAGGACAGGGGCCGTCGGAATAATCTCCGGCTCCGAGGAATAGCGGAAACGGTGGGCATGGCTGATCTCACCATGTATGTGACGGATCTCTTCCACGCCATCGCGCCCGAAATTCCAAGGGACCTACTACTGCTAGATCGAGTCCACAGAGCCGCCAGGCCAAAGTTTCTGCCTCCAGATACACCCAGGGACGTGCTGCTTCGCCTACATTATTATCACGCCAAGGAGGAAATACTTCGACGGAGCAGATCCCGCAAAGAGTGGCCAGAGAGATTCAGGGAGGTGTCCGTGTATGCAGACCTGTCAGCCTACACCTTGAAACACCGCCGAGCCTTCCAGCCAATTACGGAGCGTTTGAGAGCACACCATATCATCTACCGCTGGGGATTCCCGGTAAAGCTCCTAGTACAGCGTGAAGGAAAAACCATCGTTATACCCACCCCAGAAGACGGCCAGCGTGTCCTTGGACAATGGGGACTTGAACAACCGGAACAGATGAGGCCCTCGGGAAACCTGCCAAGAATTTCTCCGGAATGGAAAAGGCCTAAAAGACGTTGACAGGGACTTGGGAACCCCCAGTGACTATCACCCCTTGAAGCCGTGGGCCACAGCAAGTATAACCTCTCCACCCCCCCAAAAAAAAAAAGGGCTTCACGGCCTCCCGACCCCCTCCCACACATTGAATGTATCAACTAAGATAAAATCTGTATTGTCTTATTGCTGGGTTGGGGTTGGTGACCCTCAGAAATGACAGTTACCCCTGTAGCTCCCTATGTAGTAAAATGACCCAACCCGGCTGCTCCGCCAACCAAGACCCATCTGGACACCCCGTGGGCTACCAGATAGACTACATCCCCACACAACGTCCTTATCATGAGACTTAATCCAAGCAGAGCAGGGGAGGGTGGGTGCTCTTCTCTTTCTTGGGGGGGGACATCAATGTAGCCCAGGTACCTGCCCACGGAGAGAGAGGAAAAAAAAAAAAAGGGGCCTTCACTCCCACTCCCACTCCCCTCCCACACATTGAATATATCGATTAAGGAGAACTCGGTATTGTTTTAATGCTAAGATGGGGTCGGTGTCCCTATGAACCAACGGGTACCCCTAAAGACCCCTCTGTCCCATTTAAAAGTGGTAAAACGGCCCGTAAGGACCCATAGCTGAGCACACACGGACGTCAGGGGGACAGGGAATGCACTTACAGCAATTCAATTCCCGGTTAATGTGCTATGATCCAATGCACCTGCTCCACATGGGCTCCCACTAGCACCAGCATCCCTGCGCTTGAGCCCATCACCCATTGCCTTGACAACCACCGCTTTACCCCTGCGGACACAGAGACATGGGTTCCTTTACGTAGACCCCCCCCCCGGGATCCAAGATACTGCAACACGCGGGGCCCTACGTGTGCGGACCACCCCTGGACTGGAAGCCATTTGCTTCCACCCCCACGGCGCTAATAGGCAGCGCCTAGCCACATTCTTGGCTTTCCTGTTCTCTACCCTTTGGACTCTGGTTTTAGTCCACTTGTTAGCAGTTCCCCTGCCCCTGCCCCCCCCTCCCCCCCCCCTAACTCCATGTCTTGGCACCAGTACCCAAGCAGTCAGACAGAGAAGCAGACCTCACACCGTGCAAACCACCCCACAACTCCCTCGTCCTCCTAGCCAATGGGCTGGGCTGCGACGAGCGACAATGCCACTGCCACCAACCCGCAGGGGATCTCCGCTCCGCTCGCCAGAGCTGGGAGGAGCGGGGACCCCGACAACACATAATGACTACTACAATAAACAGCGATTGTTTAAAAATGACCCACCGTGAAGTTTTATACCCACAATGTAAAAGGACTGAACATCCCAGTGAAGCGGCACTTGTTGAGTCGGGAGCTTCGAGCAGCCAGCCCGGAAATAGTGTGTTTACAGGAAACACACTATAGAACAAATGATTACACTCCGTTACTATCTAACGACTACCCCACCCAATTCCATGCCACCTCTCCACACAAATCAAAGGGCACATCTATACTCATCAGCAAAAAGGTCTCATTCCAACTCCTCACACAAGAGGTAGACACCAATGGGAGATATGTCATAGTTGTAGGAATCATTAATGACATCACATACACCATCGCAAATGTATATGCCCCCAACGCCAACCAACGAAACTTCCTTCATAAACTTTTACAGAGACTAACTAACATACAACAAGGGATAACTATAATATGCGGGGACCTGAACCATGTCTTAGACCCGACACTGGACACTACCCTCTCGCGAGCCCGAGCCAGATTCCGACCCCTCAAACGCCAAAGCAAAGCACTGCAGACACTCCTATCCACGCACCACTACTATGATGCGTGGAGAATCTCCCATGGAATGGAAAGGTCCTACACGTTTTTCTCGCCTATCCATAACTCCTACTCTAGACTGGATACCTTTCTCATGAAAGGATCAGACCTGAACCAACTGGTTAGGTGCGACATTGACCACATTACGTGGTCAGACCACGCCCCGGTTACCCTCGAAGTCAAAGATCTATACGACTTTAAAAACCGTAGCCCCTGGAGAATCAACGATTCCCTACTACAGAACCCAGCATTTACGGGCCAGGTAGAGACGGCCCTCAAACAGTACTTTGAAGAAAACTCCACCCCTGACATGTCCCCAACCACAGTGTGGCAAACACACAAAGCTGTAGTGAGGGGAATACTCATACAACGAGCTGCCACACTGCGCAGGACATCCCGTGCCCAGCTGCTGGAGTGGCAGAAAAAACTGTATGCCTTAAATTTGCAAAACCAAAACTCACCTTCTGCCTCCCTAAGAGACCAAATCATAGCCCTAAATAGGAATATACATCAACAGGCCCTACAAAACACAGGGTTTCAACTTAAACGCCTTAAAGCGACTCACTATGCACAGGGTAATAGAGCAAGCAAGCTGCTCGCAAATCGATTGCGGTCACGCCAAACATCCCAGAAAATTGCGTATCTAACAACACAGAATGGCACAAAGGTCCATACGCCGCGAGACATAAGCAATGAGTTCGCACGGTATTACGCAGATCTATACAACCTTAACCAAAACGGGCAAATACACCAACCCCAAACCACAGGCATCAAAGGCTACCTTCAGGACCTTCACCTCACAGAACTGACCCCGACACAAAAGTTGGAACTCACCCAACCGATATCAGCAAGCGAGATTATCTCAGCCATAAGCGCCCTGCCGACGGGCAAATCACCTGGACCTGATGGCTTGGATAATCTCTACTACAAAAAATTCAGTAACACGTTGGCCCCACATCTAGCTCAAACATTCCAAGACGCGATAGCCCACGAATCACTACCCAAAGAAGTATTACTAGCACACATTGTTACGCTGCCCAAACCAGGAAAACCACCCACAACCCCCCAAAATTTCAGACCCATATCACTACTGAACACAGATGCTAAACTCTTTGCAAAAATACACGCCACCCGACTAAGTAAGATCCTTCCTCACATTATCCACAATGACCAAGTAGGGTTCGTGGCGGGCAGACAGGGATCGGAAAATACGAGAAAAGTATTAGACATAATTCACAGCTACAAGAAGACACAAAAAGGGGGGCTACTGATATCATTAGATGCCGAAAAAGCCTTCGACCGCTTACACTGGGGCTTTCTAGAAGCGGCACTGCTCAAATTTGGAATACCTGAGAGATTTTTGTCGGCGGTGAGGGCCCTCTATAGCCACCCCACCGCGCAAGTACTCAATGCAGGGTTTTTGTCTGACCCCTTCTCGATCACAAACGGAACGAGACAGGGCTGCCCACTCTCCCCCCTACTCTATGTCCTAGCGCTGGAGCCCCTGGCGCAAACCATCAGGGACCATACCTCTATCCACGGAACTATAATCGGGCATAAAGAATACAAAGCGAACCTGTTCGCTGACGATATCCTGCTTACCCTCACGCAGCCACAAATCTCCCTCCCAAACCTATTAGCAGCTATCACAGAATATGGAACTCACTCCTATTATAAGCTTAACGTGACGAAAACCCAAGCCCTAAGCATAGGGATCCCAGACCAAACATTAAGCACACTCCGAGCATCATTCTCTTTTGATTGGAGATCTGATTACATTACCTTCTTGGGGCTCAGACTCACAAAAAATCCGACGGAGCTCTTGAAATATAACCACGAGACACTCTTAAGAGACATAACCGAAACACTGAAAGGGTGGGAATCCAAATTCTTGACCTGGCTAGGTAGGATAGCAGCGATAAAAATGTCCATCCTCCCTAAATTGCAGTATCTGCTTCGAACACTGCAAATACCTATCCCCAAATCATACTTGGAAAAGTTCCAAGCTACGCTGACCAGATTCGTATGGGAAAACCGCAAAATCCGTGTCTCCTCAAAACTCTTATACAAGCCCCTAGATCACGGTGGACTTGGGCTGCCAAACATCAAAGAATACTACAGAGCTGCATTGTTAGCATCTGTGGTGACCTCCCATGCAACTATTTCCCCCCCACAATGGATTGAGCTAGAGTCACACTGGTCGCACCCCGCGGGCATACACTTTCTCTTTTGGATACCCAAACGCAACCGCCCGAGCATGCCAAACATGTTGCGAACCACTGACCTACTCCTCCACACATGGGACAGATTAAAACACCATCTAGGCGAGCAACACGTGTGGTCTCCAGCCACCCCTATATCCTGCGTACACACTATTAATCCATCCTTCGACTACCGGCCCTGGCGCAAAGGTGGATGCACCTCCATAGGCCAACTGTTAGGAAGCAACGGAATTTTGCCATTCCCTGACCTCCAACGCAAATTTCAACTACCGACGAGAGCGGTGTTCTCATACCTCCAACTAAAAGCACTCCTCACACACAGCCCAGCACTCTCGCGGCCGCCGACCATAGCTTTCTTCGAGAAAGCCTTCCTAGCCCCTACCACGCCAAAAAAGTTACTAGCCTCCATTTACCGTGAACTGACAGTCCCGACGGAACGTAGCTATGAAAAATTTATGACAGACTGGCACGACGACCTGCACCAAATCTTTGACGTCATAAGCTGGAAAACGGCAATGTTAGCCCATAAAGGAAAGACAAGCTGCGCATCACATTTAGAACTGATGAGGAAAATCCAGTATCGCTGGTACATGGTACCAGACAGGCTGGCGCGCATCTACCCGAACACATCCAGACTCTGCTGGAGATGTTCACAGGAACCAGGAACGATGTACCACATCTGGTGGACCTGCCCTAAGCTCAAAGAGTTCTGGCAGACGGTAGGGGACGTCTCCACCGACGCACTGGGGACGAACGTCACACTCACACCTGAAGTGTGTCTCCTGTTCATGCCGTTAGAAAACATATCCAAATCAGCATACACCCTACTCTTCCACATCCTCATGGCTGCAAATCTGTTGATAGCCAGAGCATGGAAAGCAGTAGGGGTCCCAGACCGCACTGCCCTTACAACACAGATCACCCTCAATATAGACTACGAAATAATGGCACACAAAAACATTAACCCTAAAAAACATATTCAGGCAGCGGGCAACATGTGGGACACATACATTAAAACCCAGGCACATACGGAAAACACCCCCCCAGACTCAAACTCACAAGACCACGGGGAAACTAGAGTAGGCGAAACACCACAGGGCAAAACCTGACACACCAAATAAGAGGTAAAAACCTCCGGGTTAGAGGTTTGCAAATAGGAGCGGGTAGGGGTGACGGAGTTGGGGAAAAGAGGGAAGAGAGAGGGGAAAAAAAAAAAAAGAGCACACTCCGGGCTGCGCTCTAGGCTCTCGACCCTGGTGTCGCAATATACAACGAACGATCCAGCACACCTGGCAGTGGCAACCAACACAGGCACCAGGCAACCGGTAGAACATAGGGAAAACAATTATGGAAAACATGGAACGTATTCCACTTTGCACAAGAGGTCTGCCCCACCAAGACATCGTAAAGCAAATCTCCTTTGTACATAGTTTACCCCCCCTACCAGCTCATCCCATTCCCCGCCCTTCCCCCCTTCTCTTTCTTTCTCTTTCTTTTTCTCTTTAGAAGTAAAAAGAGTCATGCGACCCGACGGACTGGGGAAAGGGATGGGAGGGCATCGGATATATTGGAACACTGTCCCCTCAGGATGCAGTGACAGCACTGATTCCACCAAGCAGGCATGAACACACATCAAATGACAAAACAATCAGCAGCCCATCAGATAGGCACATGGCAGGGCCCGACGTAGACACAAGCGGGGAATAGAGCTGCACAACTAGACACGTAGAAATCACAAAAAGGAAATAACCCCTATGGCCAGACATCATGCAGAAGTACCCCTCCAGCCACATAGTCAGATAGACCATCTCAAACCTAGACACACCCTATCCGAGATGACTGGCACTCAGAAACCCTCCCCCCCTCAAGTAATGCACGCTATGTGAGTATGTCTATAGATAAACGGCCTAGAGAGCTCCACTGCCAAAACTACTACACAGGCATATACACTAACAGACCACTAGGTGAATGTTTATCTCAAATATTTGACAGATATGAGAATGTAACAAAAATTGTACTGGGAATATCAACAGCAAAACATTGTTAACTGTGTATATTCACCCACAAACAGCGCAGACATAGGCACGGTACAGGACTATAAAATACGCTTATATGCCAAAATTTAAACAAGGGAATATCTATGCCAAGCAGACACCAAACGTGCACACACACCATAATAAACGTTTGAAATAAGTGTATAAATCGTTATTGTGCAACACCTGTTGGAAATGTGGAATTTGATCCCTACACCCTCCCTTCTACTTTCTGTACCCACGCACCTTTTCGCTGACTCAATAAAAATTGTCAAATTGAAAAAAAAATGTTTCTATCATATGGACGTCTGTAACTCATTTCCATTTTTTTATACATGTTAAGATCCTTTAACCTTTCCTGGTAAGTTTATCCCCCAATCCATGAACCAGTTTAGTAGCCCTTCTCTGAACCCTCTCTAAAGTATCAAATCACTTCTAAGATGTTTATGGATCCTGTGCAACACCCCCCTGGCTGTGACTCACACAGCCTGCAAATGTTAAAGGTTTTTTTCTTCAGATTTACAATTTGTTACTTTGCAAAATATCCTGTCAATTGAACTACAAAACCCTTGTCCTGTTTTTCCCTCCTACAAAACCTCTGTCCTGCCCCTTCTACAAATCCTGTACTTTGTATCTACAAAACTTATAAAAAACCTTCCACAAATTTTAAAACAAAGAACTATTATAAAGACTCCTGTCCCAATACTTGGCAATAAAGGTTCTACTCAATCCCTGCAGTGGTGGTCCATGGTTGGACAGTCACACACTCCCAACAGTCTCACAGGCAGACAGTCACACATACACATCAGTTTATCAGCGGTTTGCTTGTGTGATGTAACGGCATTACCATGGGACACTGTCGGTGCAAGGACTAGGCAAAAGTAAAGATGTGATGCCCCGCTGTGCAGTGCTGCAGAGGCCTGCGACAGTCTACAAAGTCCTAGAGGTGCTGACTGGACTAATAATCAGACAAGGGAGTTTTGGAAGACCTGAGGTTTTTCTGGAGGCCCAGTCTGGGCTCTAGATCGCAGTAAGACTCCTCTCCCAATGCTCCTGGCACTCTGTAAATGCATTCCTCCAAAATGTCCATCCTTAGTAGCATCAGTCTGTATTTGGTGCCCCAAATCCTCTGCTTATCTTTCCTATCCTAATGCTAGAAGTTCCCTGTTGGTGTTTTAAATTCAGAGCTCCACAGTATTAATACTCTCAATTACGTGTCTTAAAAGGAACAATTCCACCCCCATGACAGCTTTCATTCACTTACAGTTTGTGGAGCCGGAGAGTCCAGGCACCATCTTTTTTTCATGAGGTATATACCATTTTGAAACAGTTTAACCCTGAAGTTGGGGCATCTCTGGCCTTCAAACCTCCTCTCTGTACTGCTGTGTGAGGTAGGATTAGCTGGACACTAAGTGAGACCCTGAAGGTAAGACATCATCATTCCTGCGCCCATAACAACTTATACGGGTTTGCGTTCCTTCAAACTACAGCAAATGTTTAGAAATCAGTCTGTGTGAAAAAGATACTTTGATCTTGTTCCACAATATATTTCCATTTTTAAAATGGTGAGCAGTACATCATAAAGTCACCTGAAATGTCCTGGGACATCCCTGCTTCTGGCTATACTACCTGCCAAGCCACATAAAATGAAAGTGTCCATGCTTATGGCTAGAGACAGCTATATCCGAGAGACAGCTTTACTTTGCCTATAATTGGTGATAAGGTTGTTTTAAGGTGGGTGACATGTTCAATTGCTCATCGTGAGTCCCAATAGAGTTACACGGCCACCCCTGTTGCCTCAGTGTGCATGCTAGAGCAGCGGAATTCTGAAATTGTTTAACACTCTGACATTCCTCCACTCAGAGCTGTAACCTGACCCCAGCATTATAACCCAATTAGTGCTGCCCAGTCGGACGGACTAATGTGGACTTCAACCAGGCAGAGGGCACTGGATATGGGCATCAGTAGAACCTGTTTTCTATGTCAAATTTCTTTGACACTCAGCAGGCAAACAGCACATAAACTGTGTACCATAACTACTACAATGAGATGTAGTGGTCATGGTGTTTAGAGACAGTACCAACATAATTGAATAAAGAGTTCAATAACATTTCATGCCTATTTTTATAACAACAAATAATTTCCCATGGCTACTGCTCGAAGTTCATTTCTATAGAATCACTACCGTTTTGCATTATCTTAAATGTATCTGCCGGCTGTGAGTTTCTTACACCTATTACTGTATCTCTATTAACAGATCACATTGGTTTCTGTTTACAAGAAAAGAGATTATATCACTGCTATGTTACATAAGTTACGCAGGGCATCTGATATAAACCAAAAACACTTGCAGTCACTGCGCCCTTCAGAAACTCAACAGATGTGTAACATTTATAATTACATCTCATCCTGTGCAAACCCGAGGAATGATGGGAGTTTTAGTCCAACGACAGCTGCAGCATTTAGTACAAATGAAGGAAACACCTATATTGTGTGTGATGAACCTATTCAATATGTTAAACCAAAGCACAAGTCAAGGTGACCTTGAACTTTATTCAATGACTAAAAAATTCTTCTATTTTAAAATACTATAAAGATTTATGCTACTAATATCCAGCGTGGGTGGGGGTAGGGAGTTAGAATTTCTTTATCTTTTCTACTTTCCTGTAATAAACATTGTAGTTGGAAGTCTGTTGGGCTGATACAAGGAAATACTGCTTGATAGAATTAAAGGGGCACTATAGTCACCAGAACAACTACAGCTTATTGTATCTGTTCTGGTGAGTATAATCATTCCCTTCAGGCTATTTGCAGTAAATGCAGTGTTTACATTACAGCCTAGTAATAACTCCACTGGCCACTCCTCAGAGGTGCTTCCTGGGGCAGTGCTGCATAGTGTGACTGCCTGTGTCTCCACCCTCTGCATGCAGTCACTGAACTTTCCTCATAAAGATGCATTGATTCAATGCATCTCTATGAGGAGATGCTGATTGGCCAGGGCTGTGTTTGACTTGTGCTGGCTATGCCCCTGATCTGCCTCCTTGACAGTCCCCCTTCCCAATAAATATAGCAAAATCTTAACTTTGTCCTAGCCTGCTAGTGCTGGCTCTGCCCCTGATCTATCTCCTTGGCTGACATTATCAAAAGTGATGATGTCAGCCAATCACAATTCTTTCACATAGGAAAGCATTGGATTGGCTGAGATTGTCAAGGAGGTGGGGCAGGGGGTGGAGCACTGCAGCAGGAAGCATCTATAGTAGCCATCTGAGGAATGGCCAGTGGAGGTGTCCCTAGGCTGTAATGTAAACACTGAATTTTCTCTGAAAAGACACTTTTTACAGCAAAAAGCCTGAAATGGACTGACTATACTCACCAGAACAAATACATTGAGCTGTAGTTGTTCTGGTGACTGTAATGTCCCTTTAATAATGAAAGTAAAGGCAATTGTTTAGTCATTAATAATCTCTATTATCTAAATAATGGGAGTTCTGCTTTTTTTAAATCTTTATAATAATGATCGTCCTCTAATTATAATTATATAATATATTTCACTATTCACAAAACGCATATTTAATACCATCTCTCGTATATTGACTGAAACTCATAGATTGAGCAAACCCAGTGATGCTTCTGCTTCTTTTTATTAGCACCTAGATGGATGAGGGGGTAGTAAATACGAGGATTCTTAATGCCTCCCCTCTCCGTCCCCCCAATTAATGGACTGGCCAGGAGGTTCCAAAACTCTAGGTTTATACAGTAAGAGTAAAGTCGTGTTTCCTCTATTCTGGCACGACAAGAAACAAAAAATAAAGTAAATGTGTGTCATGTTGTTTCTTATCTGATTATTACTATCTAACCACAGGCAGATGTCATGAGATCTGGAAGCACAGTAAACCTTTCAGGGAGCTGTAGTTTAGCTAACAACTTTCACAAATAGAAACCTCTGATCTGAGCAGAACTGAGGCTGTGCACAGAGAGCTTTAAAATCTGCTAGCCAGTTTATTCTCTGTGGTGTAACCAAAGACGAATTTCTCATTAGACAGAGTAGGTACCTGCCTACAGGTGCCTGTTTTCAGCACCTATAATGTGCCTGTTTGAGCTTAAAGGGACTCTCCGGTGCCAGGAAAACAATCCGTTTTCCTGGCACTGCAGGTCCCCTCTTCCTCCCCCTCCCATCCCCGGTTGCTGAATGGGTGAAAATCCCTTCAGTCACTTACCAGAGGCAGCGACATGTCCCATGTCTCTGCTACTTCCTCCGCCGCTGCTCCTCCCCTTTATTACGTCAGCCGGCGGGGGAGACTGATCCCGCCCGCTGGCTGGGGAGACCTAATTAGACCTCTCCATAGGAAAGCATTGAAAATGCTTTTCAATGCTTTCCTATGGGGATTTTAGCGACGCTGGAGGTCCTCACACAGTGTGAGGACGTCCAGCGACGCTATAGCACACAAAAAACCTGTGCTTTGGACCAGCCACTAGGGGAGGACTTAACCCTGCAAGGTATTTATTGCAGTTTAATTTTTATTGCAGGGTTAAGGGTAGTGGGGGTTGGCACCCAGACCACTCCAATGGGCAGAAGTGGTCTGGGTGCCTGGAGTGTCCCTTTAAAGAGGCTGGTGGAAAGATACGCACCAGGAGCCTTGGTGCTGTCCCAAATCCTCCAGTGTCTGGGTGTGAGGCTGGACAGGAAGTGGAAGGGATCACTTCCCATCGGCTACTAACACTCTCCACACAGTTGCCTTCGAATTCTGTACTCGGGAGACTTCACTGAATACAACAATGGTATAACTTGTAAAAGTGCAGTTTGTGTGTTACAAATGCAAAAAACAAATATGAACGCTAACTTTGGCCAGGGTTTGTAACCAGGGCCGGCCTTAGGGGTCTGCGAGGTGTGCACACATGGCCGGGCAGGATAAGAAAAATAAATAAATAAATTGCGGCGGGGCTTACCGTGCGGCGGGGGCGGAGCTAAAAGTGCTGTGTAATTGCTGCAGGAAGGAGTCCCTGCTTCCCCCAACAACCAGAATCCAGGAGCTGCACTGCCTGTCTGCCTCCACAAGGAACAGAGGTAACTATGTGTGATTGTCTGCCTGTTTCTGTGACTGTCTGTGTGTTTGACTGTCTGCCTGTGTGTGTGTGTGTGTGTGGCTGTCTGCCTGTGTGTATGACTGTCTGCCCTTTTTTGCGTGTGTGGGTGTGTGACTGTCTGTGTGTTTCACTGTCTGCCTGTGTGTGTGTGTGACTGTCTGTGTGTGTGTGTGACTGTCTGCCTGTGTGTATGATTGTCTGCCTGTGTGTGTGTCTGTGTGTATGACTGTCTGCCTGTGTGTGAGACTTTCTGCCTGTGTGTGTGTGTGTGTGTGACTGTCTGCCTGTGTGTGTGTGCCTGCCTGTGTGTGTGACTGCCTATGTGTGACTGTTTGGGCAGACTAGATGGGCCGAATGGTTCTTATCTGCCGACACATTCTATGTTTCTATGTCTGCCTGTTTGTGTGTGTGTGCGTGTGGCTGTCTGCGTGTGTGTGTGTGACAGGGTGTGTGGGAAGGTGGGGAAGGGGGGGGCGCTGTGAAGATTTTTCGCACAGGGCGCCCAAAGGCCGGCCTTGTTTGTGACAAAGTGGCTACTAAAAAGACTGGCCATACCCCATTTTGAATACTCTGGGTTGTCTACTTTTGGAAATGGTATGCCACGATGGGGTTCATTTTCATTACTGGGCTGCTATAGGTCTCAAAGGCAACATAGGCCCAGCAAACCAATCTGGCAAATTTAAATGTGTAAAAATAAAAAAGGTAAAGGTCCTATATTTAATCCTAGTAGCTTTATAAACCCCATAAAGCCTGTACTTTGGGTGATACTGTTGTACTTGTGACACATTTCTGAATACAAATATGTGTATTTTATTGCAGTAAAAGCTAACAGTATTATGACATTCACAGTTAAAATGTCTAAGAAAATAACATTTCCTAAATTCTCACACATTTTTAGATTTTACTCATATTAAATTATGTTCAATATATAAATATGTGATGTGCCCTGTTTCTCCTG
The DNA here is from genome assembly GCA_933207985.1 of Pelobates cultripes. Lineage (NCBI taxonomy): Eukaryota > Metazoa > Chordata > Amphibia > Anura > Pelobatidae > Pelobates > Pelobates cultripes. The sequence goes on from OW240912.1 coordinate 14,432,514, forward strand.
AACAAAATGACATATAATAAGTGTGGGTGCACTTAATATGAATGAGGTAAATCAGTTGAACAGAAAAATAACTCAAATTCTAGGTTTTATTTTGTTTTGATCAGAACTTGTACAATTGCCTCCAGGGCTGGACTGGCCCACCGGGATACCGGGAAATTTCCCAGGGAGCCGCAGCTCCTGGGGCTGGGCTGCCAGCCCTAATCATCACTGATCAGGCTCCTGTAATTTAAATGATTCTCCCCTCGGACTGTGCCAGCCTGTGTCAGTCCGAGAGGAGTAATGAGGGGGGAGCTGGTGCGGCTGCAATTACTCTGCTTGCGGCCGGAGGGAGACCTATCAGTCTCTCTGCACAGTGTACAACAAGGACGGACGCATGCTACGCCCCTGCACTTAAGCCCCGCCTCCCAAACACAAGTCCCTCCCCCAGACAGAAGCTGCTGACCTCGCTGGAATGAAGAGGCCAGACATTGACACCTTCACCTACCAGTGGCAGGTAAGCTTTGTGTGTGTTCTAGTGAGTGAGCTAGTGTGTGTGTGTGTGCATCTGCTAGTGAGTGAGCTTCTGTGTGTGTGTTTACCTGCTAGTGAGTAAGCTTCTGTGTGTGTGTGTGTGTGTGTGTTTGCATCTGCTAGTGAGTGAGTGAGCTTTTGTGTGTGTGCATCTGCTAGTAAATGAGTGAGCTTCTGTGTGTGTGTGCATCTGCTTGTGAATGAGTGAACTTCCGTGTGTGTGTACATCTGCTAGTGAGTGAGCTTGTGTGTGCGTGTGCTAGTGAAGGAGCTTCTGTGTGTGTGTGATTGTGAGGGAGCTTCTGTGTGTGGGTACATCTGCTAGTGAGTGAGCTTCTGTGTGTGTGTGCGTCTGCTATTGAGTGAGTTTGTGTATATGCCTGCTAGTGAGTGAGCTTCTGTGTGTGAGTGCATCTGCTAGTGTGTGTGTGTGTTAGTGAGGGAGCTTCTGTGTGTGTGTGTGTGTTTCTGTGCTAGTGAGGGAGCTTCTGTGTGTATGCGCCTGCTAGTGAGTGAGTTTGTGCGTATCTGCTAGTGAGTAAGCGTGTGTATGTGTGCAAAATGTGTAGACCTTTTAGTATATGTTTTATAAAGTTTTTTATTTTATAGTATAAAACAAATATCAACAATGTTTTGTTTTGGTCCATTTATTAGGATTATTGTTGGTAAAGTACGTTTAAGTTTCTTGGATGTTTATTAATTGAACACTAATACTTCTATTTTTATTTTTATACATATATCCTGTTTTTGCCTCTAACCCCCACGATATAACGATATGGATGCTGAAAATTAGCCCACTTGAAAAATGGCACCCTAAGGTATATGTACAAAATAAAAAGCTTTTTTTTCTCCACAGCTTGGAATTTCCTGCTATTCCTGAGAGATAAGCTACAATACCTTGGAGATTTGAGGAGCTATTATGCCTTATAAGTCCACAGCCAACTTATAATAGGCTCTAAAAATTGTGAGTGTGCTGACTTTGTATAAACCAATTGGAAATATTTATACAGGCTATACTATGTACCATTTTATTTCATGTTATATATAGGAAACAGTACTACTTTGTAAGAAACATTCGTTGCCAAGTATTTGTTGCAAGGTAAACGATATATGTGCGCTGGACACGTTTTTGGTTTAGTGTGTGTGTGTGTGCCTGCTAGTGTGTGAACTTTGTCTGCTAGTGAGTGAGCTTGTATGTGTGTCAGTGAGCTTGTCTGTAGGGATCATGTGTGTGTGTTAGTGAGCTTGTCTGTAGGGAGCATGAGTGTTTCTGAGCTTGTCTGTGGTGAGCATGTGTGTGCAGTGAGGTTGTCTGTAGTAAGCATGTGTGTGACCGTGAGCTTGTCTCTAGTTAGCTTGTGTGTGTCAGTGAGCTTGTCTGTAGTGAATCTGCGTGTTAGTGAACTCTTCTGCAGGGAGCATGTGTTTGTCAATGGGCTTGTCTGTAGGGAAAGTGTGTGTGCATCAGTGAGCTTGTCTGTAGTGAGCGTGTGTGTGTGTGACCATGGGCTTGTCTGTAGTAAGCTTGTTTGTGTATCAGTTTGTCTGTACTAAATTTGTGTGTGTGTACCAGTGTGTACCAATAAGCTTGTCTGTGTGTGTCAGTGAGATTGTCTGTCAGTGAACCAATTTGTGTGCATTAGTGAGCTTGTGTTTTTATGTCAATGAGCTTATGTATATCAATGATATTGTGTCAGTAAGATCGTCTGTGTCTGCATGTGAGTATTCTTTACTGTATAATTTAATTACCCTGAAAGGACTAATATTTTGAATTAGAAAATTAAATATACCAATAATATATATTTGTGTTCGGGGCCATTTCAGTATGGTATGAAATAGCAATTAAGCACTTACCACAATAACCAAAAGTCAGTTGAGGTGTGCCGAAACCAACGTGTGTGGTAGGCCTGTAAATAAGTGGGCCTACCTTAGATAGAATTGAATAGAGGGAGAGGAGGGTGGGCCAGAAGTATGTCTGGACCAGTAGGTAAGTGTGTGGCTCTTTGCCTGTGTGTTTGTGTGTGGCTCTCTGCGTGTGTGTTTGTGTGTGGCTGTCTGGGTGTGTGTTTGTGTGTGGCTGTCTGTGTGTGGCTGTCTGCCTCTGTGTGTGTGACTGACTATGTGTGACTGTCTGGGCAGACTAGATGGGCCGAATGGCCCCTCCCACAACTTCAGGCCCCGTCTTCCAATTTGTGTTCGGGGCCATTTTAATATGGTATGAAATAGCAATTAAGTACACTTACCACAATAAACAAAAGTCGGTTGAGGTGTGCCGAAACCGACGTTTGTGGAAGGCCTGTAAATAAGTGGGCAAAAGGAATACCAATCTATTGATATCAAAGATATTTATTATGAAAACACATGACATGGAGTTAGTATATTATGATGACATCTTAACAAATGCTTTCCTTAATTCGTGTATAGGCTTAGGTATGACTTCCAGCGGCCCAAGGTTTTTATAACATGGACCGGGATGTCTTGGCTTGAGGCAGTGGATGCTGCCCTTTTCCTGAATGAATGTCCAGAATATTTGGTGGCGTTTAAGCCGAGTCGTGTCAACAGTAATCGTATATACACCATAAACTTAGAGGTGGTGAGTACGGCACCGTGCAGTGAAAGGAGAGGGAGTGAGACTTGTGTAGGTGGTGACCTTAGATATGTGTCAAAAACTTCCACCGGGCACCATGCGTTGTTGGTGGGATAGTAATGAATAAGCACCTCGTAACCCATCTTCTGGTCTTAGTTGAGGGTAGGCTTAATACGTAGTGGTCCTGTCGTTTGTACAGGTTTGAGTACCGTAGGCAATGCTTGGAATCATGTTGCCCTGTGACCGTGAATTCTCTGGGTCGTAGGAAGCCATAAAAAGCCAAGTATATGGCAGTTTTGAGAATGGTGTTAGTATGTGCTTTGAAAGGTGTGGTTTCAGGTGAGGCCTGGAATACGTTTGAAGAGATGTATATCTATAGGCCACCTACGTTGTGGAGTAAGTCCTTGGGATTTGAGTATACCCCTAAGGAGGGTTTTAATGGGGTAGGAAGTGGGAAATCCTTGTTTGTTGGGCTGAGCTGTGAGCATGTTATGCTGGATGCCCGTGAGATATAACTTGATGGTATTATGTGACATTTTTAGTTTATTGTGGCAAAAAGTGGCGAAAGCCACCAAAGTTGAATTTTCAAACCAGTTGGTAAGGTGGTGGTCTGCCATGAACTTTTGATTAAAGCAGTAAGCTCTGTCATAAGCTGTGTGTGTGTTTTTTGGCAAGAGACAATCTTGACAATTGTCTGCTGTGATTTAGTAACTCTTCTATTCCATGATTAAGTCCTGTGGCTGTCGGTGAGGCTGTTGGTAGGGATTTCCTGAACGCCTGAAACTGAAAACGGGATAATTGGTCAGCCACTGTATTGTAAATGCCTGGTACGTGGTAACAAACCAGGTAAAATTGGTGACAGGCTGCCAACCACGTTAGTCATCTGATGAATTTCATAATGATTAAGGATGCAGACCGGCCTTTGTTTATAATGTGGCAAATTGTCAGAGAAACATCGAACCGGTCTGCCTGCTCATAAGTGACCCCATGTTAATGCTGTTGCTATGATAGGATATACTTCAAAGAGTGCCGAGTTCCTATAGTACCCTTCGATCTGACTTACTTATTCCGGCCATTGCCCACATAGACAATTTTCACCAAATATGGCCGCAAACCCTATGGAAGCCGCTGTGTCGGTCCAAATGGTGGGGGAGTCTACTGAGACTAGTGGGAGGAACATGCTCCTGCCATTCCAGTTTGACAGGAACAAGTTCCACATGTGTAGGTCAGCAGTGGCTTGCTGGTCAAGAGTGGTACGTGTGTGTTCGTCTGGAAGTGTAGGAAGAAGGCACAGGAGTCTCGATATGAATAATCTGCCCTGGTGTATAATACGCATAGCTAAATTCAGAGAGCCAATCAGTGACTGTAGCTCTCTCCTATTACATGAGACTATGCTTAACCCCTTAAGGAGACATGACATGTGTGACATGTCATGATTCCCTTTTATTCCAGAAGTTTGGTCCTTAAGGGGTTAAATGATGTTGAATGATCTGAGTGATGTTATTGATTTTGTCATGTTGGAAGCTGGCTTCCATGACTATGGAGTCAAGTTGTATATCCAAGAACTAAATGACCGTGTCTGGTCCTTCTGACTTAGTAGGAGATACTGGAACCCCTATGGAGTTGAACAAGTTTATGGCTTTGTGTAGACTGTTTGGGGGGTTGAATTGCTCTCTATAAACAGGAAATCATCCAGGTAATGAATGACACTATGGCACCTGCTGGTATTCATGAGCAGCCAGCACAAGGTTTCTGCAAAAATATCGAATATTTTGAGACTGCTCTTGGATCCGAAGGTGAGCGTTGTGAAAAAGTAATACCAGCTCCTCCATTTGATTCCATGCAAGTGTCATAGTGAGGGATGGATGGGGAGTAATTTGAAGGTGTTTACGATATCCATTTTGCTTAGCCAAGCGCCTACCCTTGCTACGATGATGGTAGCTATGGCGTCATCTATGGTGGTATATTGCAATGAAAATTCCTCTGACGGGATGAGGGAATTGAGGCTGGGTATCACCGAAGAATGTGGTGCTGACAGATCTATTATGAGTCTCTGTTTGTGTGATGTTTTTCCCATGACCAATCCAATGGGGTTTGTTCTCCAGTTAGAAAATGGGGGTTTGGTAAATGGACCTAGGATGAAGCCTTGCTCTTGCTCTAACTGTAATAAGTTATCTACTGTGGTTGTGTCTCTTAGGGCGTACTGGAGGTTGTTGGATTCCCATGTACCCCCTGGTATGTATGTGAGGCCAGTGTGAAAACCTTGGGAAAACCTTGAGATCAAATACTCCACCAGGTGTGTAGCTGGGTGTTTGGACAGTAGTCCTGTCAGAACATTGATATTAACGGTAGTTAAATATGGTTTTACATGCATTTTATTGGGGCACATAGCTTTTGCGTGTGCCCTGAAACAATGTGAGCATACATGCAGCAGTCGGGAAGCACTATAGGCGCATGCCCCAATATTGAAATTATTGCATATCTGGGATTTTCCCAAATACACGATTGGGCGACCCAATTTGTCTCTGCCTTGCTTCTCCATCCTTGATGTGCTTGGGGTGGCACTGTTTGGGGTATAATCCATGGCTACCGGGCAGAGGTTTGCCACGTGCGTTGTAGCCGCACATATGGCACAAGATGGGGACCTTAGCCTGGCAAAGTGCCTGAGGAACAACTCTGTGTCCATTCTGGGAGCTCAAGGCTAATCCAGATGCCGAGGGGCTATCTATTATATCAGCATATAATAGATAGCCCCTCGGCATCTGGATTAGCCTTGAGTTTCCACTTCAACAGCCTACTGCATAGAAAATTGGCCTTATATTCAAGTGAATCTATTTTACAAAGACTGCCACAAAGGTGGCATCTGAATGTAGTGTTGACAGCTGAACTCCACCTTTTGTCAACATTTGTCAACCTCAGGAAGGATCACCTAATCAGTGTCAAAAGGGGGGGGTCGCCCATACGGACCCACAGCCATCCATACCGGAGCTGGGTTTATAGCTCCATTCTTGTGAGTGTATTGTATCTCTTTAAAAGTTATACCTAATATATATACGATTTACACTATGTACATTGTTTCTTTTGCATCTTTAGAATTTGTTTACCAGTGATAATTAAGACTCCTGAATTGATACATCTCTTATACACCACGCTATATGAGGTAAATTGTTAATTTCTAAATAAGCGCCTCGCTATTTGTATTTTATCTATGGCATAAGGTGCCTGGAAGGAAATACCTAAGTGGCCGTGCTGATGCGTCTCTACTGGTTGATTCCTGTATTACAACATTATTGTCGAAACCGGAGCAACTTACCTGAATGCACAAAGTCTGCTTGGTTGTACTGTAGTAGTCTAATTCCAGTTAGGCGGGAAGGCCTAAACCAGATGATGGATGACAGAATGGAAGGTATAGGGTACATATGAGTGTGTACTGGTATTCCTTTGATGAAACCTGCCCCCCTACTTATAAGTAGCATATCCTATGACCACCTACCCATGATTGCCGGTCACGTATAAAATAGGTCCGGATGGCCAAGTCTGTCCTAGCTTGGCGTCTTGAGTCTGTAACACATGTCAAAATACGTTATAGCAGTATTGCAAATGTCTGCTAGGTATCGTGTGTACCCGGCGTACATTTGTGTGATTGTGCACTGCGTGTCGTATGTCTGATTAACGAAACGCATGTTTGTACATATAGTGCACGTACCTACGTAAGAAACACAATATTCTTGTATTTGTCTAGGTCTTGAAAACCCTGCCAGGAGAATCAGTTATAAGGCGACAAAATACTTCTTGAGATTTGTGATTTAATGCAACACCCTTGCATTAGTATACAACAGATTTCCTGGGACAAAATATATGTACCAAGTAGAGTTGTAACGTAATTTGTCCAGCATAAATAACCGCCCGAGAGGGGAAAACCATACATGACCTTAATGCATATTCCATTATTACAACATATTGTACTTAATAATCATCCATGTATTTAATGAAAATTTAGCAACTCCCCTGCAATACTTTACATAATTTGTATAATATTTGCAACCGACTAGAAATGTGTCATGTAACTTCCCTTTTAAATGCCTGTGAGTGATTGGTGTGTACAGCCTGCTTAGCCGTTGTAGTGCTGAATGTGGACGTGCTTTACGGCAGTAGCAGACTCGTGCCTGTAGAGGGAGTTCCGACCGGGTGAGTGATTCCCCTTCTGACGGGTAAGTAAGACCCTTTGTGTGGGCAGTGAGGGGAGGGGGGGGGGGAATGTATGTTAAGTGAATCGGCGGGAGTATGACAGGGATGTGTGTTAGTGCCGAGATTGGTAGCCCCAAACGCTGGGGGTGATAAGAGTTGTGATCCAGCATAACGTTGCCGGAGATTTAACCATGCTTGGAGTGCCAGTTTGATACTAACTGTGAGTTTGAGGATGATATGAATTGTAGTAGAATAGTGTGTGAATTATATTTTTATTAAGTGCTTGGTGTAACACTGCCATGCCCCTGTGGCTTGGGGGGGGTTTGGGATCCGTTGTGCCCTCCGTGCTCCTGTTACCGGGGGGGAGGGGCCAGACCCCAGCGGGTGTGATCTGCCGCCCGGTGACCGGGTAAAACCTGCCGGTGTAGTCCGTGCTGGGATATGCAGACCTCCGTGAGCTGGTCTGTGGGGGGTCTGCTGTACACCCGTGTGTACCGTGTGTATGCGGTAGCCATGGACCTTGGCTTGTCAGGATATATATATGCTGCAGACCGGTACAATAATACCGGTCTGCCCACTCACCGTAAGGTGGGAAAACGAGCGGGATGGGCGGCAGAGAGATTCGGTGGAGCGAGGCAGCTGACAAGCTGTCAGTAGGAGCTGAGAACTGCAACTGAAAACCATGCAGGGAAACCGGAAGTCCAGAAGTACGTCTGGACTAGTAGGTAGGTAACTAAGAGGGGGAGTCCTCTTAAAGGGACATAGCCCCTCCCACAACTTCAGGCCCCGCATTCCAATATATATATATATATATATATATATATATATATAAAAAATTGTTTGTTTTTTTTAAACACACGCACTACAAAGCACAATGACTTATGGGTCTGGCATAGATTTTTTTTCCAGGGCTGCTTTGAATCCCCAGTCCGGCCCTGATTGCCTCCGTCCTTAAGGAGTACAAACTCCTTGTACAAAGATCTGACCACTACCTTCCAATACTATACACATATCCTGTGCATTACGCAAGACAAGAAGGAAGGAGCATGAACAGACTAGTTACGATGCACTGGCAGCCTGCAGGTTATTGTACTCTAGAATTCTCTATAGAAGGAATAGGGCCCTTTGCATGACATGAATGGACTACATCTACATATAATGACCATACCTTTCTATCATCACTTATTCTTCCATACAATGCTATGAGAGTCCATGGATTGGCTGAAGAGTCCCAGCCAATCCTTGGTTTCATTAAAGTCATAGGAGGCAGAGCAGGTCCCATGTAGATAGATATAGATAATTATTTCTGAGTATTATGTACTTTTTGTGTTGTCTTATGTGTTGTGCAGAGGTGTTCCCTTGTCTCATTCCGAGTCCCGTCCTTTGATTGTGCTAAAGCTGCTTCCTGTCTACAAAATTCTGCAGCAACCTGCCAGGCGCCTCGGCTACAGAAAGCAGGGAAGAAGCTAAGGAAAACGCTTCCCTAAAAATAGACGCACTAATTTATAATATTTTCCTGATACAGACAGTTTGTTATGAGATCACCTGCCCAGATTATAGTTTATCCCTTATACTCAGCACAGGCTAAAGTAATGAGCTGCTTACATTTCGCCTGTCCTGTTTGTGTAGTTTTCCAGCTCAGTTTGTATATATAATGTTTAATTATAAGCCATATATACAGTCAGTAGGGTTTACTGTTCCAACTCATTTTTTATATCGTGTCTGTTGTGTCCTAATTTGTTTTTTTTAACAGACCACAGTTTGCCGTTTAGAGAACAAACCCCTGCGTGAGGAGTTTACAAGTGCTGAAACCAGGACTATCGTATCGCAATTTATCATAACGAAGAACGTTAGAATCTTCGTGGATTTCTTGTGAGACATTCCCATTTCACAGCAATCCCAAAACATTCCAAAGATAAACACGTGGCTTTTCTTACTAATATGTTTGGACAAATTCCTATCAAGGTAATATCAGATTATTAAAGCAGTTCTGTCTCTGCAGGTTTCACTTTTGAATTAATCCTTTTTTATATATTTTTAATTCATCTTAGTTTTTAGTTATAAATAAGTTGAAGGAGGGACAACTTTTTTCTCATGGGGAGCATGGTCTACTGCAAGTTTTAGCAACCGGCGAGCTTAAACTTCTGGAATAAAAGGGAATCATGATATGTCGCACATGTCATGTGTCCTTAAGGGGTTAAGCAAAGTTCCATTTCAGATGCTAGGCGGATTTATCCACAGTCCATCAGTAAACAGAGCAGTGGCGGAACTACCACCAGGGCTGCATCGGGTGGCCCATGCAGTTAGGGTTAGCCGATGGGTATTTCTGAAAAGGGGCCTGGTCTGGCCTCTTTCGTATCGGCATGCTGGGAGGAAGTGAGATCAGATCATTCCTCCTTGCTACCGGAAGAGCCGCACGCGGGAGGGAGAGGAGCCATAGCAGGAGTGGATGGAGGCAGCACAAGAGGAGGGGGAGAGACCCAGCTCCAGACCCACACTCCCATCAGACTGAGCCAGCAGCAGGACTCCAGGTAAGTCTAAAAATTCTGACATATATATCTGTACGTATTTATGTCAGTGAGTGTAGGTGCATGCTAGTCTATGTGTCAGTCTGTTTGTATGTGTCACTGTGTGTATCAGGATGTTTGTATGTGTCAGTATGTGTATCTGTGTGTCAGTGTGTGTATATGTCAGTGTGTGTATGTGTCAGGGTGCTTGTACGTGTCAGTGTGTATATCTGTGTGTGTGTGTGTGTATCTGTGTGTCAGGGTGTTTGTATGTGTATGTGTCAGTGTGTGTATCTGTGTATCAGGGTGTTTGTATGTGTCAGTATGTGTATCTGTGTGTCAGTGTGTGTATATGTCAGTGTGTGTATGTGTCAGGGTGCTTGTACGTGTCAGTGTGTATATCTGTGTGTGTGTGTGTGTGTGTGTGTGTATCTGTGTGTCAGGGTGTTTGTATGTGTATGTGTCAGTGTGTGTATCTGTGTATCAGGGTGTTTGTATGTGTCAGTATGTGTATCTGTGTGTCAGTGTGTGTATATGTCAGTGTGTGTATGTGTCAGGGTAATTGTACTGTAAACTGATTGGTTCTGTATTTCGTGTCACAGTTTTCCACAAGGTCCCTTGTGGGAGTTCCCTTGCTGGGAGACCATCATAAAAGGCCAGGTATGGCCAGCATTAAACCAGATCGTTTTACCCCTTCATGAAGTCTCGACTCATGTTTGGGGGATTGGGAGCTATAATCACTGCTTTGCTCTACTTCAGCTGGGATTTGGGAGAAGCTAGAAGGATCAGCTCTGTAGGGATAGCAGCATCCTTTACAACCACATCAGCTTTAAGTTGTTTTTGGCTCATCTTCAGGTAATGGTTCAGGGCAAAATAATAACCATTTGTGCCATTGACATTTATGATATCTCACTGCGCATGCATTAGAAAATCTATGTGAGAACCTGCGTTTTTTAATGAAGTCTCATTTTGTGCAGACACGAGCGTACAATGACACTCCCTCTGCGGCCTAGTCTACAGTAGATGTAGCAGACTATAACTGCAGATTGTGTGGGAGCATTTTGGCAGCATTGTTAGTTTTACAAAACTTTGCTATTTCTTAAGAAGTGAAAAAAAAAGTTCAATGTCCATTTAATCTGACTTCTTTGTATTGTGTTAAAAGAAACAATTTATTTGTATATTTTAGAATATAATTAATTGTATGATATCACAGACTAAAAATAGCCAGGATCTGATATCTTCATCTGCTCCTCCCGCCCCTTGCATTGTTTGGAAAAGAAAGGGATGGTAATTGCTTGAACAGCCCGACGCTGCCACAAATATGAAGCATTTTCTACCCTCCTTGTTTTTTTCCTTCAATTAATTTGAATTGTGAAGGAATATCTCATATCTCGCACTGAGTGGGAAAGAACTCCTAGATTGTCCGTTTGACACGTCCCATTTTATGTAAGCTTCAGAAAACAAACTTTAACTGAAGAAAAGCCAGAAATGGATATTCGTTAATCATCTTACTGCAATCATAATCCCATCATTTCAAAACAAACACTTTAAGTAATATCAGAGCAATGAAAATGTGGGCCATACCTTATGTTAAAGCATGCATGTTTCTACCACCCCACTATGTCCAAAGAGGTATTATCCACAATTAAAAATTTTCAAAACTCGAACATACTTGAAAAAAGTTTGAATCTATTGAACAACACAAAAACTTTCCCTGACTTGATGACATGGGAAAACAACATTAACTAACGATCCTTGTTAATTAATTAGACCGATCAAAGGACAAATAATCACTGTAACTAACAAAGTGAATAAGACTATTACATATAAATACAATACGCACAGTGCATTTGCCTATAACTTTCCATCTGTGATGTATTCGGAACAGCATTATGGGCCCCCGGGTAAAGCAGTGCACTGGAGCCCTGTCTATACAACACCTCACAGGAATAAAAATGTAAATTATTATTAAAATTAAGTTTATATTTATTGGTACCTCAAACAAATACAATACATACACAGACTACTGAATACACACAAAGACAGATTGCTTAGTACACACATGCAGACTGGTGAGTATACACAGACAGACTGCTGAATATATACACACAGCCTGCTGAACACACACAAACAAACAAACACAGCGACTGCTGAATACAAACACACACAGGCTGCTGAATACGCACACACAGACTGCTGAATACAAACACACACACACTGCTGAATGGACACACAGATACGGCTAAATAGACACAGACTGCGGAATAAACAGACTGCAATGAGGGGTGCAGGATATGTGTTTGTGTGTGAGAGTTGCTGTGTGTGTGTGAGTAGTGCTGTGTGTCAAGAGTGCTGTGCGTGAGGGGTGCTGCGTGTGCGAGGGGTGCTCTGTGTGTGTGAGGGGTGCTGTGTGTGAGGGGTGCTATGTGTGTGAGGGGTGCTGTGTGTGTGGGGTGCGGTGTGTGTGTGGGGTGCGGTTTGTGTGAGGGGTGCTGTGTGTGTTAGGGGTGCTGTGTCTCTGTGAGAGGTGGTATGTGTGAGGAGTGCTGTGTGTGTTCTTCCTGCTTTTGGTGAAATCAGGTGGGGGGGTAGGGGGAGACACAGCCAGCCCTGGTGGTCCAATGTGGAATTCTCTATAGCCTGCAGCTCCTCAGGTTGCAGGCTGTCTTCACCCCTCCCGCGAGCAGAATGTTGTGTCAGAGCGTTGTCATGCCAACGCGCAGCAACGCTCCACAAATCATGCTCGCGGGAGGACCGCCTTCCTCCCAAGTCCTACCTCCATCCCTGTATTTAATGAAGGGCCTTTGGGCTGGTGAGGGAGATCTTTGATCTCTTCACCGGCCCGAGAGGGCCCATGGCAAGTGAGCAGGGCCGGCTCTCCGTGGGTCGGCAGGGGAGATCAAAAGCACACGGGCATCGCTTGCTTGTGGGGCCCCGGGCAAGTGCCCAGCATGCTCATGTGGAAAGATGGCCCTGAAAAGTTCACAGATGTGCTTTTATTTTGTTGTTGTTGTTAAACGTATGATATTGGCCTATTGAATTGAACTTTGTGATATTAACAGTGAAATCCTGATTTAGGCCCAGATTTTAAGACGGTAACATTTTCCGAGTTAAACAGCATTAGCAAACAAAAGATAGTTTGTGAAATTTGGATTGGAGTTCTCCAATAACTGTCCTAATGAATCGTACAAGTATTAGAAACCATTGTCGATTGGTTGCCAATGCCAGATTGAAATGCCGGCCTGGATTAGTATATAACATTAGGCCATTATTACAGGAATTTTACATTAATCGACTTGACTTACCGCGATATACTGTGATGCTGATGTAGTTGTGTGGTAGGAGCTCTGATGAAGCCCCAAGAAGAAAGCGCAGCTTAGCAGAGGGGGCCTTGACAGGGCTTGGAGGCGGGCTTAGGTGGAGCAGGGGTGGTGATTGACAGATCAGGATTCTGGGTAGGCTGATATAAATGTTGGCCATTTTAATAACCCTCATTGCTTATTGACTTACCAGGCTGAATTGGTACTTCAGTATTTGGACCTAGTAAGTTTGTTTTTTCTCTTGCCGATGGCTGAGCAGACGCTGGAGGAGCTGATGGCAGGGATCCAGGATGCTGCAAGGGACAGAGGGACTGACTGGCTGCGTGAGTAAGTCAGTGGTTCTTACGCAGGGGCACTGGGAGGGGCAAGGAAGGCTAACACGGAACAGTACTTTCTTCTTCTTGTTCTAGGTCTGACAGTGGATCATGTTCAGGCTATTCCAGGCATCGAGTGGACCCCCCGGTTGGCGGGAGAGAGGAAGTGTCGGTACAGCGTGACCCGGTGGGACCACAAGGACCAGCCCCAAGTTGCCTATGGGGGGCTTGGGCGGAGAGTCGAACCCTACTACATCTTCACTTACATTGTTACACTCTATTCAACAGCTAATTGACACATGGGACAAAAGGGGTACACAACCGTCAGATGAGGGGCGGGTATGGGCTCCGGCGGCGGGGGCCAATGGAGGGGTAGCGAATACCTCACAGGGTGTCGCAGCGGGGGGACCAGCAGTGGCGGACCCGGCAAATGAGAGGGTGGAACTAGCGGGGGGCGTGCCAGACGCGGCGCTACAGAACGCGTATGTTTCATTTGCGGGCCCACTGGGGGTACACCTTTAAACAGGACATGAAAGACAGGATTTGGAAGGGTGAGTTCATAGAGGTTTTCGCGCTCCTCCCTCTGGAGGAATACATTGACCTCAAGGAGGAGGAGAAAAAGGAGACGAAAAAGGAGGAGGAAGAGAAGCGCAAGAGGTATCGCAAGATACCCAAATCGTTCGGGAATTCTTTATCCTAGCCAGTGTGATTGGCGAGAAATCACCTGGGACCTGCTCCTCCTTTTTCTGCTACCTCAATGGGATCTGGGAGACCTACCGTATGTACGGGGGGATGGCGTGGTGGAAGTACGACGAACAGTTCCGTCAACGGCTGGCAGCCAATTTCGGGGATGAGGTGTGATCAGATCTATCTCCCTCTCTGGATGAAGCTTATGATGGCTCAAAGGGTGTCTTCCTTTCAGCACGCGGCCGGCGCAGGGGGACAGTCCCCTGCGTCGGAGCTCTCATAAAAAAGGGTTTTGCTGGCTGTTCAATGAGAGGCAATGCAAATGGGGCTCGGCCTGCAAGTACAAGCATGATTGTTCCGGATGCGGGGGCACACATGGCCTGCACCGCTGTTTCCGTAAAGGGAAAGGCGGTGGGGCCGGTGGGGCCGGTGGAACTGCGGCGCCCAGGGGGGTGCCTGCTGCCTCGGGGCAAAACACCGGTGAGAATAGATGCGATGTTACCGTGGCTAAGCCGCTACGGTAATACGGGAGATGTGGAACTGTTGCGGGGGGGTTTTACTGATGGCTTCGTTATCCCGTTCCGGGACAGGGAGTTTGCTTTGAGTTTTCGTAACTTTAAGTCGGTAGGGGAATTCCCGGGGGTGGTCCGGGAAAAGCTTCATAAAGAGGTTCAGTTGGGGCTCATGGCAGGGCCATTTCGGGACCCCCCGATACCCGGCTTGAGGTTGTCTCCATTGGGGGTGGTCCCTAAGAAGGAAGCAGGGAAATACCGGCTCATACAACATCTGTCGCACCCGAAAGGGGCGTCGGTGAATGATGATATTGATAAAGAACTATGCTCGGTCTCGTATGCATCATTCGACCAAGCGGTCGAGCTGGTTAAGAGGGCAGGAGGCGCTGATGGCCAAGGTGGACATTGAGGCAGCATTCCGGTTGCTACCTGTGCATCCGGAGTGCGACCACCTGCTGGGGTGTTTCTTTGAGGGCCAATACTTCGTGGACCTTTGCCTCCCAATGGGCTGTTCCATCTCCTGCTCATACTTCGAGATGTTCAGCACCTTCCTGGAATGGGTGGTTAGGGAGGAATCTGGTACACTACTTGGATGATTTCCTCTGTGTGGGCCCGGCTGGTTCTTGGGTATGCAGCTACCTGCTGCGGATGACCGAATGGGTGGCAGACCTGTTTGGGGTACCGCTAGCAGCTGGGAGGACTGAAGGTCCCACAGAGTGCCTCAGTTTCCTGGGACTGGAAATTGACTCCTAACAGGGGAAGTGTCGACTGCCTCAGGACAAACTGTGTGGGCTGCTTCGGGCGCTGGTGGAAGTCCACCAGTCCCGCAAGGTCACGCTGAAACATCTGCAGTCGCTGATCGTAAGCTCAACTTTGCGTGCCGGTGATCCCCATGGGGCGGATTTTCAGTCGCAGTCTCTCTCAGGCGACTGCGGGGGTGCGGTCAGCGCTCCATTTCATAAGGATATCCAAGCCTATGCGGGCTGACCTTGAAGTGTGGGGCACCTTCTTGGAGCACTTTAATGGGACGGTGTTCTTTCGCAAAGTGGCGGTGGCGGCAGCTGACTTGGAACTCTACACGGATGCCTTGGGCAGCATAGGCTTCAGGGCTTATTTCAAAGGGAAGTGGTGTGCAGAGGCTTGGCCGGTAACCTGGGAGGATAGCCGGATGATGTGGAACTTGGCCTTTCTCAAGCTTTTTCTCCTGTTTGTGACCCTATCACTCTGGGGTGATCTCCTCTGGGATCGAAAGGTGTTGTTTTACACGGACAACATGCACGCGGTTAATAACCTTTCGGCCTCTTCGGGTCCAGTGGTACACCTCTTGTGCCGCTTCGTGTTACTGTGTATGTCGCTCAACTTAGTATTCTGCGCGCGACACGTACCGGGGTATTTGAATGTGGTGGCTGATGCCCTGTCTTGTTTGCAGTGGTCCCGATTTCGGACGGTGGCACCGGAGGCGATGACAGAGGGTCAAGAATGCCCTAAGCAGATGTTGAAGCTAGGGACGGCATGCTTGGAAGACTTGTGAAGTCGTCATTGGCCCCCAGTACATGGACAGCGTACAGTAAGGTTTGGGATGCCTGGGAACAGTCGCTAGGCGGACTGGACCCGGCGATGGTCCGCGGTTCTGGGTTGGATGCGCTGCTGTGGTATGTTTTCCGGCTCTTGGCTAAAGGTCTGTCCCCGGCGGTGGTGGATTGACAGATGGCTGCGCTCGCATTCTGGTTTAAGTTTCGGGGGTGGGAGGACCACACCAAAACCTTTGTAATTCGTCAAGCTCTGAAGGGTTTTCGGAGGGGGCGCAGTGTCCCTGACTCAAGGAGGCCAGTCTCCCTTGACATACTCAGGGGACTGGTACGCAGCCTGCCGGGGCTTTGCTTTAATGGTTACGAGGCAAACTTGTTCGAAGTGGCGTTCCTCTTGGCCTTCTTCGGGGCGTTTTGTATCGGGGAACTAGTTAGCTCAAATCGGGTTGGGGGCGTCCAGCGTTCGGAGGTTCGGTGGACAGCGGACAATGCGGTGGTACATCTCAGCCGGTCGAAAACGGATGTTCGGGGTCGGGCACAGATGTGGTACTGCACGCCTTTCCTGAGTCGCCCTTATGCCCGGTAGCTAGTGTGGCTTGATACCTCGGACGGCGCCCGCTGGGGCTTGGGTCCTTTCTAATGCACGAGGACGGTACCTTGCTTTCACGTTTCCAATTTCTCAAGGTTTTTAGGCGAGGACTTCAAAGTTTGGGGGTGACGAAATGGTTAAGAAAATTGGGTGGTGGGAATCGGAGAGGTTCCGGTCCTACGTTAGGTTGGATAAGATGGTGTGAGCAGCTGCTCGGGGGGGTTGGCCTTCTGGGATACTGGCTGACATATTTATTTTCTTTCCTAGGTCAAGTGGCTTGGATCGTGGGCCATTCCTTTATTTTCTGGGCCAAGAGGAGAGCCCCAGTTCGTTTTCGGAGTCAGCAGCTGGGCTTCCCTGAGGACCGGATTAAGTTTCAATGGTTCAGTTATAGGGGTTATGGTGGGCGGGAGGTGTGTAGCGAGATCTTCAGTATGGTAGCGGGGGGTAGGCAGCCGGATGTGCTCGTGCTGCATACCGGCGGTAACCATCTTGGGCTTATCCCGCAACGGCTACTAGTGAAGAGGATGAAACAGGATGTGAACAGGATTAGGGCCGGGGTACCGGGGGTTCAGTTGGTATGGTCTGGGATAGTTCCCCGGCTCCATTGGCGGCATGCACGGGATTCAGCAGCTATGGGCGCTGCCGAGAGAAGATTAACGGGTTGATGGCCAGTTTTGTAAGGAAGCTTGGCGGGGTAGTAGTTCGGCACAAGGAACTAGAAGATATGCTACCAGGGCATTTCAGAGGAGATGGGGTACATCTCTCGGAGGTGGGATGCGATTTATTTAATTTGGGGCTGCAGGAGGGTCTGGCCAAGGCTTTATTTCTTCTGGGTGGCGGAGCTCAGACGTCTTAAGGGGTCAAGGTCTGAGCTTGTGGCGGGCTAGTGGAAGGAAAGTTAAGGGGGTATTGGGCCTGCTTAATGAAGAGAAGAGCAAGAGTAGTGAATTGGCTGTTTTAATATGGACTGGTTACCTGTTGGTAAGATGTTGGTGGTTTCGAGCTCGTTGGTAGCTCAGAACCCAGGTGGTGTAGTAGTATCAAGGTATACTCCTGCCAGGATAGTGTGGAAAATGTTGGATCTTGTTTTGTTATACTTATGGATTGTTATACAATGTTATGTTATATATGATGGGTCATTGCCTTGCGAATTCATATGTGGGAAAGTGATAATGTTGGATGGCTGAGGATTTGGGGGTGGGCAATGACTTTTTATGTTATTGTTATTATTATTATCTTATTATAAATATATAAATAAAAGTTGTGGACATATTGACCCACACCCAAAAGTGTCAGTGTTTCATTGGGGTGGGTTGGGAAAAGATAATGGACAGCTCCTACAGCCCATATGGCGACAATGCACCTGTCATGAATTCAGATTTACTAGATGGGGTTGGACTGCTCAGGTGAGAGAGTGCCATTCAAAGGCTAAAAGAGACAGTAAAACAATAAATACTCCAGGGATCTTCCTTTATCCTGGAACTCCAGATGTCAAAGATCTTGGAATCGACGGATGGGATGTTTGATTGCAAGACAACATGTTGACATAGGTGCTAAGGAGTCTCCTTTCAAAAACTGCCCTGACTTGGACGAGATTCTTGGAATACTGTACTTAAGTGTAGTCAAACATGGCATTTTACTGATATTGAGATACACAGAATGAATATCTACTGGAAGGGCCACAATAATATGAATTAGTGTAAGTATTCCAAGAATTGTCATTTCCATTCTTCCATTCTACCTACTCAGAGATGACAAGTAGGTTAGCTAATTGCTAGGATACAGAGTCAAAGATTGGTTCTTTTAATGGTAGCTCCATCTATTCACCAAACATATCAGACTATCTTTTATCATTGGCCATAAAGGTATGATGGAAGGACCTCCTTGTTCACTACTAGTTAGGGACAAAGGAGGAGCAGGGTACATAGAGTGCGTCACTCTGCGCTCAGACCTCGTCTTCTCTCTCACCGGACAAGTATGGGACAATGGGATGAAATTAAGTGCTAAATTGATGTGGTCACCAGGACTACACTGTCTGTACCTCTCTTCCAGAATCCTGGAGTACGAAATATACCATTGTGCAGTGTCTACCTATTTATGATTATTTATGTGTGGACAGTGAAGGTGAAGTGTAGTGTAACTATTATCATCAGCCAGACTTTACTTGAACAGAGAGGCAAACAACGTTTGACGTTTACACTGCAGTGTTTCACCGGCGAGATGTTAAATACACAGCCTGTCCCACTACGTTTTATGGTAACACGGTCAAATCATTTCAATTTCCTACAGAAATGTGTAAACTGATGGCTCTTAGTAAATTGAGTTTAACAGGAATTTGAGAGCGTGGGCTAAAGCTCAGATGAGCTGGACTCCAGATGTTTCCAGTGCAAATGTAAATGAACAACATCTGGAGACCAGAAGACTAGGTCAGTAGAAGGATAACCCGACTCGATACTTATACCACAACTTAAAAAACTTGATAGGCTCATCTCTCAACCTTTCGGGTGAAAATGATAAAAATTCTGTGTGTATACTGTCTGAACTAAACTAAAGTAAACAGTATCCACTAGTAGACAAAACATGCTTTGCAATTGCAAAATATCAGTTTCACTTCATTTTTATTACAACTCGTTCACAAATTCTAGTGAATCCCAGCAGGAGTCCACCCTGTGGAATCTTTAGAGATTCTTTGTATTCGGCTATTTTATGAATATGTTATTCTGTTCCAGTAAAATATGAAATTCACTGCACACTAATCCATTCTTCCAGGACATATTTTTTCAGCATAACTTTAGCCAAATATAAGATTTGAAGGGCTTATCACAGAGTGTTTATAACCCTTAATACATGGAGAGACAGAAGTGAATTTGGTAGGGTCACATCATTATATTGATTCGTGTTACATGACTGCATCCCTCATTCATGCTTGTCCCTAGCCTCACCAGTTAGCCTATTTTGTTACCGCATATCACTAGTGACACAATTTGCATTACTGGCATAATCAGATTCAAGTCACGCACCCAAGTACATTGCTGTAATCCTAATTCCAAATCAAAATATCATAGTAATGTATAGTGTTTATTCAGAAGCTGCTCTAGACTTTATGAGGCCTTAGGCAAAACTCAAACATGAGGCCCCACAAACAAAAAAGTGAAAAAAATAGAGTTGCAATACATGCACACTGTCACATATACACATTGATGCACAGTTTACCTGTGTATGTGCCTGAGAGTGTGTCTGACGGAGAGTATCCTTGTGTGTGTGTGTGTGAATGTATGTCTCTGTGAGCATGTTTGCGTTTTTGTCTGGGACCCTATTTGTATGGGGTAGCTGCTTGAAGTGTGTTGTGTGTATGGGGGTCTGCCTGTAGCCTTTGTGCATTGTGTTTATGGCAAATCTATGTTTCTTGACTGTGTGTGTATGATGAATGTCTTCAGCTGGTGACTGTGACAAGGTAAGTAAAGGGGTACCAGTGGCAGGGAGAGTGTGACAGGGCAAAGGGGGTAAATGGACAGGGGGGGTTTGAGAGAGAATGATGGACAGGGAGTATGACATGGTTTAATGAGGGAATGTGACAGGATGAGTGGAGGTGAGTGTGTCAGTGCATTTGTGGCATGGTAGGAGGGACGAGTGTGACAGGATTAAGGGGAATTAATGTGACAGGGTGAGTGTGGCAGAGTGAGGGCAGGTGAGTTTGGAGGGGGTGAGATTAACAGGATTAGGAGTGGTTAATGTGAATGTGGATGCACTATACAGGAAGCACTGACTATCCCGGGATATTATACACACACAGATCTGTATTATACAGAGAACAGCACTATAGTATTATACAGATAGCTGAGCATATACCCCATGTCCCAATCTCTAGACTACTAGTACCTGTCAACAGCAGCTCCCAGACGCGTGTAACAGGGATAAAGTGTGCGGCAGCTCGCACAGATGATTCAGCGATAAAGCGCACTCGCTGGCAGAGCCAAACTGGGAATCCAAAGCAGCCCTGGAAAAACATGTATTCCTACAAGTCTATATATATATAGATATATATTGTGCAGTGAGCACACACGCTCACTGACATGTCTCTGACTCACACACAAGCTTACTACAGACAAACTCACTTGTATAAACAGAGCTTACTACAGACAAACTCACTTGTATAAACACAAGGCTCACTACAAAGAAGTTCAGGGACACACACAAGCTCACTAAAGACAAGTTCACTGACACACACATGCTCACTAAATAGAAGCTCACTGACACACACAAGCAGTACCATCTTAACAGTGTTAAGGGCCCCGGGCAAAGCAGTGCACTGGGGCCCTCCCTACACAACAACTCACAGGAATAAAAAAATTAATCATTTATAGACTGCGGAGTACATACACACAGTACACTGAATACGAACACAGAGAGACTGCTGAATACACACACACACAGATTTCTGAATGCACACAGACTCCTGAATGCACACAGGCGTTGCTGAATGCACACAGGCTGATTTATACACTTACACACAGACTGCTGAGTCCATATACACACACTGCTGAGTCCATACACACACACAGAGACATACAGACTGCTGAGTTCATACACACACACTGCTGAGTCCACACACACACACACATACAGATTGCTGAGTTCATACACACACACACAGACACACACACACAGACTGCTGAGTCCAAATACACACAGAGACTGCTAAGTCAATATACACACACATACACAAACACAGAGTGATGAGTCCATACACACACACAGACACACAAACACAGACTGCTGAGTCCATACACAAATACAGACTGGTGAGTCCATACACACACAGACACACACACATACTGCTGAGCCCATACACACACAGACACACATACTGCTGAGTCCATACACACACAGACTGCTGAGTTCATACACACACACATACTGCTGAGTCCATACACACACACCCACAGACTGCTGAATCCAGACACACAGAGACTGCTGAGCCCATACACACACACACAGACTGCTGAGACCACACACACAGACTGCTGAGTCCACACACACACAGACTGCTGAGTCCATACACACACAGACTGCTGAGTCCATACACACACACACATACTGCTGAGTCCACACACACACATACAGACTGCTGAGTCCATACACACGCACAGACTGCTGAATCCATACACACACACAGACTGCTGATTTCATACACACACACGCACACACACATACTGCTGAGTCCAAACACACACACACACAGACTGCTGAGTCCAAACACACACACACACATAGACTGCTGAGTCCATACACACACACACACAGACTGCTGAGTCCATACACACACACACACACAGACTGCGAGTCCATAGACTGCGCACATAGACACGCTGACACACATACACACAGACCACTGTTCCATACACACACACTGCTGAGTCCATACACACACACACACACACAGACTGCTGAGTCCATACACACACACACAAACTGCCGAGTCCACACACGAACAGACTGCTGAGTCCATACACACACACACAGACTGCTGAGTCCATACACTACACACACACACACACACACACACACACAGACTGCTGAGTCCACACACACACACAAGACTGCGAGGTCCATACACCGCACAGACTGCTGAGTCCATACACACACACACACACACACACACACACCGACTGCTGAGTCCACACACACTGTGTGTGTGTGTGTGTATGGACTGCTGAGTCCATACACACACACACACAGACTGCTGAGTCCAAACACACACACACACACACACAGACTGCTGAGTCCATACACACACACACAGACTGCTGAGTCCATACATACACACACACACAGACTGCTGAGTCCATACACACACAGACACACACACAGACTGCTGAGTCCATACACACACACACACAGACTGCTAAGTCCATACACACACACACACAGACTGCTGAGTCCATACACACACACACACACAGACTGCTGAATCCATAAACACGCACACGCACACGCACAGACTGCTGAGTCCATACACACACACACACACAAACACAGACTGCTGAGTCCACACACATACACACACAGACTGCTGAGTCCATACACACACACACACACACACAGACTGCTGAGTCCATACACACATAGACAGACACAAGCTTTCTCACTAGCAGACACACATTAAGCCTACCTGTCACTGGAGGCTGTTGCTGGGGGTCAGACAGCCATCTTGCATCCTTTCCACCAGCAGCATGCTCGGCTGCTTAACGGTGGGTCTTATGTGCAAGAGGTGGGGCTTCGTTTGGGGGTGGGGCCTGTGCCGGGGAGCCTGTCAGTGCTCTGTTCCAGCCCCAATGTCCTACACACTGTTACAGCCCAAGGGAATAGAATCTAACCAGATGGCCAGCAAGTTGCCGGCATTTTGGGGGTCGCAAGGGGAACACAGCATGATGTAGGGGGGCCATGACCCCCTCTGCCCCCCCCCCAGCGACACCACTGGGGGGTAATGGTGAGAGGGAGAGGGGGGTGATGGTGAGAGGGAGGGAGGGGGGTAATGGTAAGGGGAGGGGGTTGATGGTGGGAGGGAGGGTAATGGTGAGGGGGAGGGGGTGATGGTGGGAGGGAGGGGGGTAATGGTTAGAGGGAGTGATGGTGGGAGGGAGGGGGGTAATGGTGAGAGGGAGGCGGAATTGTGACGAAAGCACCTTTGTCACTGGGATTTGGAGAGGCCTGCTTGCCAGCCTCTTGCCCTGTGACTATGGCCCCTAAAGTTTTATTTGGGCATATTGGATTTTAAAATACTGTTTCTGCCCCTTTAAATTATTTTGGAGCAGTTCTGCACCTTTGAAGTGGCACTTCGGATACAGCCGAAGTAGTTGAAGTGTCCGCCATTCGACATACGAAGACAGACATTTTAATTCAGTTGAATGCGTTCAGCGGTGTTTGGTCGTTGAGTTCATGGAACTCAAATCGGACATGCGACGGCACGAACACTGCTAAACTTTACCGTCTCCAGACGTCGATGCTTCAACTGGAGTTGAATGCTGTTTGGCAATTCAAACGCAACTTTAACATTGACGGTTTGCACGAACGGTTGATGTTCGTCTATTTGTACTGCATTTAACATTGGAAATAGACCGGCTGCACAGCAAAATTCTCTGGAACAGTTTTGGGCATGAAATCATGCGTGCGCCGGTCAAAAGAGACTTCCATGGACCTTTTGAACCCCTGCTCTGATCTGGGTGATTTTTGGATATGTTGCTCACCCAGATCAGGGCTATCCAGGGATATTTATGGGAATGTGTTATGTTTTGGGGTGTTTTCTGGACTTTGGGGGAAAAATTTCAGTTTTTCTGCCTGTGGATAATTATGTTATTGTATTTGCTGCTTTAATTATATCCCAGGCAGAGGGGAGGGCTTGTGTGCTGTATGTGGGAGTGTCGGACATTATTGTATTGTTTTGATTGGTTTGTGTCCTTTGTGTCCTGTGCTCCACAAGGTCCACGTGGGTGGTAACCTTGTGGGGAAAATGTGTATAAAAGAAATGCCTTTGTGCTCATTAAAGATACTTGTTTTACCCTTCATGAAGTTTCGGCTCATGCTTGGGGGATTGGAGAACTACCTACACTCTGGGGATTGCTATAATCACTATACTCCCCAGAGTACGCTCCTGTAAGAGCTTGTTCCTGTTTCTGTTCCTGCTCTCTGGATTTAGGAGAGGTCTACCTACTGGGAGGTGGTACCTGGTCTTGGGCCCAGAGTAGGAGGAAGACGGCAAGACCCCAACCAAGCTGCGGTAGTTATGCTGTCTAATGGAGTGCTTGGAGCCTTCTGGAAGCACTAGGAGCATCCGTCAACGGAAGGTACCCAGTCGGGGCGTCAGGCGATATGTTACAGGGGTTATGGTGAGGTAGGGGTGTTGATGGTGAGCGAGGGGGGTGATGTTGAGGGAGGAGGGGTGATTTTGAGGGAGGGGGTTGATGGTGGTGGGGGGGTGATGTTGAGGAAGAGGGTGATGTTGGGGGGGTGATGTTGAGGGTAACCCACGGCAATGCTCTGATTGGCCAGTTTTCACGAGACACATGGTCTGCAGCTCACTGCAGGGCTGCAGACCAGTGTCAGCGATTGCTGGCCAGGCAGACAGGAGGGTCCTCCTGGTGTCAGGTCCTCAGTCTGCCCTTAGATGGTTTAGGTGGCCGTGAGGCCCCAGTTTCGCCTAAGGCCTCATAGTCTAGAGCCGCCTCTGATCTGAGGGTGCTCCGCTTATAAACAAAAACCTGCACCACTGTTCTCAAAATGTTTGGTGACTTACTCTGGGACGGTACCAGGGCACTTCTGGCACCATAACTACTACATGCTGCTCTTGTTTATTTTTTGCAGGCAGGCCAAATCATCACTCATGGCTTAAGGCCTACTTCTCTTGACTTCGTCTTGTCCTGTAATGAGTACAGACCTCCATTGGCAACCTTGAAACTATCGATCTAGCTTTGAGTAAAATGACCATGAATTGCATGCTTTTCTTTCCAGACACGTCTCTGTCCTTAAGACAACACCATATATTTGAGCTTTTTCTTTTGGCACGTAGTATCGAGCAGACTAGAGCTGGAGAGAAGGCCCCCTGTGTGTCTGGGTCACGGAGTTACCCCAAATTAAACACTGGTGACTGCAGATGATACAAGTGTTAGTTCTCTGCAAACGCATCTTTGTTTAACTCCCGTTCGTTCCCCTCGTAAAGAATAACAGAACATTTTCTGAACCAAAATTCCTGACTCGTTTCTGATTACCTACTTCTCCCGTCATAAAGCAAATACAGCGATTCAGTCAACTGGCAAAACTTCTTCTCTCTTAGACTTCCTATTACTGCTATATAATACCAGGTTAAAGTGAACTGAAAGATACAAATTGTATGTTTTTATTTTTATTTTTAAATTCTTTATTTTTGTTAACTCGGCATGTTAAAAAGTATTATACATTGAGTGGACTGTCGCCTATGAAATTCACATACATTGGTCAAGATATGATAATTGTCTTATGCACCGCAACATGCAGAGTGATTTTTTTTTTTTGTACAAACAAAGTAATCAATAGAAGTAATACAACGATGTAAGCCCCCTCGGGTGCAGCAAGGTACTTTGTAGCCTTCTTATCGTTTGTAAGCCCAGTGGACCGGGAGGTCATCCTCCCCAGGGGTTGAATGCAATAGGTTATCCCAGGTCTATCATTGGTTTTAGTTTGGGTTGAGGGAGAAAACATGGAGCGAACATTAATTGACAGGTGACCGCGAGAAATGCGGGTCTATTTGCCTAAGCTCGAGTTATAGTCGCGGAGCGTGTAGCGGTGTGTGGGGGTGTGTCTACCCTCACTGACTCAATAGGTATGCATATTCTGTCCACAGACTGCTGAGTAAATACACACACACACACACACACACACACAGACTGCTGAGTCCATACACACACACACACACACACACACACACACACACTCAGACTGCTGAGTCCATACACACACACAGAGACTGCTGAGTCCATACACACACACACACACACACACACACACACAGACTCTGCTGAGTCCATACACACACACACACACACACACACAGACTCTGCTGAGTCCAAACACACACACACAGACTCTGCTGAGTCCGTACACACACACACACACAGACTCTGCTGAGTCCATACACACACACAGACTCTGCTGAGTCCGTACACACACACAGACTCTGCTGAGTCCATACACACACACAGACTGCTCTGTCCATAAACACACACAGACTCTGCTGAGTCCGTACACACACAGACTGCTATGTCCATACACACATATACACACTCACAGTCTGCTGAGTCCACACACACACACACACACAGACTGCTATGTCCACACACACACACATTAAGCCTACCTGTCACTGGAGGCTGTTGCTGGGGGTCAGACAGCCATCTTCTGCAGCAGCATGGTCTGCTGCTTTATGGCGGGGGCGGGGCTTATGTACGGGGGACGGGGCCTGTGCCGGGGAGCCTGTCAGTGCTCTCTTCAGCCCCAGCAGCGTTCTAGCTGCTCTGTCCTGCATTCCCCCGGGCTGTCACACACTGTTACAGTCTGAGGGAATAGAATTGAAGAACATGGCCAGCAAGTTTCCGGCATTTGGGGGGTCACAAGGGGGGGGGCGCAGCATGATGTAGGGGGGGCCATGGCCCCCTCTGGCCCCCCCGTAGCAACACCACTGAATAAGAGGTCCAAAAAGTAGTATGAGTGCCTTCTGTTTCTAGGTTGTGTACATAGAAGGAAGCATATCTTGACTGTACATGGGGTCAGCAGTCTCCAGGGTCAGCCTGGAGTCTAGCCTGCAGGACGTACATGAAGACTTGCCTACTGAAATAGCTTTATTGGAAGATGAGTGGACGGTAGACATTTTTCTCCCATCATGCACCTTTGTGTTTCGCTCATGCTTTACCAGAGTCCTATGTGAGATTAATAACAATAGACTTGGCTCAACCAGCATGGTTCTGGCTTTGACCTCTCCTGAGTGTGAGCTGTGAAGAATTTAGGACTTTTCCTGGCACACGACCAAGCAATTCTTTCAGATCATATTGTTCAGCAGGAAACAAACAAGGAACAAGGCATTGGGTGGGCATGGGTGGACATTTAAAAATAGCCACTCTCCCCTTCCCAGCCCCCGCCCTCTGGCCCTGGATAGATGCTGGTCTGGACAGCCTTGTCCCTTACTGCAGATAACGCTATCAATATTGCTATTTCCAGGTGCAATCCCTGTATACACCCTGCCTTCCTAATTATACAGTACTTTATTAACCCATCAGTGTCAGTGAGCCCGGTCAAGGTCTGTTATTTATAGAACAAAATAAACCTGAGTGCTTGGTTTTATAGTGACAAAGAAAATCATGTTGTTTTCAGCTTAAGAATGTGACAAAATACAGCAAATGTCCACTGGAGGCAATAATTCTTGTTATTTGTTTAAGATGTGTTAATTTGTTCTGTTTACTATTTAATTATGTATTTTACTTTTCAAATACCCCTCTGTGACGAACTGAGCCTTGTCATGTGTTATTGGAGGTAGGGATCGACCGATTATCGGTTTTACCGATATAATCGGCCGATATTCAGTATTTTCGGCAATATCGGTATCGATATAGTGTGTGTATATAATGCAGTGTATGTGCAGTGTGCGTATAAAATGCAGTGTGCGTATATAATGCAGTGTGTAGTGTGCGTATATAATGCAGTGTGTGTAGTGTGTGTATATAATGCAGTGTGTGTAGTGTGTGTATAATGCAGTGCGTGTATACAATGCAGTGTTTGTGTAGTGTGTGTGTATAATGCAGTGTGTGTGTAGTGTGCGTATATAATGCAGTGTGTTTAGTGTGTGTATATAATTAATGCAGTGTGTGTTTGCATAGTGTGTTTATATAATGCACACTACACAAACACTGCATTATATACACACACACACTCTGCATTATATAAACACACTACATTCGTTATATACACTACACAAACACACACACTTTGCATTTAGTATATACTGCATTCACTTTACACACACTACCCACAAACTACACAAACACTCTGCTTTCATTATATACACACACTACACTAATACACACTGCATCCACTACACACTGCATCCACTACACACTAGACAAATACACACTGCATCCACTACACACTAGACAAATACACACTGCACACACTACACAAACACACTACACAAACACACACTGCACCCACACACACACTACACAAACACACACTGCATACACACACACACACTACACCCACACACACACACTACACAAACACACACTGCATCCACTACACACACTACACAAACACACACTGCATCCACTACACACACTACACAAACACATACAGCTCCCCTGTCTAAACACACTGTATCCACTACACGTGGCATGTATATTTTGTGCATTTACCTTTAGAAATAGTTTTTATTTTCCAAAATGGTAAATGTACAGAATATCGGCAAATTATATCGGCTATCGGCCTGAAAGTTCACAGAATATCGGTATCGGCTCTAAAAAATCAATATCGGTTGATCCCTAATTGGAGGGGCCTGCTGGCCAGCCTCAAACTATGTGAACAAACTTGGTTCGTGGGATTTTATATTTGCTTCAGGAACCGAACAGCAACACGAACTGGAGACCACCCTGGAGCTTGTTAAGCCTAATTGCTACTTTGTAGCAATTTCCACCGCAGTGTTCTAAGTGTTTGTCTGGGTGGCCGCAATACCTATGAATGACCACAAGGTGGTGGCCATCTTGCTTACATGAAAGTAGGCAGCGGTGTTTGGGCATGAATTTCATGGAACTGAAAATGGACACAAACTCCCGAACACCGCTGCACTTCCAGCATCGCCTGCGTTCGGTTCTACAACACTTAGAAAGACACTGTTTGGTGGAAACATGCCCACAAACAAGGGGGTCAGGCTCCAGGGTAAGACTATTGACTCTGTTTGGTAGTTGTTTCATTTTTAAACTACCGAACTAGACACAAGTACTAGGAAGCAGCGATTGATGGAGGTAACCGGTCGGGGTGCCAGGCAGTATGATATTTTTTTTACCTGGGGAGATGAGAAGGTCCAAAGTTTCCCTGCCAGGCCCAGGTACCAATGCCTTATGATGTGGTGTCCAGAATGAAGTGCTCCAATCTCCTTTTCTTCTCCTTCATTTGACACAGTCTTCTTTTTCTTCTGAGGCTTCTTCTGCTCCTTTACCTTTCTGCTACTTTCTGCTTATTTTGCGCCCTTCTGCTCCTACTCTTTCTGATCCTTTTCTGCTCCTTGCAGACCCTTCCTTCTCTTAGCAGGCCCTTCCTGCTCCTTGCAGAACCTTCCTTCTCCTTGCTGTCCCTTCCTGCTCCCTGCAGACCCATCCTGATTCTTTCTGCCTCTTCCAGCTTCTTGCAGCCCCTTGCTGACCCTTTCTGTTCCTTCTCCTACTTTACCTTTGTGCTCCTTCTGATTCTTTCTGCCCCTTCCTGATCTTTGCAGGCCCTCCTTGCTGCCCCTTTCTGATCCTTGCAGACCCTTCCCGCTTCTTGCTGCCTCTTCCTACTCCTTGCTGACCCCTCTTGCTTCTTGCAGACCCTTCCTGCTCCTTGCTGCCTCTCCCTACTCCTTGCTAACTCCTCTTGCTTCTTGCAGACCCTTCCTACTCCTTGCAGACCCTTCCTACTCCTTGCAGACCATCCCTACCCCTTCCTGCTGCCCCTTTCTAATCCTTGCTGACCCTTCCTGCTTCTTGCTGCCTCTTCCTACTCCTTGCTGACCACTCTTGCTCCTTGCAGACCCTTCCTACTCCTTGCTGACCCTTCCTGCTTCTTGCTGCCTCTTCCTACTCCTTGCTGCCCCTTCCTGCTCCTTGCAGACCCTTCCTGCTTCTTGATGCCTCTTCCTACTCCTTGCTGACCCCCTTGCTCCTTGCAGACCTTTCCTACTCCTTCCTGACCCCTCTTGCTCCTTGCTGACCCTGCCTGCTTCTTGCTGCATCATCCTACTCCTTGCTGCCCCTTCCTGCTCCTTGCAGACCCTTCCTGCTTCTTGATGCCTCTTCCTACTCCTTGCTGACCCCCCTTGCTCCTTGCAGACCTTTCCTACTCCTTGCTGACCCTTCCTGCTCCTTGCTGCTAATTTCTGCTCCTTCTACTTTACCCTCCTGCTCCTTGCAAACCTTTCCTACCCCTTCCTGCTTCTTGCTGTCCCTTTCTATTCCTTGCTGACCCCTCCAGAACCTTTCTGCTAATTTCTGATCATTCTACTTTACCTTCCTCTATGCTGTCTCCCCCTCCCAACCCTCCCAACCCTCACTTACCTGATCTGTGTGGCTACCACTCCAACCCTCACTTACCTGATCTGTAGTCTGCCCCCCCATCCCTCACTTACCTGATCTGTAGTCTGCCCCCCCATCCCTCACTTACCTGATTAGTAGTCTGCCTCCATCCCTCACTTACCTGATCTATAGTCTGCCCCCCATCCCTCACTTACCTGATCTGTAGGCTGCCCCCGCCCCCATCCCTCACTTACCTGATCTGTATTCTGCCCCCAGTCTTCCCCCCAATCCGGGATCTGTGGTCTGCCCCCATCCCTCACTACCTGACCTGTAGGCTGCCCTCCTCCACATCCCTCACTTCTACTTCCACCATCTGTAGTCTGCCCCATCCCTCACTTACCTGATCTAGCTGCCCACCCTCACTTCTCATCTGATCTGTAGTTCTGCCTCCGGCGTCTTCCTCCCATCTGTAGTCTGCCCCCCATCCCTCACTCTACCTGATCTCAGGTCTACCCCCGGCCCTTCCCCCCCCACCATCTGTAGCCCTCGCCCCCATCCCTCACTCTTACCTGATCTGTAGGCTGCCCCCTCCCCCCATCCCTCACTTTACCTGGGATCTGTAGGCCCACCCCCCAGTCTCTTTCCCCACACTGACCAGTCCGCTGGGCCCCCCATCCCTCACTTACCTGATCTGTAGGCTGCCTCTGCAGGCTAGGAGTTGATGGCTGCATGCTCCCATGTGGATTCAGTCAGGAGAGAGAAGCAGGGATAAGCTGTAGCTTCCTGCCTTTCTCCATTCACAGCGCCACCTACTGGCCGGCGCCGATATTGCAATGTATTCTCACACTGAAACCAAAAATAGCAGCAGAAGCTGAAAAATCCTGGGGGTGCAAGTGCTCCCCTTCCACCTCCAAGTGGACGCTCTATGGAATACACAGACTTCAGTACAATAAAAAAATACAATGAGGTCTATAGAACAAATCTGTTCAGCAAACACATATGAACTCAGAAAACTCACTTTAATGGGACACTATAGGCATCTTCTCAATGCAGTGCCTAGAGACCCCTGGCTCTGTCCTTCCATTCAATATATTATTATTATTATTTTTTTAATTCTTTATTTTTCGTTTGCATGAATGAGCATATTAGGCCCGCAAGGCCACAATAAAATAGACAAATCTCTATAATCATGAGAAACACTATTGGCATAGAATAGTACTGCACATTTTTGTGTTAAAACACATATTAAATATTTAAACTAGGTTTTTATCGCTATATGATATACTAAGGTGTGGCTTACGAACAAAAGCATCCAACTAACATAGTTAACTTTCCTGCTTTCCTGCTACATAGATGTCAGGACCTAGCCTACGGACTCAGCCAAACAACTTAGCTTCCTATGGCTAGGGTTAGCTAACTGGGAGCCTCAAGTGCAACCATTCAATATATTTTTAATGTTTTAATGCCAAAAAAGATTCCCCAGCAAACCGTCCCCTCTGTACTGCTTGGGCTAAGGAGGAAGCATTAGCCTGAGCAGCAGTGGGCGGCTGTTTTGGCTCAGAGTGTCAGCTGACCACATTTGGCCTATTACAGAAGCCATTGCCGGTATGAATTTGTATGGCTACAAGGAAGTGTACAATCTCATCCTTAGCCATACCTTGAGTGGAGGTGGGGCTATAGGAAGCCAGCGACCCTTATTCAGTGGTTTAACACTGAATGGATTAACAGTGCCAGGAGACTCCGGACACTATAACCACTTCAATGAGATGAAATAGTTATAGTGCATATAATGTCTTTTTAAGAAGCTCCACATTTTCAATTATGCCTAGCGCGATTGGATTATTCTCTATTGAAAATAAAGCTACAGCACACTTTACAGCAATGAATAGAGAGAATGTAGTCCATTCACTTGCCCATAATCTGGATATAAAGTCTGTGTGGCGATGAGACGTGTCCACCGATTTGGTAGGTGTTATGGGCCTTCATAGCAGGGACAATCAGA
This sequence comes from Pelobates cultripes, assembly GCA_933207985.1. Lineage (NCBI taxonomy): Eukaryota > Metazoa > Chordata > Amphibia > Anura > Pelobatidae > Pelobates > Pelobates cultripes. Next base: position 14,465,052 of record OW240912.1, read on the forward strand.
TAGGAGGTAACATCAAGGTAACACGAACTGGGATCATGGCGGCCATGATAGTACAGGTATGGAAGTAAGTAGTTCGTTAAAAGAAGACAAGTCATGTATTTTTTATTTTTTATTTAAAATGATATATTCACTGCTTCAAGTGAACCTGTCATGAGAGGTCCATTTTAAAGAGCACCATAACCACTACAGGTCATTGTAGTGTTTATGGTACCAGGAGTACATCCCCATTGTAAGTATTTGAATGGATTGATTTTTTACCTGGTGTCTATGTTGGCCGCTCCCCGCCTCCCCTACTAATGCCATAGGGCCTGAAGTTCCTCTTGGTCGATTCAAAGGAAGAAGTCAAATCATCTTATTTTCGGGGGATGTCTTATTTCGGGGACAAATGGTAGGAAGAATGTGCTAGAAAGCTGGTCTAGGTTCGGGTGAATTCCCCTTAACATAGACCAGATCACTAGCGCATGGAATCCCGTGAATCTACTTGCTACTAGCAACTAGGGCTTATTTTCAGGGTAGGGCTTATTTACGAGCATACCCTGAAAATAAGGTAGGGCTTATTTGTGGGGATTTTTTTATTTTCGTGGGGAAATGGTTGGTGGAAACAGTCCTACATTTTGGTTTACCGTACTTCTACACTTTTTGCAAAATGAAAAAAAGAGGACACACTCTTCACACATAAAGCAGTTCAGCAAGTTAAAGTACTCTGGGGGTCTGAAGTGTCCCTTTAAAGTGAGCCTGGCAGGAAAGTTCACTTTAAAGAACAGATTTCTATCACATCATATATCTCTTTATAAATCACTGGTAGGACCACATATTGAATATGCTGTGCAATTTTGTGCACCTGTTCTAAAGAAGGATATTATGGCACTAGAAAAATTGCAGAGGCGGGCTACAAAATTAATAAAAGGAATGGAACATTTAACCTATTTAGTTTAGAAAAACGTCGCCTGAGAGGGGATATGATAACATTATACAAATATATTCGGGGCCAATACAAACTATTGTGTGGAAATCTATTCACAAACCGGACTTTACATAGGACACAAGGTCATGCGTTTAGACTGGAAGAAAGAAGATTTTGTCTAAGGCAAAGGAAAGGTTTTTTATTGTAAGAACAATAAGGATGCAGAATTCTCTGCCTGAAGAAGTGGTTTTATCAGCGTCCATACAGATGTTCAAACAGCTACTAGATGCATTCTTGCAAAAACAGAATATTCAAGGATATAATCTTTCAATGTAGGGTAATAACTGCTTGATCCAAGGATAAATCTGACTGCCATTCTGGGGTCAAGAAGGAATTTTTTTCCTAGCTTGTTGCAAAATTGCACTTCAAATTAATTTTTTTTTTGCCTTCTTTTGGATCAACAGCAAAAAAACATATGTGAGGAAGGCTGAATTTGATGGACGCAAGTCTCTTTTCAGCTGTGTAACTATGTAACTATGTAATATATCAGGGGTAGTCAACCTTCAGCACTCCAGATGTAGTGGACAACATCTTTCGGTAAGAGCATTATGGGAGATGTAGTCCACAACATGTGGAGTGCTGATTGTCCTTTAACTGGTTAAAAATGTTTAACAATGCTTTACCGCAGCCATGCACGCTTTAGCCACGTATAAAGGGCTTTGTAGGATTAGTATTATTATGTGTATACATCATTATTTATTTGATCTATACACTGTTTAGTTTTCATGCCGTGCCGGATTTGCTTTTTGTTGTGGAGTGCAGAAATTTGTTCCAGTTTTGCAGCTGGTACGTTTTGATATGTCAGCTGCTTTTGTCAGCTGCGTGTGTTAGATTATAGAGGAAGCTATACGTATTCTGTGATCTTAAACCAGCAGACAAGCACAGAGCTTGGGCGAACTCCAAGCTATTTGTAAAGAGAATTTAAGAAGAAAACCAGAAAGGATAATGTCGTCCCCATCGATCAAAGAACACAATTCTTCTTTGCAGACTGCTCTGTACCCGAGCAACAGAAAAACAACATGGCAGACATTCCCAGCTCCTCCTCGATTAAAGGACTATAACCACTATAGCCTATTGTAGTAGTTGTGGTGACAAGCATCCCCTGATGTATTACCATGTTAAGTGGTCATACCATTTTCTAACAGTTAAACACTAACCTGGCTCTCCCTGGTGCCTCTGGTCTGGCCTCCATTTCTGCAGTATCAAAATTGCTTCTTCCACAAAAGAGAAATCAATTTTGGCCATATTTGGGAGAAAGTCATTGACTCAGAGCATCAGCTGACACTCTCAGCTCATGCATTTTCTCCAGACATGGTAAGCATTGATTCTACTACTGCAGAAGGGTCTACTTCCGCATTGGGATGGCCACAAAAGAAGGACCAGACCAAAGGCACATGGTGAACATTTGTAAGTTTCAAAAATGTTAAAATGGTTTGACTCCTTACCGTGGGACAACATCAGGGGATTCTAGAAACCATAACCACTACCGAGGGCTGTAGTAATATTACCTGGCGGCATAGGCCGGTATCATAATAGCCATGACATTAATTATATACGTAGATTGCTATTATATTAACCAAAGACTGCTCTTGCATTATCCTTATGCTCAGAATGTAATTATATGAGCCATAAGATGTGACTGTATGGACATATTAAGGCTTGGTACTCCCATGGAAGCAGTCTAACAGATTGTGGGGCAGGAGGCCTGACGACTCTCGGAGCGGCACGTACCCAGTCCCTCTGATTGTTATGATGACCTACCAAGGGAACTCTCTGCATTCATTATCAGACTGGATGTCTGCCATGGCCTGCGGAGATGCCCAGCATTTCTTGGCATTTTATCGCATTTATTATGTGATGCCCCCTCCTAACGTGGACTCTTAGATCAGGAAATTCATCAGGAGTAACACATTAATACTGGATGTAACAGGATAATGTTATTAACTTATTGCACAGCTAAACAGCATCATTCAGAAAGTAGGGGGGAGAGTCTGAATAATCGTTCAGGAAAAATCTCTCTACAATGTGGCGTCATTTATAAGGATTTGATGAAGAAAGCACCCCATCAGTTGACTTCCTCTCTAAGAGTTCTAGAACGTATTTGCATTGCATGAAATTAACTGCTACTAGGAGGGGGTACAAGCTAGAAACCAGATAGGTGTAAGAGCTTCTTCTTCACATGTAGAAAAACACATATACAAAAATATATAGAATTCTGTTCTACCATCACGTTTACTTTACTAGTCTTTAAATTAGGATTCTGTTCACCAGGGGGGACAACGAGACGAACCTGTTTTTAATTAACGTTTATCTTGCCCTTCTTTAAAGAGTACAATGTTCAAGATTTTCAGCTCAAAGTTCATGTTCTCTCTTTAGATCTCGATACACTTACTCTTTGTCGTATCATAGGTACGTCTCAGGGTTACTGTGCCAACACTCTACCGTGAAGAACACCAAGCTACTTGTAGGAACTCATCTCCTAATACCTGGCCTCCTGCCCTACAGCAATGCCAAGCATGTACAAAGATCTGATTGCTGGTCTAGGTCAAACAAAGGAACTGATTGATCTGGCTAAAAACACCCTTTCCATTCCTGTGCAAACTTTGTAGAGTCTGCATGAATGTTTCTCTGCATGTGTGTCTGTATGTATGTGTATTTCTGTGTGTCTGTCTGTATGTATGTGTCTTCGTGTCTGTATGTGTGCGTGTACAGGGGCGTTTTAGCCGCGAGGCAAACCAGGCATTTGCATTGGGCGGCATTTTTCAGGGGGCGGCAAAAAACGCCGCCCCCAAATGCCCAGGGCAAATGGCTAACTGACCGGCTGGGCTGGCGGGCGGCGCTGGGCAGGCGGCTGGCAAGGGAGCTCTTCCTCTGAGCTGTCCGCTCAGCTCCCTCGCGCGCCGCAGAGTGAGGCTGGGAGCCGGAAGATGACGTCATCTTCCGGCTCCCAACCTCACTTTGCGGCGCGCGAGGGGGCTGAGCAGACCGCTCAGGGGAAGAGCTCCCTTGCCAGCCGCCTGCCCTGCCCAGCCCAGCCAGAAACCACTGGACCACCAGGGAGGTAATGGACTCCCCTCCCCCCCCCAGCACTCCCAAAGGTAAGGGGGTGGGGAGGGGAGTTCCCTAAATAAAAAAATAAATTAAAAAAATGTGTTAATGTGAGTGAGTGAGTGTGTGTCTGTTAATGTGTGTGTGTTTTGTTAGTGTGTGTGTGTCTGTTAGTGTGTGTCTGACTGTGTGTGTCTGTGTGTGTCTGACTGTGTGTGTCTGTTAGTGTGTGTCTGACTGTGTGTGTCTGACTGTGTGTGTGTGTCTGACTGTGTGTGTCTGTGTCTGTTAGTGTGTATGTGTGTGTCTGACTGTGAGTGTGTGTGTCAGTGAGTGTGTGTCTGTTATTGTGTGTGTGTTTGTTAGTGTGTGTGTGTCTGACTGTGTTTGTCTGTTAGTGTGTATGTGTGTGTCTGACTGTGTGTCAGTGAGTGTGTGTGTATCTGACTGTGTGAGTGTGTTTGCCTGTGAGTGTGTGTGTCTGTTAGTGAGTGTGTCTGTTAGTGTGTGTGTGTTTCTGTTAGCGAGTGTATGCGTATCTGTCAGTGAATATATGTGTGTGTGTATTTAGAAGGCGGGTTGGGGGGGGCAGCACAAAACCAGGATACACCACTGTGTGTGTGTGTGTGTTTGTATGTATGTGTGCCTGTTTGTGTGTGTCTGCATGTGTATCTGTTTTTCTGCATGTGTGGGGAGGCAACGTATGGGAGGGTAGACATATGGGGGGTGGCAGAGGGTAGATGTATGGGGGGGCCCACGGCAGTTTTCACACCAGGGCCCCGTGGTTTCTAGTTACGCCTCTGGATGCATTGTGTGTGTGTGTGTGGGATGCACTGTGTCTGTGAGGGGTGCAGTGTGTGTGAGGGGTGAACTGTGTGTGTGAGAGGTGCAGTTTGTGCAATTAAAAATATAAACATTATAGCTCCCCTGCCTTCTTACGTTTGATAAGATAGAGGGGGGGCTATAACATTTCATTTTTAAATAAGAAGAAATACATATATATATTTGCCTTAATATGTCCCCCCCAAACACAAAGTACCTTCCAACACAGTCACACACTGCACCCCTGCACCCTCACACATTGCACTGGCAGCTTCTGGGGCTAGAGCTCTCGTGAAATTGAAGAGTTGACATGGTAACCGGCTTTTCCGCTCTTCCCTCTCCCTCCCCTGCTGGCTGCCGGATTTCAGTGCCCATGGGCCGATGGGAGAGGTCTTTGATGTCCCCACCGGCCCGTGAAGTCACAGAGCAGGGCCAGTGATTGGATAGTGCCAGCTCTGCATGAGGAAATCCACTGATTTCCCCCATAGGAACATAGAATTTGACGGCAGACAAGAACCATGCGGCCCATCTAGTCTGTCCAATTTTCTAAATAAGATAACCTTATGCCTATCCCACACATGCTAAATCTCCATCACTGTGTTAACCTCTACCACTTCAGCTGGAAAGCTATTCCATGCATCCACTACCCTCTCAGTATAGTAATACTTCCAGATATTATTTTTAAACCTTTGCCCCTCTAATTTAGGACTATGTCCTCTTGTTGTGGTAGTTTTCCTTCTTTTAAATATAGTCTCCTCCTTTACTGTGTTGATTCCCTTTATGTATTTAAATGTTTCTATTATATACCCACTGGCTCGTCTTTCTTCAAAGTTATACATGTTAAAGGGATCCTATAGTGCCAGGAAAACAAACCCGTTGTTAAAACCCCTTCATCCACTTAAACCAAAAATCTCCTTTTGGGAGAATGTGTGCTAAAACAGATGTGTTAGTGGTGAAAATTGTGTATAGCCGCTCTGTACACTAATGTGGATTACCCTTTATTCCACATGCAATTAATATATATAAATATATATATATATATAAAAGAGTATGGTATATAATTAATATATACCTCAAGTGGAGTGCTATAAATGTTGAGGAATTACTTCACAGAATTGCATACAAATAAATAATATAGTGCAGATTGTAGAACACTTGAGCAATTTAGGTGAGGTAGCCTATGTTATCGGCTCTGTAAACTGGACTGGTATGCTTTTTTGGGCAGCATTGCACCACTATTTCTTGTTGAAATTTCTCTCCGGGAAGATAAAAACAAGAGAAACATACAATGTATAATATAGTTGATTCAAGGATATCTTAGATAAAATGTAAATAGGTATTATGCTCACTTCATATCTCCATGTGTTCCCCAAGCAAGGAACTGGAACAAAACTTACCTGAATCAAGCGGCGATGCCCCCCGGCTGCACTCGCATTAGACCTCCCCATAAGAAAGCATTATTCAATGCTTTCCTAGGGGGAAAATCTGCCACTGGAGGCGGTGGTGTATCCTGGTTTTGTGCTGCCCTATGCAGGACAAAACTCAGGCGCCCCTCACCCCCGCGCCAGCCACACCCAACCCTTTCTCCCTGCCCCGCCTTCTAAATACACACACACACACACATTCACTGACAGATACGCATACACTAGCTAACAGAAACACACACTCACTGACACACACAAACACACACACACACTAACACACACACACTAATAGACACACACACACTAACAGACACACACTCACTAACAGACACACACACACTCACTAACAGACTCACATACTCACTAGCAGACCCAAACAGACACACACTAACAGACACACACACTCACACACACTAACAGACACACACACTAAGAGACAAACACACACTCACTAAAAGACACACACACTAACAGACACACACTAACAGACAAATACACACTCACTAACAGACACTCACTAACAGACACACACACTCACACAAACTAACAGGCAAACACACTCACACTCACTAACAGACACACACACACACACTCATTCACTAACAGACACACACAGTCAGACACACACAGTCAGACACACACTAATAGACACACACACACACACACTAACAGACACACACAGTCAGACAAACACTAACACACACACACTAACAGACATACACACTCACTCACTCACATTAACACACTCACTTTTTTTTAAATTTAACCCCCCCCATTCCTTTGGGAATGCTGGGGGGGTTCTCTTTCTCCCTGGGGTCTAGTGGGGCTGCTGGGCGGGTGGCGCTGGCGAGGGAGCACTTTCCTCTGAGCGCTCTGCTCAGCTCCCTCGCGCGCCGCAGAGTGATGACGTCATATTCCGGCTCCCAGCATCACTCTGCGGCGTGCGAGGGAGCTGAGCAGACATCTCAGAGGAAAGCGCTCCCTCGCCAGCACCGCCTGACCGACCGCCCGTCTGCCTTGTCAGTTAGCCGCAAGGCTAACAAGACATTTGCCCTGGGCATTTGGGGCAGATTTTTTTGCCGCCCACTGGAAATTGCCGCCCAAGGCAAATGCCTTGTTTGCCTCGCGGCTAAAACGTCCCTCGCTGGAGGTCCGTGAGGATGTCCAGCGTCCGATAATGGACCAAAAGCTCATTTGGGTTCCAGAAGCGCCCCCAGTGTCTCTCTGGTAGACAGCCACTGGGGGCAGACTTAGAACTGCAATGTAAACATTGCAATTCTCTGGAACCGCAATGTTTTACATTGCAGCACTAAGTGCAAAAGAGTCACAGCACCCAGACCACTTTAATGAGCTGAAGTGGTCTGGGTGCCTATAGTGCCCTTTAAAAAATAGTGGAATCAATAGCCCCCAAGCAAAGGATTGGAAGGTAACTTTGAATTCAGATTTTTTTTTTTTTAGAGGCAGCATAAGGATTTGAACCTCAGACCTCTTGATCTGCAGTCACATGGTCTACCACTGCTCAATAAACACGATTCTGCCTTAGCATGCACCCATTGAGACCAACCATGCATTTGCCCAGTTTGCCAGCTGGCCAATCCAGGTCTTGATATAACATAAAAGGGTTGGAATATGTCATGACAAACCACCTCCTCTCTGTCAGTGTAGGGGCCATCAAGATTTCTTTTTGGCTCAAGTGTTTGTGCAACACCCCTATCTATCTATATTGGATACTCTCCTGGAGTTAGTAATATGAATTTATATAGAAAAGGCCCTGTTTATGGCAGAACCTCTTCCTGTATGAGTTGGGGTGATGGTAAAAGTAATTGCTATTCCTAAAATTTCCTCAAACCCTCACTCTTCCCACTTTGTGGGTTTTAGTAAAACAAATCGTTGTGGTTTTCCTTTTCTTGGAAGGATAATGCTACTACTGGTAATAATAATAATAATAAAGATCCAAGCAGACATGTAGGAAGCATTGGCCAATAATAGACCAGCGTTAATTTACTGGTTCCGATAAATGTTGCTTTCTGAAGCATGTACATACCATTCACAGAGACAATGTTTTGTTTTTTTGTCAGTCTTTATTTTGTTATGCTGGTGAGATAATATGACAAGCAAGCCTGGTACACCACGACAGTAGTTTCAAGCGTATTAAATGCAATAGGCATAGTTAACAGACATGGCATTCCGAGATACAGCACATTTTTATAGAAGAAATGTATGTTAAGAACGAACCTGAGAATACTGAGTATGGGCAATGGAAAGTTAGTCCCAATTAAATGCTATCGGCTTAGACTATTGGTGTCCCTTCTATTATTGGGTACATTTGGCCTCTGGTTAGGCTAAAATGCTTTAGAGATCCATGCCATAGGTTCCTTGTTGGAATATGGGCAGCGTTAGGGAGTACAACTCTGGAATAAGATTGCCTAAGGATTAGTAGTATGGCCAACTATACAGTAATGAGTCGGTCTAAGTTTGTTTGGCCTAACCAAGCAGGTAGCGGGGATCTTGTATGTTAATTCATTGAAGGACCACTATAGTGCCAGGAAAACAAACTCGTTTTCCTGGCACTATAGTGCCCTGAGGGTGCCCCCACCCTCAGGGTCCCACTCCCACCGGGCTGAAGGGGGAGGAAAGGGGTTAAACACTCACCTTTCTCCAGCGCCAGGCTCCCTTGGTGTTGGGGACTCTCCTCCTCCTTCGGTCGTCATCGGCTGAATGCGCATGCGCGGCAAGAGCCGCACGCGCATTCAGCCAGTCCATAGGAAAGCATTCTTGTAACCTCCGGGTTATATGTTGCATGGCTTGTCGTCATTGCAGGGTGGTGCGGGTAAGGTCCTGATAGAAAGTCAGTTGGTGTGGCTCAAAGTCTAGGGGAGTTTTATCTCTCACAACATTCATGAATTTTGGCTCGTTGGAAAAATATTGAAACCGAACGATTAAATCTCTTGAAGAGGCTGCATACGCTCTTGGGGACTTGCAATCCGGTACACAACATCCAGGACTATAAAGTTTGCCAGTTTGGCAGGTAGAACTGTGGCAAGCAATTGTCTTAGCAGGTGTGGAAGCTTCTCGGAGGTCACCTCATCTGACACTTCGACCTCTATCGTCAAGAGAATCTACCGGTAGGTTAGTTGTCGTGTGTGAATATTGTAGGGTATGCACGTCTCTTCTAAAGCTGAAAAGTCATGTTTGAGGTCCGACACATCCTCCTCCGTGAATCGTCCCCTCTCCGTGACAGCCTGTACCTCTTCTTTCACCAGTGCTATATCTGCGTCAAACAGCTTTCGGATTCAATCATATGCACCAGCGATATATTATTTGGTGGAGGGTGCTGAGGCTGTCACGCTGAAGTTTCATGGAGTAGGCCTTGCTTCTGGTTGACTGGCCACATTGTCAGATAGGTCTGTGGAGGCTTCCTTGTCAGCCTGCTCAGTCGGGAGCGGAGTGTCTGTTAGTAGCTGTGAAATGCTGTGGCTGGAATCCACGGCCTTGTATGCCCCGTCTCCGGTGAGGTATATGCAGTTTGAGCAGGAGGTGAGTAGGGAGCCTGTGGCAAACCTAGCCACTTGGACTATAACCAGAGACTGTACCTTTAAGGGTTGCCTGTATGTCTGGGGGGATATGTGTTTAACTACGTGTATTGTATGCTGACTGTATGTATTGAATTGCCTGTATTTGCTATCTGCCGAATGCAGATAGCTGTTTGTATGGGGTTTTCCTTTCGTTTCACGAACGGCACTTTGGAGGGCCGTTCGTGAACCGAAAACACTACCCTTAATAGCCCACACACTTAGAGGCGTGTGGCGCTGGTTAACCGATTGCAACAATGTTGCAATCGGTAATTAGAGGCTCTCCTGGGTGGCCGTCGTTCGACTACCGACCATGCGGCGGTCGGCCATCTTGGATCCTTTGTTCCCTCAGCGGTGCTAGGTCATCGAGCGCATGGTACTAAAAACGGCTACTCGACGGCACGAACACCGCTAAGCCTCCAGGACGTTCGGGAGTTCCAGGCCGTTCGGTATTTTATTCCCTGGAAGGCAATCGGTTCTTTTAATATGTTTTGCAATAAATGTGTTTTTCGTGCGGCGTTCGGTTATTTTAGCTGGGATCTGAGCGGTAATCTCACGAATGATGCGCTCAGACCCCAGCTATTTACCGAACGTCCATTCGTTTAAATAGACCGCATATTCATAAAGTTATACATTTTTATACGAATTGTAAGTTCTGCTGCACGGAGGGATAATCCACTTAACGGTATATTCCAGTGGGAGGATCCCTCTCGTACAGCAGTGCCTGATGGGAGAAATGCCGTGTATTGTAAGTCCCCCATGTAGTCCCCTCTGGGAATGCCCCTGGGAAGGGACTCAGGAAACCCCTTGCATGGGGACTTGTATAAATTGTGCAGCAGAATTAAAGGACTTGAGTTGACTCTCAGAACTGTGTTTCGTCCGGTTACTGGGAGGTTGGGGATATTGCCTTGTTGTTTCAGCGCTTGACTGTGGATTACTTCCTGAACCAGCGGAATTCGTGGATTTAATATTGGCGTTCCGCTACAGGGCCCAGTCAGCAACAGTCTCCGCGTGCTTTGCAGCAACCCGCAGGTTGCTCGGCCTGAAATTCTGCGGGGTCTTGCGGGTTCTTTTATGGCATGCGAGCCATAAAAGAACGGAATACCTAAACAGTGCAGATCATGTAATAAATATATATATTAATTCCTGTGCATTCATGTGCCTCTGATGATGCACCAACAAATTTGTTACCAGTATCTTACAGGATTATTTGCTATACCACGATGCATTGAAATTCAAACTCCAAAATGAAATTAAAATAGCCAAACTGTGACTACAGTTGCAATGAAAATGATTCAATCCCATTGAAAATCAGGTTTATGGTGAAAATTTACAGACTCAGCTGTTTGCAATGAACGAATCAAACAAAAGCAATTGAAATAGCTCAACACAACAATAGATTCAAGAGGTTTCCCCAAATTCAACTGAAAACGCAACTGCAGAATATTTTCCTGAAGAAATATAACTGGGAAAATGGATAACAGAAAAACTGAATCTTTTCCTGATTTATTTTTTCTCTTGTAGAGAATTAACACTAAAATTAAAAATGTCACTGCCCCTTTAATTCTGAGAAATATTCTGCACATACAAAGAGTTCCGTATCCCAGTCCTGGAGGATTTCTTTGATTTACTAACCCTCTGTGTATATCTGTGACTTTCTTTAACATGCATATCCGCACCTGTCATGTCTCAATGCGACATCTCGGTGCGTCTCGCATTCCAGGAACGCTGAATGTTATCTGTTTCCTTTCCTCCGCGTCCTCGGTATCAGAAGAGCTTCCTGCGCCAAATCACATTCGCTTTGTTTTTTCTTTATTGAAAATATCTTGATATCTCTTCAGAAATATTCCTCAAGTGCTCCTTGTTTTTCCTTTTCTAAATCTGAAATTTTCTATTAGTCACTGAACAGTTTTGATGGCATAATGAGAAGTGCAGTATGGAATATCCCAAGACCTTCATCTGTTTACAGTTAAAGAAACTGAAAAATAAATACTATTGTGCTAGTCTCACCAACATAGAAATGAACAACTTTCTTGTTGCAATATTACACATATTGAGTGTGTCCTGGATTCTTAATGACCTCCTACCTGCCCCCCTGTTCACAGCCCTGAACCCCCTTCTATATTTATTCAAAGTTCCCACACACCATCCCCTTATTATTTTAGTGCCTCCACACTGCCTAATGGTGGATTTTGTGGGGGACATTAGGTTACCCCTGGTTTATAATGTGAGCTATGTGTAGGGGTTGTAGGGATATTAGGTCCCCCGTTATTACTATTAGATCCCCAACACTCTGACCATATATGTAGGCTGGCGTGTCTGCACTAGGTTTATCTTTCATATTATTATAATAACCCACAACAGCTGCCATGGGTTGGTTGCACGCTTCACAAAACATTTTTTATCAGCCATATTTTTGGGACACAGGGGGATAAACAGAGATTTGTTCACCCCTGCTCTTTACTTTGGAGTCCCCATCCAATGTACCAGGTGCTCCCTTTATGTTATTAGTAAGCTGTTTGCTCACTGTTTAGCATACATGCCCCCACTCGTGGTATAGTAAATGGAGGCATAATGGAGGTATAAAACCTCTATTTTGCTAATTTAAATTTTATTTTTTTTACAAAATGTATTTTTCTTTATGTGCTGTTTAGCTAGCAAGCGCTGGCCAGCTGCCACATGATTAACTCTTTCACCACCGAGGTGTCTGTTGACCTAGTTTTGGCCAAATAGAATTGGCACATTGTCGAACATTGTAGATTTTGTCCGGAAGAGCTGAAAAATCTCACTGTGCACAAGTCTGGATTTGAGTATACCAGAATGGGATATTAATGGGACACTATCGTCACCAGAACCACTACAGCTTAATGTAGTAGTTGTGGTGTCTGTAGCATGCTTAGCATATCTAAAACATGTGTTCTTTATATTTTTTAGAGACAAATGATGCATCCAATTACAAATGACCACGTGCTGAACTCAGGAGGTCCCAGCTCTAACCTGAATTGTGTGAGGCTGCACAGCGGCATCTTGTGGTTGCAAGTGGAATGACACCACAAACATATACTTAAAACTTAAAAACATTGCAGAGTTCCTTCAGTAGTATGCAATTTATTATTAGATCTATTTTATATCATTTAGAGATACCAGGTTATGTAAATCACACAAAAAAAATATCCTGAGGCATATTATTAATAATAAAGCACCAAACAAATTCTGTAGCGCTGTACAATAGGTAGACTAACAGACATGAATTTGTAACAAGATGAGCTGGGCAGACAGGAACAGAAGGTGTTGGGGGCTCAAACGGCATATGAAGAGGTAAAGTATGATTTTTTCTGTGAAACAAAAATACGCAGGTTTTTTAGCACAGGTCTACCCTTTTCAGGAAATTAGTGTAAAATTGTATTAAAGGGACATTCCACTGCCCAAATACAAAATAAATAAAAATCACTGTTTAGTTGATATCCCTTAAAACAACTTTCATAACCTGCAGTTTTCTTGTCTGCTGCCTTTTCAAACCCTTCCCTTTCTAACACTTCATGTGTGTGATCAATCACAGACTTCATAATACAGCTCAAAGAGGTCTTTTCAAGGCAGGTGCTCTGGATAATTGCTGCCTCTTGAGTTTATTCCACTTAGCTAACTAAACCAGGAAGTAACAGGACCTGTTATCTGATAGACAGCCAGAGGGGCGTAACCATGTTAATTTATAATAGTGTCAATTTCTATTGAAATCTGCACTTTTTGCAAAATGGAAAAAAGTACACACTCTTCACAGATAAAGCTTTTCAGCAAGCTAAAGTACTTTAGGGGTCTGGAGTAACCCTTAAAGTATGTTCTCACTTGAATGACTTTCCTACTCAAAGAGTACTGTGAAAAATATATAAATAAATTGTATTCAGCTATTAGTGTGCTCTTTTTATGTTATTTTTCATGGGAGACCATTAAAGGGACACTTCAGGAACCCAGACCACTTCTACCCATTGGAGTGGTCTGGGTGCCAACTCCCACTACTCTTAACCCTGCAAGTGTAATTATTGCAGTTCTTTATAAACGGCAATAATTATCTTGCAGGGTTAACTCCACCTCTAGTGGCTGTCTAGTAGACAGCCACTAGAGGGCACTTCCTGGTTTCTAGCACAGGAAACCTGTGTTAGAGCGTCGCTGGACGTCCTCACGCTGTGTGAGGACCTTCAGCGTCACTCATTTCCCCTATAGGAAAGCATTGAAATGTATTTTCAATGATTTCCTATGGGGAGTGCTAATGCGCATGCGCGGCATTGCCACGCATGCGCGTTAGGCCACCCCGGACGGTGGGCGGGATCAGTCTTGCCTACCGGCCGACGCAATCAGAGGGAAGAGCGGTGCGGAAGAAGAAGCAGCGATGTGGGACATTGTCGCTGCCTCAGGTAAGTTACTGAAGGGGTTTTTACCCCTTCAGCAATCGGGGATTGGGGGTGGGAGGGAGAGGGGACCTGCAGTGCCAGGAAAACGGATTGTTTTCCTGGCACTGGAGTTTCCCTTTAAGGAGAATAAAGTATTAAATTGTCTCTCATTTCTCTGTTCTGTACTGGAGATACAACCTGTCCCTACACAATGTGTAATTATAATGATGATCAAGTCACTTTGTGACAATTTATAGAATGCATAGGTTAATGCTATATGTCCCTCTTCCAGCACTAACCAAGGCTCCATGGATTCACTTTGTGTTTTTTTTATTACTGGTATTTATAAAACGCCAACAAATTCCGCAGCGCTGTACAATTGGGAAAAAGACAAAACAATAAGAACAGACCAATACAACAGGTAGAGGGCCCTGCCCATGAACTAACAATCTAAAGGTGTCTGTGTGACTGGAGGATGATGGATATTCTGTTAGAAATCGACAACTTGATAGATCGAAAACGTTGGATAAATGGGCCAAGAGACATACTGAGAGCAGACAAGGAAAACCTATTTATTCAATTCTACCATAATGACAAACTACACCGACTTCTGGTGACCAGACCTCAGTCTTCGACGATGTGTAAAGGTGAAGCCGGCAAATGTTAATTGGGGTTAAGACACAACAGATTACACGACGAATCAAGCCAGTGTTACTCAAACAGTTCTACACAGTCCACGAAGTAGCAATAACTGGTTTAGGGGTTGGTAAGGATTGGTTTAAGAACACATTTTTTAACCCTCCTGCCCCCAAAAAACAGACATTTTTCAGAGAACATTCTCAAATGATGTGGACTGATGCTTGACGATTCCATGAAATAAACATGTAAAAACAGGTAGGAAAACAGTATGAAATAATAGTTATAGTAATGGAAAACACACTGTGGGCATTCTAGAACATTCACCCGAAATCAAATAAATATTCAAGACAAAACCCCAGTGCAACAAATGGCCGTGTGATCACCTGACCGAATTGACCGTCCTGAGACATTTAAAAGTCCAACATGGCTGTAACTGGGTATACAATTGGGCTGTACGTTTTTATAATACCAACTTGCTAATAAACAGATTAAAAAATAGATTTCTAAGTGAAGAATGAACTTGTTTTGAATGCGTGTGCACTTTTTACAGGGAACTCTCTGTTCAGAGCCGAAATATTTCATTTTGAATTTCTAAAGACCGAGATTGCATTCAGTTATTTAAGAGGCCTGAAAACGTTGTGTTTGTTGCGTAAATAACCTGACTGGGAATTTAAATGTGTTTTTTTCTTTTATGATATAAATTATTTATCACGGTTGTTTTGCACGAATACTGCTGGTTTTTTATTTTCTATCAATGCTGCAAGGTACGTTCAGGAGAATTTGTTTTTATTTCAGCAGTTTTTATCCTCAGTCATGGCAAGTCGTTTTATCTGATTCTGTGAGATTGAAACGCTCTCTCAAATCTTATTTTGCTTCCTATCATCTTCAAAACGTGCGCGGCCGGCAGGATTTGAAAGCTCGTGCAGAAAAGGCCTGTTTTATTTAGGTCACATTGTTATTTTCAGTTTGATTAGTTTTTAGTAGTTAAAGGTGCAATGGAAATTGGATTATGAACAAAAGAGCTTATTAGCTTATTCATTAAGTCATGCTTGCAAAAGCTGAACAGGAATCGGGACTATGGATTTTATGATGAATAATACAAGATCGGACATTCTTTTAACAGGAAGATGTTTTAGAATCCCCCACTGCACAGGTGATGATGTCATCTGTGCAGTGGCGTACACATGATCCATGGGGCCCCGGCGCGAAAATTGATCCGTGGGCCCCCCCCCACGCGCGGGCCGGGCCGCAACACATGGCAGTGGGCACCTGGTCGCAGGGGTTACGGGCCCAGTCGCAGCCGCGACCCTGGTATGTACGCCACTGCATCTGTGCAATTTTTTCCTGTAATGAACAGGGTAAAAAAAAGCACTGTTGGCCTCCGTGCTACAGGGACAAAGGCAATGGATGATAGTGTGACTCCCATCATTTTCAGCCGAACACGGCATCTATACTGGGGCAATACTGACGGATCATTTATGCTGGTTACGTTGCTTGAAATAAAAATACAATATATTAAATCCAAGATGAGACAGTAAGATATGATTGCTGTAACTTGGCTAGACATCCACACAATCTAAATTTCTTATTAAGAATATGTAAAACACATAGGGGCAGTGGCGGACTAAGGAGGGGGCGGTCCGCCCCGGGTGCCACCAGGTAGGGGGGTGCCATGACCCTGGTCTGAGGGCTAATGGGCATTGTGTGAGCTGTGCCCCATGGCAGCTGGGGTGTCGCACAGCTCACATGGAGCAAGCTTAACTGGCTGCAGGGGGCGGAGCTATGGCCATTTATGGGCGGGCGGGGCTTAATACGGCCCTAACAAGCTGCTGTTACTGCTGCACATGGAGGTGCAGCAAGAAGAAATCCCTGCTCCTCCACCTACCAGGCTCCAGCCAGGGAAGGACTTCAGGCCAGGGAATCCACTCCTCCAGCCCACACTGTCTGTAAGTAAGAGTGTGTGTCTGTGTGTGTGACTGTCTGCCTGACCCTGTAACTGTGTGTCTGTGTGTGACTGTCTGCCTGTAAATATTCATGTCTGTGTGACTGTCTGTAACTGTGTGACTGTCTGTCTTGTGTGTGTGTCTGTAACTGTATGTGTGTGTGTGTGTATGTGACTGTCTGCCTGACCCTGTAGCTGTGTGTGTGTGTCTGTGTGTGTGACTGTCTGCCTGACCCTGTAACTGTGTGTGTGTGTCTGTGTGTGTGACTGTCTGCCTGACCCTGTAACTGTGTGTGTGTGTCTGTGTGTGTGACTGTCTGCCTGTAAATGTGTGTGTGTGTATGTGTGTGTGTGACTGTCTGCCTGTAAATATGTGTGTGTGACTGTCTGTCCTGTAAATTTGTGTGTGTGTTACTGTCTTCCTGTAACTATGTGTACGTGTGTGTAACTGTCTGCCTGTAATAGTGTGTGTGTAATGGTCTGCCTGTAACTGTGTGTGTGTGTGTACGTAACTGTCTACCTGTAACTTTGTGTGTGTATGTAACGGTCTGCCTGTAACTGTGTGTGCGTAACTGTGTGTGTGTGTGTGGCTGTAACTATTTGTATAACTGTCTGCCTGTGACTGTATATGTGACTGTCTGCCTGTAACAGTGTGCGTGACTGTGTGTAACTGCTTGTAACTGACTGTGTGTATGTATAACTGTCTGCCTGTAAATATGTGTGTGTGTGTGTGTGTGTAACGGTCTGCCTGTAACTGTGTGTACGTGTGTGTAACTGTCTGCCTGTAACAGTGTGTGTGTGTATGTAACAGTCTGTCTATAACTGTGTGTGTGTGCGTAACTGTCTACCTGTAACTGTGTGTGTGGCTGTAACTATGTGTATGACTGTCTGCCTGTGACTGTCTGCCTGTGACTGTATATGTGACTGTCTGCCTGTAACAGTGTGCGTGACTGTGTGTAACTGCTTGTAACTGACTGTGTGTGTGTGTAACTCTCTACCTCTCTACCTGTATCTGTGTGTATGACTGCCTGTGACTATACAGGGAGTGCAGAATTATTAGGCAAATGAGTATTTTGACCACATCATCCTCTTTATGCATGTTGTCTTACTCCAAGCTGTATAGGCTCGAAAGCCTACTACCAATTAAGCATATTAGGTGATGTGCATCTCTGTAATGAGAAGGGTGTGGTCTAATGACATCAACACCCTATATCAGGTGTGCATAATTATTAGGCAACTTCCTTTCCTTTGGCAAAATGGGTCAAAAGAAGGACTTGACAGGCTCAGAAAAGTCAAAAATAGTGAGATATCTTGCAGAGGGATGCAACACTCTTAAAATTGCAAAGCTTCTGAAGCGTGATCATCGAACAATCAAGCGTTAAATTCAAAATAGTCAACAGGGTCGCAAGAAGCGTGTGGAAAAACCAAGGCGCAAAATAACTGCCCATGAACTGAGAAAAGTCAAGCGTGCAGCTGCCATGATGCCACTTGCCACCAGTTTGGCCATATTTCAGAGCTGCAACATCACTGGAGTGCTCAAAAGTACAAGGTGTGCAATACTCAGAGACATGGCCAAGGTAAGAAAGGCTGAAAGACGACCACCACTGAACAAGACACACAAGCTGAAACGTCAAGACTGGGCCAAGAAATATCTCAAGACTGATTTTTCTAAGGTTTTATGGACTGATGAAATGAGAGTGAGTCTTGATGGGCCAGATGGATGGGCCGTGGCTGGATTGGTAAAGGGCAGAGAGCTCCAGTCCGACTCAGGCGCCAGCAAGGTGGAGGTGGAGTACTGGTTTGGGCTGGTATCATCAAAGATGAGCTTGTGGGGCCTTTTCGGGTTGAGGATGGAGTCAAGCTCAACTCCCAGTCCTACTGCCAGTTCCTGGAAGACACCTTCTTCAAGCAGTGGTACAGGAAGAAGTCTGCATCCTTCAAGAAAACATGATTTTCATGCAGGACAATGCTCCATCACACGCGTCCAAGTACTCCACAGCGTGGCTGGCAAGAAAGGGTATAAAAGAAGAAAATCTAATGACATGGCCTCCTTGTTCACCTGATCTGAACCCCATTGAGAACCTGTGGTCCATCATCAAATGTGAGATTTACAGGGAGGGAAAACAGTACACCTCTCTGAACAGTGTCTGGGAGGCTGTGGTTGCTGCTGCACGCAATGTTGATGGTGAACAGATCAAAACACTGACAGAATCCATGGATAGCAGGCTTTTGAGTGTCCTTGCAAAGAAAGGTGGCTATATTGGTCACTGATTTGTTTTGTTTTTGAATGTCAGAAATTTATATTTGTGAATGTTGAGATGTTATATTGGTTTCACTGGTAATAATAAATAATTGAAATGGGTATATATTTGTTTTTTGTTAAGTTGCCTAATAATTATGCACAGTAATAGTCACCTGCACACACAGATATCCCCTAACATAGCTAAAACTAAAAACAAACTAAAAACTACTTCCAAAAATATTCAACTTTGATATTAATGAGTTTTTTGGGTTCATTGAGAACATGGTTGTTGTTCAATAATAAAATTAATCCTCAAAAATACAACTTGCCTAATAATTCTGCACTCCCTGTATGTGTGACTGTCTGCATGTGACTGTGTGTGTGTGACTGTCTGCTTGTACCTGTGTGTGTGTGACTGTCTGCCTGTAACTGTGTGTGAGGGAGTGCAGGGATTTTGTAGAAGGGGGCAGGGGTTTGAAAAAGTTTACACATTTGTTCAATACATTTTGTAAAAAATTTAAAAAAAAGAACACATTTTAAAAATTTAGTGAGTGTTTGGAGGGAGAGGGGTTGCCAAACCCAGGACCCGCCCCGGGTTCCACATGCTCTAGGTACGCCCCTGCATAGGGGTTTATTTACTAAATAATGAATGGCAGAAAACCAAGTTGCTTAGTTTAATATTTTTTTGTGAATCAGTTTTCAATTCATCACTATGTTACATAGTTACATAGCTGAAAAGAGACTTACGTCCATCAAGATTAGCTTTCCTCACATTTGTTTTTTGCTGTTGATCCAAAAGAAGGCAAAAAACCCAGTTTGAAGCACTTCCAGTTTTGCAACAAGCTAGGAAAAAAATTCCTTCTTGACCCCAGAATGGCAGTCAGATTTATCATTGGATCAAGCAGTCAGATTATATCCTTGAATATTCTGTTTTTGCAAGTATGCATCTAGTAGCTGTTTGAACATCTGTATGGACTCTGATAAAACCACTTCTTCAGGCAGAGAATTCCACATCCGTATTGTTCTTACAGTAAAAAAAACCTTACCTTTGCCTTAGACAAAATCTTCTTTCTTCCAGTCTAAACGCATGACCTCGTGTCCTATGTAAAGTTTGGTTTGTGAATAGATTTCTACACAATGGTTTGTATTGGTTTGTATTGGCCCTGAATATATTTGTATAATGTTATCATATCACCTCTCAGGCGACGTTTTTCTAAACTAAATATGTAATATGTAATAAGTGAAATGTGATTGCAAGAGGGTAATAAGATGAATTGTCCTTTGAACATTTAACATTTATAAATAACGTTTGCTGCAGAGCTAAGCATGTACCAGCAAGCGTATTACAATGTCTTTGTTTCAATAATATACAAATATAAAAATAAGTGATACAAGTAATATGTGAAGCCTGATATATATAAGTCAACAGAAAAATATACATTTTTGGTAAAAAAAATATTTTTGTATAGATTTTGTGGGCATAATTGACCATAGTATGATAGCTGGTACTACCTCGGAAAATCCATGTCTGGTATGAATTGATAGGATTTAGGAAGTGTGTAATCTCTGCGTTAGCCAAACATCTATAAAGGGGCCATTAGCCATACATCCAGCAGGGGCCACACTGTGGACAGCCAGGGGCCCTCGTTCAGTATTAAATGTTTGAAAACAATTTAACAATGAATGGGGGTGGGACAGTGTAAGGGGGCTCCAGGCATTATAACAAATGATATGAGATGAAATGTTTATAGTGAATAGCGCCCCTATAATTGGAGTGGCGAGAAGAGAATGTATTTTGACCAGCAGATGTCAACACGGTTTTATGAAGGAAGGATCATGTCATGATCACTGCATTGCATTTAATGGAGGATGTGCAATACCGAGGGAGACAGATAAAGTGATATACTGAAATACAACGCATATGTAAAATTAGTGTGCAGAGAGTTCTTAGTATATCCAGCATCTACATGGAGCTGGTAAATGGAGTGTTCCAATATTGTATCTTGTGACAAGAGACGGATTGAGGTTGCCCTTGGTTAGGCAGGGTACCAGATGATGGCCTCCTCCTAGAGCCCTGGGCTCTGTTTCTTTGAGTGTATAAGAGCCTGTAGTAAGAGCCTGTGGAAAAGGCTGAGAGCTGTTTTTATCACAGCGGCCCACTAAGAATGGGGCAGGACTAAAGAGGGGGTGTTTTGTCATGACCAATGACAAGCACGCCTCCTCTCAAAGTGAGCATGTTGGTTCAATGCTTTTCCAGGGCAGACCATGGGCAGAGCCCCGCTGAAGAGCTGTTGCGTGAAAAAAGGCCCTGTATTTGTTCTGTGCAGCACAAGCTAATTCAATGGCACGCTTGCGCTTTGTTTGCTTGTGACTTGTCTCTGGTGTCTCCATAAGTTGGATATCAGAGGACAACAGGGCCAGCACTGAGTGCATGTAGGATACTTGTGGGATTGCATGTGTGTAGAGAGAGCTGGTTGAGGTGTGGTGTTTTGTGTAAATATGTCCGTTTCAGTTGTGTGGTGTAAAATGTGTGGCATGGGGCTGTAGAGAGTGTATTTATAGGGATATATTTTGTATAGGAGATGTACTGAGTGTGTGCATAGAGGCTGTAGTGTATGTGTTTATAGGTGATATAGTGTGTGTAGGGTCTGAAGAGAGTGTGTGTTTAAGGAATGTAGTGTGTGTTTGCATATAGGGGATCACGTATTTGCGTAGGGGATTCAGAGTGTGTATGTCAGGAATGTAGTGTGTGTACATGGTGCAATGTGTGTAGGGAATCTATTGTGTGTAGGGGATCCAGAGCATGTATAAGGGATCTAGTGTGTGTTTGTGAAGATGATCCAGAGTGTGTATAAGGGATGTAGTGTGTTTATGTGTATGGAATGTAGTGTGTATTAGGAATGAAGTGTGTGTCTTTAGAATGTAGTGTGTATAAGTGACAGAGTATATGTATAAGGGATGTAGTTTTCTGAAGAGGATCTAATTGGTAGGGTGCAGTGTGTGTGAGGGGCATAGTCTGTGTGAGTTCATTTTCTCCTCATTTTTTGTTTGTTAACTTTTGGTTGAACATTCGCAGTATGTGCAGTCGTGTGTGTAACAGTGTGTGTGACAGTGTGTGTGGACAGCGTGTTCAGCAGTGTGTGTGGTTGGAGCAGGGCCGCCATCAGGGCATGACAACCGTGACAATTGTCACGGGCCCGGCGGCCCTGCACCGGGGCCCACACACTGATGGGGCCCATCAGGTGGCCCAATCATTTAGGGCCACCCAATGGGCCCTATTATCTTCAGGGGCCCGATCAGCGCTGTAATAGCGCAACCGGGCCCCTTTCAAAAAAATAAAATAAATGCAGCCGGAAGCAAGTGCTGCTAGGAGGGAGTGACGTCCGGTCACTTCCTCCCACTTTACTCTGTGCGGGAAGGAGGACGCAGCCTGAGGAGAGGCAGCCGATGCCCATCATCCCCAGCCACCCTCATGCGACGAAATGGTAAGGAAGAGAGGAGGGTGGCTGGGGATGAGGTGTGTGTATGTATGTATGCCAGTGTATGTGTGTCAGTGTGTGTGTGTGTATGCCAGTGTATGTATGCCAGTGTATGTGTGTATGCCAGTGTATGTGTGTATGCCAGTGTGTGTGTATGCCAGTGTGTGTATGCCAGTGTATGTGTGTATGCCAGTGTATGTATGCCAGTGTATGTGTGTATGCCAGTGTGTGTGTATGCCAGTGTATGTGTGTATGCCAGTATATGTCTGTATGCCAGTGTATGTATGCCAGTGTATGTGTGTATGCCAGTGTGTGTGTATATGCCAGTGTATGTATGCTAGTGTATGTATGCCAGTGTATGTTTGTATGCCAGTGTATGTGTGTTTGCCAGTGTGTGTGTGTATGTATGCCAGTGTGTGTATGCGTGTATGCCAGTGTATGTATACCAGTGTATGTATGCCAGTGTATGTATGCATGCCAGTGTGTGTGTGTATGTATGCCAGTGCATGTGTGTATGCCAGTGTATGTGTGTATGTATGCCCATGTATGCCAGTGTATGCGTGTATGCCAGTGTATGTATGTATGTATGCCAGTGTATGCGTGTATGTATGCCAGTGCGTGTATGTCAGTGTGTGTCTGTATATATGCATGCCTGTGTGTGTCTGTATGTATGTATGCCTGTCAGTATGTATGTATATATCAGTATGCAGTATGTGTATGTATATGTATGTTTGTCAGTATGTATGTCTGCATGTATATGTGTGTGTGTCAGTATCTCCCTATGCATGTGTGTATGTCTGTTTCAGTATTTGTATCTGTTAGTGTGTGTGTATTCCTATGGGCGGGATTTGGAGGCGGGCTTGAAGGGGGCCCAGACCTTGAGCTGTGTTAGGGGCCCAAAAATTTCTGATGGCGGCCCTGGGTTGGAGTGTGTAAAGGTGTGTGTGATAGTGTGGGTAACAGTGTGTAGGCAGCAGTATGTGTGTAGCGAGTGTGTAACAGTCTGTGTAACAGTGTGTGTAGGCAGCATTGTGTGAGAATAATGTGTGTAACAGTCTATGTAACAGTGTATGGACAGTGAGTGTTTCAGTGTGTCTAGGCAGTAGTGTCTGTGTATAATGTAACAGTGTGTGTAACAGTGTGTAGAGTGGAAAATAGTGTGTGTAGCAGTGTGTGTGGACATCAGAAGATATCCATAGACCAGTCAGGGCCGTCTTTAAGGAGGGGCAAAAGGGGCAGCTGCCCCGGGCCCAGTTACTCCTGGGGGCCCTAAGGCAGCTGCCCCATGGGCCCCCTGCAGCACCTGAGGTAATCAGGGGCCACAGCCCTTAATACTGCTCTGGACCGGGCCCTTGTAATATGGGGGTTGGCTGAATACAAACACACAGCTAGCCCCTCACACACTGCCCTGTGATCCCTTTTCTTCTCCGTGGCATGCTGGGAGGCAGTGAGGTCAGATCACTTCCTCCTCAGTGCCGCTGGGGAGGAGGCACACACCACACAGAGGAGGATGCAAGCATTGTGGGGGAGAGGGACTGAGAAAGCTGATGGCAGACTCCCATCAGCCTGGACCAACAAGCTGCCACTGGACCCCAGGGAAGCCACCTTTCTGTACCCAGAAGGTAAGGAGACAGGAGGGTGGCTCAATATGTTTTGTTTTTTTGTTTTGCTTATTTCTGATATCACTTTTATTCAAGTGTTGGTGTTTGTAATGTAACACACAGGGAATAAGTACATGTTAAAAATCCTAGAAGAACCTGACAGTTCCCTATTAAATATAAATTTTAAAAGTATTTATTTTAACATATTATTGCATCAAGTGTTATCAAAGGCTGTATACCATTTCCAAATGTCACTTTTGCCAAATTCTGAACCAGGGTATGTAAGAACAGAGTTGAGACATTATTATGGCCAAGGTTGCTGGGAGTTGCTGTCCAAGAGCTGCTAGAAGGCAGAGATTAAAATATGTAAATGTACACATATATGTGTGTGTGTATCTGGCTGTGTTTATGTCCTTGTGTGTATCTGGCTGTGCTTGTGCCAGTGTTTGTATCTGGCTGTGTTTGTCTGTGTGTCAGTGTTTCTGTGTGTATGTATACCTGTGTATGTGTACTTGTGTGTCAGTGTGTATGTGTACCTGTGTGTGTTTGTGTGTGTGTGTGTGTGTGTGTGTGTATGTATGTATGTGTCAGTGTGTGTAAGTGTGCATCTGAGTGTGTGGTAATGCATACATCCCAGCATTTTAATGCCAACACAAATACACTCCATTTCTAGCACTGTACACATATACACCCCTGCATTTATACCTTTATGTATGTGTGTATCTGAGTGTGTGTGTACATACCTGTGTCAGTGTGTGTGTGTACCTCTGTGTGTGGATGTGCCAGTGTGTGTGTATCAAAGTGCTTGTATCTGTGTGTCAAAGGGTGTGTATCTGAGTGTGTGTATGTGCCAGTATGTGTCAAGGTGTGAGCATGTGTCAGTGTGCCTATGTGTGTATCTGCGTGTTAATGTGTATGTGTATATGTGTTATAGAAATCACACAACATGCAAACAGAGCCCTGCAAACACAAACATTACATACAAACACACCAGTTTGCTGAACACCAATACTACACACAAATGTACACAACACTACATCCAAACAACCCCCTGCATGCAAATACAAACATTACATACAAACACATTCCTGTATTAAAACGCTAAAATTATATACAAACACCAACTCTACACACAAAAGAACACCTGCATTTAAAAGCCAACACTACAGACAATCACACATTACTGCATTCAAACGCAAACACTACACACAAGTACACCACTGCATTCCAATGGTAACAGTACATACAAATACACCCCTACATGCACACAAACACTCTATACAATAACATGCTGACATTCAATTGCACAAACACTGCTCAAACATACAACCCTGCAAGGATGGTAGATCCCCACCTGGCATAGCATCGCAGGAGTTGTATGACAGATGGGGATCTATCTTTTCTTTACTCTTGTGCTACAGGGCAGGCCTGAATTATTATTTTTTTGCACCAACGCACTCTCTACATTAGTTTCGCCTCTAGGTTGGGGTGGAGGGAGTGATTGCATGCCCAGGGGGCCCAAGCAAATGCTTGCCCAGGGTCCAATCAATATTAAAGATGGCCCTGCATGTGATCAAGGACTTTTGTGTGTTTGTGGTCACATTGTTTTGTTTTTTCTTTCTTTATACCATTAACCACCTTGACGTAACAGTTTCCTGCTCCTGATGCATTTTGTTCCGACTCTCACCACTCTTAGCTGCAATATTTTTTCTCTTTACAGCAACAGTTGAGCATAGTGTCCAGTGCTTCTTCTTCTGCTTAAAATATCCTTGCTTGAAAGTTCTTGAATGAAAACACAGGCAATGACGAACACAAACATAAATAATAACTGTGCCAATCATCACAAGTACCATTTGATTGTGGTGTCTTAACCATATTTTTTCCTATGTCGTTTGGATAAATACCTACACACCTCTCTTCACATCCAGCACACTCCTGATTCACAGATAAACACAATATCACTGCTGTATCTACCAATTTAACCCAAACAATCGTTATTACTGCCGTATTTAACCAATTTAATCTAAACACTCGTTATCACTGCTGTATTTAACCAATTTAATCTAAACACTCGTTATCATTGCTGTATTTAACCAATTTAATCTAAACATTAACCAAAACAATTACATTCCTATTTACCACCCTTCTATTTAAACATGTATAGATAACCCAAAATGCCTACTTTCTCTTATCCCTCTTATCATTCTTCCGTTTTTTGTTTTTTTTTTTTGAACTGCAACCACTCATGCACTTTACACAGACACAAATCAAGCACCTACTGGACAATGGGGTTCCCTCGTTAGAGCCCTCCCACCCCAGTTTGGTTTACACAAAAATACCCCCTGGTCCCTATGGGTCAATTCCCCCCTTCCCCAGGCAAGCATACATACATACATACATACAACAATAATACATAAGGGTTTCAATTGCAATACAATCACTAGAAATAAGAGAATAGTATGCACAAAATCATAGCATAGACATGTTAAATAGACAATAAAATAAAACATTCAATAGCTCATCAAAGGTCAACATTTAAACACTGGTCTCCATCTGATATTATATCTGTGATCCAATGTCCACCTCTGGTTTCTGCTACATCTGAAAAGGTTAGGAAACAGATCAGGATTACTTTCCTAGTCACTTATAGCGTATACTGCAAATATTTTACTTAGAATATATATATATATATATATATATATATATATATATATATATATACACACACAGACATGTAAACACATTCCTTCAGCTTTTCATTTTATAAACAATTTTTTTTTCAACAAGATAACTTTCTTAATTTTTTTGTTTTTTTTACAAGGCTCTTAAAAAACAATAAGCTAATAGCTGCTTTCTGCATCTTCTCTGCAATTCAGGAAACACATTTCTAGCCAACCTAAACATGTTTAATAACTCTCCACCCTTTTGTTAAATTATAGAGGAGTGAACCACAACACCTCTTCCGCCTCTGAAAGGATATAGGTCAATATGTCTCAAAGTTCAACACTTCTGACAGCTATGAGTGACTCCCTATTAATTTCTAGCCTTTCCACGGACATGCTTGCACCTCGCGGCTAAGGGCCTGCACAACTAACTACCCTGTGATGGCAGTGGCTTTCCGCATGGGGGTGACCGCCCCTGCAAAATTATAGAGGAGCAAACATACAGCAGTCTCTTTTCCGACTCGATTAAAGGTTCTGTGCCAATATGTCTGCAATTTAACCAGTACACTCACGTATCACTTATTGTATATTTCCTGGTCTCTCAGGAATTTCTATTAAATAGCATATCCCCTTCCCAGGGCAATATACAACAAAAACTAGTCACCAAGGGTCTCTATGGTCATGATAGGCCACCCTACCACTAGTGTAATACGCCCTTTTTTTAAAAATATATTTCCTGGTCTCTCAGAGATTTTGACTATCCCTTTCCCAGAGCAATATATATAAACAATTACAAATAAGTTACAAAACGCTACTTATAAGTAATACAGGGTTTCAAATAATAATACAGGATAGAACTGCACAACAACTATTGGGTATGCTCCCCCTTATCCGGACACGTTTAAATACCCCCTAGCTCAGGTTCCCCACCCGCTACTGTAACTAAAAATCACAGCCCA